>JAQMYF010000004.1:11900916-11917381 GCA_030014195.1 Neosilurus mollespiculum
TCCCTAATTTAATTTTACTATGTAAAGCTGCTTTGTGACAATGTCAATTGTAAAAAGCGCTATACAAATAAAACTGAGTTGAATTGAATAAATGTTTTTGATAATTAATCACATGCTGTTCAGCTTTATGACCACGAAAATGTACTGAATGAATGTATGTCTGAATTCAATTCAATTCAATTTTATTTATATAACGCTTTTTACAAATGATATTGTCACAAAGCAGCTTTACCTTTACCTTTAGGAATTTAAACATTTTTCTACAACCCCCTACACATCCCTAATGAGCAAGCTTGTGGCGACAGTGGCAAGGAAAATGAATAACATACAGCAGATTTGTGTATGTACCTCTCTTATCTCTTTCCCAGCTCCATTATAGGCCTGAAGTTCATCAAGAACTGCTCGAGCATCTTTTAGCACCACATCCACTTGATTCCACGTCTCTTGCTCTGCATCCGTGGGCTGTGCATCTGAAAAATTTTTTAATTAATATCCAGTATACTGAATCCATGTATGCACATAAACATGTACTATGACCACATACTAGCACATAACCACACAGTAGAACATAACCATGTACTATAACCATGTACCAGCAAATAAGCAGGTACTATAACCACATACTATAACCATGTACTAGCACATAAACATATACTATAACCACTTACTAGACATAACCACATACTATAACCACGTACTAGCACATTCCCATCATTCTATAACCACATACTGCACATAACCATACACTGTAACCATGTACTAGCACATAACCACTTACGAGAACATAACCATGTAGAATAACCACGTACTAGCACATTACTATTTACTACAGTATGTACAATATCCAGTATACAGAAATTCAGTGTATGATATAATTATGTATTATATGTATGAAACTGTATTACCTTCCATTTTATCTGAATTATTATTTATTTTTATTATTATTTAAATACATGAGAGGTAATTTGCATGAATGATATATGTTTTATCCAACAAAATACATCATGATTTACAAACTGTCACAATAGGATTTAAACTAACAATAACATACACCTATGAAGGGTTAGTCTAATGATTAGGAACACAGTAATACTTTTAGATATATATTCTTTTATCATATTCAGAATTATTAGCAACAATTTTAGCTTTTAAATTAAGTACATTATGTTTTATTAATTGTTTCTTCCTAACAAACAAATATAAAATATTGTGGAACAACTGTAACTCTGATTTAAATAGTAATAATAAAAATAAGTACATCATACTTCATATAATTATGTGAAAAAATAAGTACATCTTATGGAAATGCCCAAAAAAACCCAAAAACCAACATATTTGAAAGACCATTTTTTTTGTTTGTTTGGTTTTTTTTTTTGCGGTTTTTTTTTTGGAATAAAAAAAATTTACACAGAGATTTAGAACCTAGCTGGGAAGCACTCTGTACAGACTCTTTGTCAAACTGTTCCGAGACTGCTACCATTTTACTTGGGACTTAATAACCCTCAACAAAATTACTGAAGAATTTATAAATGAATGTTATAGCCTCCTTTTATTTATAAGGGCATTTGGGTGAATAATGCGTTTTTGCCAGGATAATCAAAAATAAGGCTAATCAGTAAAAGCTACTTTTTTGCTTATTTTTTTATTTTATTTTTTCTCATAGCTTAAACAAATAGACCAAATTTAAATCAATATTAATAAAAAAAATTTTTGGAATTGCTTGACCTGAAAAATTCAATGTTCATTCTGTAGTTTTAATGTGTAATTTAAAATGTTTCTGTACACTTTCACAAAATGAACTTCAAACTGCAACTGACACAGAGGGCTAGGTAAAAAAAGAAAGAAAGAAAGAAGTTATTAGAAATAATATAAGAAACTTGTTTTAATTGCATGCATGTTTCTTGCCTTACCTTATGTTAGACTGGATAAGCCTTATGTGCATTTAATCATTATTAATCTTCTCCTAATCTTCTCTAAACCTGTAAATACTAGGGCTGTATGTTTCACACTGCAATTATTTTGTCTCGTTTCATAACATATATTAGCCTGAATAACTTTGATGAGACTCATAATAATGAAGCTGATACTGAAACTTAAACTTGACTCTATTCACTCAAAACAGGGATTCACAGTGAAATATATTTCAAATTCCTGCAAGTTTAGACCTTTTGGGAAAGTTTAATATAACATACTCCAATATTTCGTGTTTTATTTTGGGTACAAATAGAATTAAACACCACTAAAACCTTAAAAAGAAATAGAATATGCCTGTTCAGAATTTTGTACTTCTACTGATTTTTTAAGAAAACATAATATATTTAAGAATATTAAAAGAAGCAATAACTAAGAATTAATAATTTAGAAGCGCAACTCACAAAGACCGTATTGGGCTCTGCCTTCAAGCAGTCCTTAAATCAATACATGGGTGGCACAGTGGCATAGTGGTTAGCACATCTTCCTCAGAGGGTCCTGGCAGTCCCGAGCTAAGGCTTTTCTGTGTGGAGTTTGCCTGTTTAATTTATATATATATATATATATATATATATATATATATATATATATACTTTATTTATTCCACAAAGGAAATTATTGCCTATACAGCAAAAGTGAGCACACACACATAAACAGTGAGCACACACCCTCAGAGCAGTGGGCTGCCACACACAGTTGGGGGTTAGGTGCCTTGCTCAAAGGCACTTCAGTGATGAAGTTGGAGGAAGGGAAGGTGCAGCTCACTCTGGAACTCTGGTTCCCTCCCACAGACCAAACACATGCTGTATTAAGCTAATTTGCTGTGCTATATAGACCCTAGGTGTGGGTGTCAGTGGTCATGTGGGGTTCAGCGTGTAAACTGCTTTTGTCCTGTGTCGGCTGAGATAGCCTCCATGTGACCCTAGTAGGACTACACGGTTGGGCATATGAGTGAGTGAGTAAATCCACATACTATTATATGAAATTAATTAAATAAGGGTTTATAAAATAAACACACTTCTCCTCAGTAAGCCGTCTTTGACAAGCTGTATACTAGCATACTAGCTTATTTGCTTGAAACAGTAATGGCTTCAGTGAGCAGAAAGAAAGAGCTTGAAGATTCCGTACAAGGGTTAAAATTTTGCAGCACTTCAGCTTTCTGGAAAATTAAAATACTAATGGCCAATAATTAGAGGACCAAATCAGTACACTGTACAATGTATGCCACAATAATACTGCATACATGTCTGGCATCACCCTTCTGCTGTGTCAGGTATTAAAATAAAGGAAACCGTAAAATAACACACCATCTGAGGAGTAGCCAGACACGTTCAGGAGCTTGGGGAGCAGTTGGGGGATAGGTGCCTTGTACAAGTGCACTTCAGCTTTGAAGATGGAGGGAGAAAATGGTGCTGTCCCCTCCCCCTCCCCTGCCCACACATTTTCTCTGTCATTTCAGGGAATCAAACTAGGAAGCTTTCAGATCCAAACCTGCTTTTCTAACCATTAGGTTATATTAAGAAACCATCATATCATATCTCACTAAAGTGTACTCAACCTATCATTAAACCTCTATAACCTATTCATGTATCCAGGACACTGATGTTCCATAATAATGACAGAATGAGTACGAGCTTCGGATGTTCTTGCTTAGGGTGGACTGAAACAACAGGTACAGTGTGTGGTACAAACGCTCCAGTGCTATTATCCTACATTCCTGGAAGACAACGGCATGAAGAGTCGAGTACTTTCCCACAGCTGATGCTCCTCATGGAGGACATGTTCATTAGCTGATGAATCAGAGAGTTGTGCACCAACACTGCAGTGATGAAACCCAGCAGAAAGCATATGTGTTCTAATCAGACCTCCACACATGAGCCTGGTCTCATTTATGGAGCAGTAAAACAAACTGTGGAATTTTAAACTTTTGAAACGTCAGAGCCTCAATCACAGCCATGACTTTAAACTGCAGTGTGTTTTAGATACAAAAACATTTTATTAAAACATCAAAGCCTTTCATTAAATACATTTATATCACTGATGCTGAATTTTCATGTGTGCACCTGTGACACTAATCACCCAGCTAAGGAACTTGAGATTCTATTCTATAATCTAAGATTGAGTTTATTATTTGACAATATTATAATTACTATGATATATTTTATTTGGAGAGATATTTTTGATTGCAGTATATTCTAATTCCAGACGCGGAGATTTGAAAAAGAAACACAGCAGAACTCAAGCTAGAGGTCATTAAGAAAATGTAACCGTCAGGTACGAGCTGTGATATGACGTAGGATTTTGGTTTTATTATTGCTACATAGGGTGGCACGATGGTGTAGTTGTTGGCTCATCCAGCTCACAGCAAGGTCTTAAGTTCGAGTCCCGAGCTCGGCGAGTCCCAACTATTTTGAGACCTGTAGTAAGTATCAAATTTAATCTATCAACAGTGTCCCTCTGGCTATCTTGTGGGGTGTGCTCCAAGAATATGGTGTTCCGGACATGGGCCGTTCGGCCTCTTTATTGCCGGAGCCAGAGCTTGGTCCACATTGGTAACAACATGTCGAATTCATTTCCAGTGGGGGTTGGACGCCGCCAAGGCCGCCCTTTGTCACCGGTTCTGTTCATAATTTTTATAGATAGAATTTCTAGGCGCAGCCAAGGTGTTGAGGGGTTCTGGTTTGCTGGTCATAGGATATTTATGAATAGAATTTCTATCTCTGCTTTTTGCAGATGACATTGTCCTTTTGGCTTCATCGAGCCATGGTTCTCAGCCGGAAAAGGGTGGAATGCACCCTCCAGGTCTGGATTGAGGAGTTGGAGGAGTTCAAGTATCTTTGTTCATGAGTGAGGGAAGGATGGAGCGGATGATTGACAAGCTAATCGGTGCAGCCTCTGCAGTAAAGCGGAGCTTGTACCAGTCCATCGTGGTGAAGAGGGAGTTGAGCTGGAAGGCAAAGCTCTCAATTTACCAGTCAATTTATGTTCTTACCCTCACCTATGGTCACAAGCTTTGGGTAGGGACTAAAACAACAAAATCGCGAATACAAGCGGCTGAAATGAGCTTCCTTCGCTGGGTGGCAGGGCTCTCACTTAGAGATAGGGTGAGAAGTTCAGTCATTCGGGAGGAGCTCGGAGTAGAATCGCTGCTCCTCTGAGTTAAGATAAGCCAGTTGAGGTGGCTTAGACATCTGATTAGAATGCATCCTAAACGCCCCCTGGCGAGCATGTCCAACTGGGAAGAGACTTTGGGGTCAACCCAGTACACGCTGGAGGGACTATGTCTCTCGGCTCCACAGATTTCTGTCATAAGATGGTACTGTGCGTGGGATATAAGGAGTTTTGTGAACTCCAACCAATGGAGTGGATTTCAAAAGTATTCAACCCCCTTTAAAGACAACAACATTTTCTACATTACAAAAGTTTTGCAATGCAGTATTTTTCATGTGAACTCTTATTTTGTAAGAATACATTTAAAAAAAAAAAAAGAAAGAAAGAAATGTAAGGATACATTTCTAAATTTAAAATCATTTTGCAGCCACTCAACTAAACAGAAAAACTGTGATTCAGTGTTTGCTTAAGTATTCAACCCTTCCATATAAATACTTTGTACAGAAGTCTTCCTGTAATAACAGCTCTAATTATATTGTGGAGAGTATAAAACAGATTTGCATATTGTTCAGCAGTGATTTTGTAGAGATCCTTGAGGTTATTGTAGCACTTCTGGGACAGCAGTTTCCATACAGTAGGGTTTGGATCAGGGCTTTGAGCTTTGAGCCAAACCCTTCACTTTTCTGTTTCTGAGCCATAATGAAAGATGAATTTTCTCCTGAATTGTAGGTTTCTACTAAAACTTGAACATGTTCTTCTGCAATATTGTGCAGTATTTGTGTCCATCCATTTTCCCTATAATTCTGCAGGGCTTTTCAGTCCCTGTAGATGCATGACGCTGCCATTGTCAGTATGGTGTTTCTTGCAGTATGGACAGTGTTAGTTTTACACTGTACACACCTTTGAAGTCTGGCTAATAAGTTCTATTATGGTCTCATCTGTCCATTAAACCTTCTCCCATATGTTAACTAGGTCGTTTCATGCTTTGAAGAAAATGCACTTTTGTGTGGAACTTCTTAAGGAATGGCTTCTCTCTTGCCTCTGTTCTGTAGAGGCCTGTTTTATGGAGAGTTCTTGGAACTGTGAACACATGAACCTTCACCCCAGTTACAGTCACACAGCATTTCAGACTTCTGAAAAAGATGGTTGGATATTTAGTTGCCTCTCTCTGATGATTAGTTTTGTGGAACAGCCTGTTTTAGTAAGGGTCTGGGTTCTGTGAAGTGCCTTCCACTTTCTGATGACAGAACCAACAGTGCTTATCAGAACACACAAATTCTTTTGTAGTAACTGTTGCAGTTTCCTGCTTTGTGTATTTAAATATCTTTGTTTCTTTAATCAGAAGACTCCTTTATCTTCATTATTGCAGTGATTTTCCAACAAAGAATATATGCATTATTAAGGGTGCTTCTTATATCCAGAGACACATCTTTACTTTAAGAACTCACCAGTCCCACATGATTATGTATAAATATGGTCAAATAAGTGACACCTTATGTGTTGTTGGAAATTTTTATTTTTGTAAACTTGGAGCTTCCAAAACACACATAAATAAATAGTACTTACATAATTAATACACTATAATCTAATCTAATCTAATCTAATCTAATCTAATATAATATAATATAATATAATATTCTTATGCAAACATATTTCAGTTTTTTATTTTTAATGTCAGTAGACAAAAAATATTTTGGTTTTAAAATCAATAATTCATTTCCGAACCACTTTGGTGTTTGGTAGGGTCGGTGGGAAGCTGGAGCCTATCTCAGCTGGCTCTGAACGAAGGTGGGGTAAACCTTGAACAGCTCGCCAGATCATTTCAAGGGCAGCACACACAACCATTCACAATCACACTCACACCTAGGGGTAATCGAGTATATCCAATTAGCCTAATGTGCATACTTTTGGACTGTAGGTGGAAACCAGAGTATCCGAACAAAACCCACGCATGCACAGGGAGAACATACAAACTCCACACATTTCTTAAATACAAAAAAACAAATTGAATTTTACTGAATACTTCATAATGAAGACATCTCTGAGGAGAACAGTTCAGTTATAATTATTATTATTATTTAGGAGCCACGTTAAGTTTTAATGTATATTCTGGAGTGTAATTACACTGTCTAGCTATACAGAAACTGATCACTGTATGTATTGTCTGAATTAGGCATCATTCAAGCAGAAGAAAAAGGTGTTTCCACACTGAACCTGCACTGAGAGCCAGCTCATCATATTTGCTTTAAGAACATCAATGCTACATTTCTCCTAAGAGATGCAAAAGAGGTCCACTGCTCACTACTTCAACTCTAAATCTGAGTCGGAAATGTTTACTGATGGAATTTATTAATTTGTTTCTTGATATAGAAAACCTTAATAAAAATGATGTAATTTAATTAATTTAATTAGTAATTTATGGTAATCACACTCAGGTATGGTAAACTGGCGTTAGGCTGATAGTGCTTGAGTTTTACTTTAACCATGATTTTGTTGTGGTACATAAATAACACAGAATTCTTACTTTCAAAATCTAGGAAGAAGTTGGGTTCTTCATCAAGGTCTGTACATGTCAAAACTTTTAGGAGGTTCCCCATGATAGGCACCTAGAGAGAGAGAGAGAGAGAGAGAGAGAACTGTCAGTGTGAACTGAATGTATGTACTGGGGGCAGCAGGTTAGAGAACTCTAAAGGTTAGAGAAGCGGCTCTGGGACCGAAAGGTCACTGGTTCGATTGCTGAACCAGCAGGAAAATGGGTGGCAGCCGGGGGAGTGAGCTGGACCCTCCCTTCCTCCATCTTCATGGCTGAAGTACCCTTGAGCAAGGCACCCACTGCCCCTAGTGTGTGTGTGCTCACTGTGGATGGGTTAAATGCAGATGCAATAATTTCCCTTGCGGGATTAATACAGTATACAAATAAATAAATAAAATTATAAAATATGTATATCCAAGAGACATTAAAGGGGCATGATGAGACATGAAGTGGACTAAGGTTTATTATGACCTATTATGGCCAGGTTTATTATGACTCTTGTATCTTCCATCCAAAATAAGGCAACTTTTTTGATTTCTGTCTTTTTCTTACTCACAAAGTGGTGCCAGGACCCAGATGTGCCACTCTGCCCCCTCTTTTTTTACCCCTCTCCAGACAGGCTGTGTGGTTTTCCTGCCCGAGAACACCCTACCAGATGTCATCATCAAACCACAAGCCTTGCCACACACCCACACAATGCATGTGAGTTACAGGAATCCCTGTGCTTTAGTGCTTCATACCAACCATGCGTGCCTGCATACAGCTTCAACTCAGTTCCCTGTGGAGGGGCCCCAAGCGCTTACTGTCAAAATTTTAGGAAATAAAAACAACTGTTTTCACAGAAAGCTGAGCTAGAAATAACTTTAGCTTTGTAGCCACATGGGAAAAGCTCACGGGTTTAAGAGTGCTGCGGTTAAATTTAATTTAGGGGGTCACACAAGAAAACATCATAAAGTTATTTCTTCTCAAAGTGACAAATTTTCATTATGAACCATAATATTACTAAATATAATATATAAAAAAAGAAACTGACCAAGTGATCTGACCATACATTCACACGAGCAAGCAACAAAATGACAATGGCCTTTATTTCTGTGATTTCAGACACAGCAGCAAAAAATCCCCTATAACTGACCAACAAACAAAAATTCTTTATATTACCTCACCTAACAAATGATCGCTATTACTTAGCAATATCATACTTCTGTATCTACAGTAAAAATATAATAAATAAAATACAGTGGTGCTTCAATGTTTGTGAACACTTTCGAACTTTTTATATTTCTCTATAAATATCACCAAAAACATCATCTGATTTTCACAAGAGTCTGAAAAGTACAAACAGAGAACCCAATTAAACAGGAAAGAAAAAATATTACACTTAGTCACTGATTTATTTATTAATGAAAATAATGCAATATTACATATCTCTGGGTGGCAAAAGTATGTGAACCTCTGGGATGAACAGTTAAATTTAAAAGTGAAATTAGAGTCATTTTCTATCAACTGGATGATAATCAGGTTTTAGTGAGCACCCAAACCCTGTTTTATTAAAAAAACATGGATCTGTCAAAGTCTGACCATCAGAACATGTGTTTAAAGGTATATCATAGTACAAACTAACGAGATGTGTGGCTCACCCTGATGAAAAAATGAATTCTGAATTATTCCAGCAAATACTGAAAAGAAAATATCAGGTAATCTGTCTGTGACCCGAAGCTAAAAAGAACGTGGATCATGCAGCAACACAACCACCCTAAAAAGTCCTAAGTCATACTTCCAAATCATGGTTAAAAAAAAGAATAAACTTAAAGTTAATGTTTGGGAATGTCAAAGTCCTGACCCGAAATGACGTAGTAGGACCTGAAGCAAGCAGTTCATGTGAGAAAACCCACTAATGTCCTAAAGTTGAACCTGTCCTGTATGAGGGAAAGAACTAAAATTCCTCCAAGTCAATATGCAGGACTGACAGCAATTACCACAAACATTTTGCTACAGTTATTGCTGCACAAGGAGGTCTGAAAGTAAAGGATCTCAAACTTCTGCCACCCACAGATATGTAATATTGGATTATTTTCCTCAATAAATAAATTATCAAGTGTGATCTTGTGTCTCATTAGTTTAATTTGGTTATCTTTATCTACTTTTAGAAATTGTGTGAAAACCCACTGATGCTTTGGATCATATTTATGCAGAAATAAATATAAATAAATAGGGTTCACAAACTTTCAAACGCCTCTGTAAACATTTATATACATATACAATTATATACATAAACAAATCTATTTAAATGATAGTTCTACCAGATTTCATCCATGTCAGTCTTTTATTGTGAATTCTGCATTACGTGCTGTGTATAACAGAAATGGTGATAAAATTAAATGCTGGCAGTAAATATTCCTGTTATTTACTGATCATTACAAATTGTCTATTGTTTAATTTCTTGACTAATAATTACAAGCTTGATACACATATGCATACGGGGCAATCAACCAATACCAAGCAGTCTGAAAATTTGAACAATTTTACAGTTGGCGGATTTCGTCAGTTGATTCTTAGAAAGAGTGCACCTGGGAGAGAACATTTTCCCAGGCTTCCCTCTGCCCTGACGGGTGGTAAAAACCTGTGGCCTGCTGAGAACAAGTTTATACAGGCCTCTGGATGTTCTCACACACATCCCACACTTTCTGAAAAACAGATGGTGAATAACTTTCTACTGAATGTGAAGAGGAAAAGATAAAATCAGAGGCAGGAAGACAGATTGAGAGATTGATGACACTCAGCACTCAAACACTTCATTTTCCCACACCAATAGTGAGAGTGTTACATAACTATCAGGATTAGTATCTTAGAAATTCTATCCAGAGCCAAAACACCCCACCCCCACCTCCCAGATACCAACCAGAAAGGGCAACAGTGATGACATGCTTCTTCTGAGGTACGTGAAGCCAACATTCCACATCTTTTTAAGTGCTGCTCATGAAACATCAGCAGACTGCAGAACACATTTGTAAGAATGGGCTGTTCCCACTTCTGTATGCATGACCTCACAAAAGCCCATGACTGGCTAGTGTTACTGTAATTGAATGCATTTTATTATTGTCAATCTGTCAATCAACAGAAGCTCTGATTGGTTATTGCTTGAATTGCATCACATGAAAGTTAAGCTCAGGTAAACTCCGTACACTTTGCGTTGCTTGAGAAAATGTCGCCTGAGCAATCATATTACATACATGCATACAATGTTCCTGCCAATTAACCTGACACCCCGACCCAGCTCTGACCTAGATTTATTTTTACAGGATAATAAGGACAACTTATAGCAGCTCAGAATCTTCCAACTTTTCCCTTTACTCACTATCATGTCCTAAACTATTCAACTAAATTAGTTTAAAAAAGACACAAACCCTGATGTGCATTTAAATAAAAGTACAAGCTTACAGCTGTAACTGAGAGGAACAGTACAGAGAGAAAAAGAACATGAACAACAGGTGGGACAGATTATTTCAAATACTGTATGTGTGTGTGTGTGTGTGTGAGAGAGAGAGAGAGAGAGAGAGAGAGAGAGAGAGAGAGAGAGAGAGAGAGAGAGAGAGAGAGAGAGTGTGTTGTTTGTCTGGGAACAATTTAGACATCATTAGAGAAGATGGCTCCCAATAAACCAAATTAGTGGGTGAAAATTCAATTTTAAACAGGGCAGGGGGCAGAGCAAACATCAGTGCACCCTTTAAATGTGCCCCATCCTCACTTTCAGGACGTATGAAAATATGCATTTAGCTTAACCCTCAGTGTTCAGTTCCTCAGCTGCTGTAATTAAACAGCCTGTGTGTTCTAGATGAACCCAAAGTCTCAGACAGCCCATAAGAGAAACCAGTAAAAAGGAAGAGAGTCAAGACCAGCCCAAAAACAGTAAATATCATTCCAGGGCCATGGGTTAGAGGTTCAACCATTGGCCAGAACCTCCTCTCCTGAATAGACTTTCCCAGGTAGGCTGAGGAGCGTGATTCCACGATAGTACGAACACACCCTCCAGTCCCCTTTTTTAAAAAGGGGAACTACCACCCCAGTTTGCCAATCCAGAGGTACGGCCCCCGATGACCACGCAATGTTGTAGAGACGTGTCAACCAAGAGAGTCCTACAACATCCAGAGCCTTAAGGTATTCAGGGCAGATCTCGTCCACCCCCAGAGCCCGGCCACCGAGGAGCTTTTAAACTACCTCTGTGGCCTCAGCCCCAGTAATGGGCAGACCCCCCTCCGAACCCCCAGGCTCTTCCACAGAGGGCGTGTTGGTGGGATTGAGGAGGTCCTCAAAGTATTCCTTCTACCTCCTGACAACATCCCCAGACAAGGTAAGCAGCTCCCCACTCCCACTGTATTTGTGTAGTATTTGTGGAGAACTGCTTCCCCCGCATAAGGCGCCGGATGGTGGTCCAGAACCTTTTCCAGGCCCTCACCGAACTCCTCCCACACCCGAGATTTTGTATTGGCGACCGCCCGGGCTGCAGCACGTTTGGCCTGCAGGTACCTGTCCGCTGCCTCGGGAGTCCCACTGGCCGAAAAGACCCAATAGGCCTTCTTCTTCAGCTGAACATCTCCCTCACCGCAGGTGTCCACCACCTGGTTCAAAGGTTACCGCCATGACAGGCACCAATGACCTTCTGGCAACAGCTATGGACTATGGGCCGCCTCAATAATGGAGGTACGAAACATGGCCCATTCGGATTCCATGTCACCTGCCTCCTTTGGGATGTGGTTGTAGCTTTGCCGAAGGTGGGAGTTAAAGGCTACTATCAAACTATTTGGCCACAAAACCAATCGTATATCTGGTGGAAAGCCAATACAGCTTTACCATCCAAAGAACCCCACACTTACAGTAAAGCATGGGGATGGTAGCACCCTGTTAAGGCATGCTTCTCTGCAGCAGGGACTGGGGCAGTTGTTAAGGTAGAATTTTAAATGTATGGAACAATATAGCATTAAATTCTTACGGAAAGCCTGATGCTCTCTATCAGGAAGCTATCAATGGGAAGAAGGTTCACCTTCCAACATGACAATGACCCGAAGTTGACCCCACAGTAGTGAAGGAGAAAAAGGTGAATGTCCTTGCGTGGCCTGATCAGAGTCGAGAGTTAACCCCTACTCAAAAAACTGTGGAATAAGTTGAAGATTGCAGTTGGCCAACATCACCATCCAATCTGACTGAAGTTGAACAGTAAACAAGAGTGGGTGACTATTCTACTGTTAGATGTGTACCGTTGGTAAAGAGGAATCCTAACAGAGTCAAGACTGGAATCACAACAAAAGGTGGTTCATGAAGTACTGACATGGTGAGTTGATCCTTTAACCATATTAGCAATTCTGTTTATTTGTAAAACTTTACAAATAATAATTTAAGTTAATATTATATCTAATATATTATATATTATAATATAATATTATATCTCTGAATTAGCTTTTGTAAGTTGCATAAAATATTTGTGTCTTCTCCCTGTGTTTGGGTAAGTATGGCTTCGGCCAGAGTTGGCTGAGATAGGCTCCAGCCTTAATAGGCCTTAATAGGATTAAGCTTTTCGGCAAATAAATAAATATATGAATAAAGACTAATTAGCGATGACTGATTTTACATGTGGCATGAAATTTACAAAATCTATCAAAATCAGTGAAGCACAAGTTTAGACCATTAAAGTGTAGGGTGAAGGTAGCAGTGCTTAGAAAATCGACATAATTTTCATCTATAGTGACAAAGATGCACACAGTGTAGAGCTACACCAAATATGTGTTCTGTATAACATTATAAGCTCATTAATATTCAGATGCATGCATGTGTGTGTTTCTTAACCCACATCTAGAACATCAAAACACTCACAGACACAAAGGGACATGTACTCTATCCTTCTGTGCTACATTGACACCCATGAATATTTCATTGTTGAGAGACAGCTCACAGAAAACCCAGTACTGAGTAAGACTTCCATCATGGCAGGTAAAGAGAGGAGAAAAGAAAAATAAACAAACAAATAAATTAATAATTACTCTGTTTATGTACAGTAGTGTGAGGTGAAGATTATACACCACCACTTTTGTCTACAGGGGCTAAATATTAAATACTAAATATTAGGAGGCCTTTTACACAAAAGTTGTGGTGTATAATCTTCACTGAACACTACTGTGTGTATTGTATATTTATATATACACATACATTAGTGTGAAGTGAAGATTATACACCACCACTTTTGTCTAAAAGGGCTCCTAATAAAAAGAAGTAAAAAAAATGACTTCTCTATAATTTCTAGGTAAAAATGTATTGAACAATGCTACTCTAGGAAATGAGAACCAAAAAAAAATTGGCCTGCATTTTTTTCACTGGTGAGTTTATATTTTTCATAGGCCGTAATTTTGACATTGTAGACATCATGGATACACAACTGTACTTAGTTTAATACCACTTATATACCAGATACAAAAACAGCTTCTTCCCCAGAGCTGTGAAAGCCATCACCCCTTCCACTTCCTCGCAGTCACACACACATGCAATCTTCCTCCACAGCCACATACTCGCTCACACACACTGTGATGCAAAAGCACAGTGGTGTACTGTAGTTAGTACGTCCAACTCACGTTCAAGTGACCACCTGGGTTCAAGTCCCAGGCTTGGTGTTGCTGTGTTGAGTTTGCATAATCATCTGGACACTCTGGTTTCCTCCCACATTCCAAAGATATGAACATTAGGCTAAATGGCTGTTCCAAATTGTCCCTAGGTGTGAGTGTAAATGGTTGTATGTGTTTTGCCCTGCGATGGTCTGGTGAGCTGTTCAGGGTGTACCCTGCATTCGTCCCCAGTCGGCTAAGATAGACCCCAGCATCCCCACGACTATAGTAGGATTAAGCTGTTCGGTACATGAGTGATCGAGCAGATTTTTTGCACTGTCTAACAGCGAAGCTCCCGATAGATGTCTTTACTGATAGGTGTCCGAGCCTGGGTTTACTTTTCACCAATTTTCCGTGTTTATTTCTCTCACCTGTTTTTTTTTTGTTTGTTTGTTTGTTTATTTGTTTCATTATCTGTTTAATGAGTTCATGTTTTGTCAAGCTTCTGATTTCGCCATTTGCTTCTCGAACATTTCCAGGAACAAGCTATTTGGCTTCCACTTTTGATCAACTGTAAATATTCTGATTATTTCAGCATAAACACAGCTATTTCTAGAGAATTCCATTGCTTGATAGTGAAACTGAAAGCAAACAATCAACTATGATTGCCAAGAATGTGTCAAAAGATCTCTAGATTCCCTAGATCCTCTAGATTACTGATCAGAGGGTTGGTGGTTAAAGCCCAAGTACCATCAAGCTGCCACTGTTGGGCCCTTGAGCATTACCCTTAACCCTCTACTGCTCTGTTGTATAAATGAGATAAAAATGTAAGTCAACTGCAATCATCATCGCACTATTTATACTAAAACACACTTAGGGGTCATTGTTTCCTTTTGTTTCTGAAAGTCTAGGGTAAACAGAAGAGACGCCGTCAGACACAGAGCTGTTTAGCTAAAAGCGCAAGGCTAAGTGGCTAACAGACTTGCCTCAGTGTCATGCTTATTATTTTATTGTGCTTAGTATTTTTTGTATTTACTATATCTTTTATAATTTTGTATTTACTATATGTCATTTTCTTTTGGTTTCTTGTGTTTTTCAGGAGTCTGTTATAAAACATCTTTATACAGAGCTCAGTTTACATTTACATGTGTCATTACTGCACATTTGTTTCAGAACAGACGCTGTTAGCAAAACAAAGTGATAAGCCTAGCCATTTAGCAGATACCCCGCCTTTGCCTAGAGCCGGACGGGACTGGCTTCAACTTCCCTGCAATGCTAAACAGGAAAAAGGACATTCATCTCACCTGCCTCAGTGACCTGATTAAATTATATAAATTAAAACTAAAAAAATCTTTATCAGCGCTGTTTCCATTTGTGTTCAAATGAGTACACTGACCAGATTGTAGCTGATAGCTACACACAGTCTCAGCACTACCAGATCAGAGCCACCCTCCGCAGAGTCAACGCGAGGAAAGCCAGACAGAGTAACAGTAAGGGTACTTAAAACATGCGCAGATCAACTAGCAGGGTTTTTCTACCAACATCTTTAACCTCTCTCTAGTGCAATGTGTGGTTCCCACATGCGTTAAGACAGCCACCATCATTCCTCTGCCAAAGAAAAGCACAGTGAGCTGCGTGAATGACCATCGCCCAGTTGCCCTAACCCCCATCATCACCAAATGTTTCGAGAGACTTGTCTTGTCTCACATTAAGACTGCCATCCCTGCTGATCTTGATCCACATCAGTTTGCATACTGAGCAAAAAGGTAAACAGAGGATGCCATCAATACATCCCTCCACACTGCCCTCACACACTTGGACAGCAGCAACTCCTATGTGATGATGCTGTTCGTAGACTTCAATACAGTTCAAGTTTCTTGGAGTACACATCTCTTCTGACTTCACCTGGACCACAAACATCTCTCACCAGGTGAGGAAAGCACAACAAAGGAGAAGGGGGCCATGTCATTAGTTTTTCATTTTTAAGGCCTTTACTGGCCAGCCACACAGTTGAATACTTTGATGCATGAGATGGAGTGTTGTCTTGCATAAAAAATCTAAGTCTTCTTGAAAGATACAGACTTTTTCCTGTACCACTGCTTGAAGAAAGTGTCTTCTAAAAATTGGCAGTAGGTTTCAGAGTTGATTCTGAGTCCATTTTCAACCCGAAAAGGTCCCACTATCTCATCTTTAATAATACCTGCCCATACCAGTACCCCACCTCCACCTTGCTGGCGTCTGAGTCGAAGTGGAGCTCTGT
>JAQMYF010000004.1:11931886-11944536 GCA_030014195.1 Neosilurus mollespiculum
ACCTTTCACTTGTGTAGTTTTATTCTTACTTGTATTTTATCTCAATGCTTAATTTAGGTGCAATATTTGTTTCTTAAGTGAAATTTTGAGGGGGCTTTGAGTCCAAGAATTTCATTGCAGGTAGTGATGTTTCATTATTACCTGTACATGACAAATAAACATGAAACTTGAAGTTCAGTACTTTGTGAGAGGGAAACAGTGAGATCAGTCCCTGAGGCAGTCGATAGTTTTGGTTACAGAGCATTAAGTCCACTTTATGGCCCTGTTAAAAGGTGTGTTCAGAACAGGTAATAAAATATGTGTGTGACCTGAGGACAAGTTCAAATTTAGATGACCTTTAACCTCTACCAGAAAAAAAGGAATGCTGGAGAACTTGATACACCCATAACAGAGTTACAGATCACAAGGCAACTACACAAGCAGAGCAGATCATTTATAATCACAACACCTGTGCTAGTCTACGTATGAAGCACTTACTAAGTGTGAGGCAAAATCTGTAGAGCTTTGATGTCTGTTATCTCCACATTCTATCTACATTTTGCTTAATGCTTAATCTTATTAGGGTTCAAACTTAATACTATAAGGGTGAAGCCTATCTCAGCCAACACTGGGTAAAGGCAAGGTACACCCTGAACAGCTCAGGTGACCAGGGCCAATTTGGACACAACCATTCACACTCATACCTAGGGCCAATTTGGAACAGTCAGTTAATCTGTGAGGAAACCCACACAAGCACGGGAAGAACATGCAAATTCCACTCAGAAACACCAAGCCCAGGACTCGAACCCAGGACCTTCTTGCTATGAGGCAGACGTGCTAACCACTACACCACCGTGCCTCCCTAGATCTTTACAGAGATGTTTAAGTATGACTCCACGGTGGTATCATAACTAAAGAGAGATATTTATTTACCATGTACTGTGGCTGTAGAACAGCTGCTCCTCCATGTCGAGAGGATCCAATTGAGGTTGCATGGGCATCTGATTAGAATGCCTCCCTGGTGTGGTGTTTCTGGCATGTCCAACTGGGAAGAGACCCCAGGATCCTCCAAGAACACGCTGGAGGGACTATGTCTCTCAGCTGCTCTGGGAACGCCTCAGCATCCGACCGGAAGAGCTGGAGGAAGTGGCTGGGGAGAGGGACGTCTGGACCTCACTGCTGAGGCTGCTGCCCACATGACCCTACCCCGGATTAAGATGTTAAGATGAAGATGTTGCTGTAGTGGATGATGTTTTGATGCTATTTTTTCATATTTTTTATAAATACCTTTATTTTCAATGTAAATATGGAGGACGTAGGGATACAATGTTGTCCCATGTTACATACCACGGTTTTTGGTCCACAGTAACTTAACAGTTCATGGGGAAAATTTTTAAATATATTTGAAACAATTAATTAATGATAAATAAAACTTTCTATTCATTAAAAACTACAGTAAGACTGACGGGGTCGGGGTTCGGTCTCTATAGGAAGAAAATAATATATAAGGGATCAAAATTCAAATTACAATAAAGTTATCATTAATTAAAAATAAACTATACTACTATATAGGAACGTTAGATTACTCTGAAATTCTGTAAATAAAATCAAATCCTTTCACAGAAACTTACACATTACTGTCATTAGTCGATTTGCTGAATAATCTTCACAGAAGACAAGTTGAGCTGATGCGCGCTGAACGTTCAATTAAGAAAAGAATTTCCCACTAAGGAAAAGTTCAGAGGGGGCGAATCTAGTTTCCGGGGTCAAGCAGGGTAATGGAGGCAGGAAAAAGCATTTAGAAGCGAATTGATGTGGGCTACGCATGACGTTCGGTTAAGAAAACAACCATTCCCGCTGATTAAATGTTCGATCGAGTTGACGGGATCATGGAGGCATGGAAAATAATGGCAGGCACTTGCACAAAAATAGCATGTAAATAACAAAGTTTTTTAAAAAAGGTATTGCGCATGTCCCTCAATCCCACCAACACGGCCTCTGTGGAAGAGGAAGAGCCTGGGGGTTCAGAGAGGGGTCTGCCTATCACTGGGGCTGAGGTCACCAACGTAGTTAAAAAGAGATCCGCCCTGAATACCTCAAGGCTCTGGATGTGGTAGGACTGTCTTGGTTGACACGTCTGTACAACATCGCGTGGTCATCAGGGGCCATACCTCTGTATTGGCGAACCGGGGTGGTAGTTCCCCTATCGTGGAATCACACTCCTCAGCCTACCTGGGAAAGGCTATTCAGGAGTACTGGAGAGAAGGATCTGGCCGAATGTTGAACCTCGGATTCAGGAGGAACAATGGGGTTTTCGTCCCGGCCGCAGCACTCTTGACTACACACTCTACGGGATCCTGGAGGGGGCATGGGAGTTTGCCCAACCAGCCCATATGTGCTTTGTGGACTTGGAGAAGGCATTCGACCGTGTCCCTCGGGTTATCTTGGGGGGTGTGCTCCGGGAATATGGAATACCAGACTCGTTGCTACGGGCCGTTCGGTCTCTGTATTGCCGGAGCCAGAGCTTGGTCCGCATTGGTAACATGTCGAATTCATTTCCAGTGAGCGTTGGACTCCGCCTAGGCTGCCCTTTGTCTCCGGTTCTGTTCATAATTTTTGTGGATGGAATTTCTAGGCACAGTCAAGGTGTTGAGGGGTTCTGGTTAGGTGGCCATAGGATCTTGCCTTTGCTTTTTGCAGATGACGTTGTCCTTTTGGCTTCATCGAGCCAGGACCTTCAGCTCTCGCTGGAGCGATTCGCAGCTGAGTGTGAAGCGACTGGGAATAAAAGCAGCTGAAATAAGCTATCTTCGCATGGTGGCACGGCTCTCCCTTAGAGATAGGGTGAGAAGTTCTGTCATCCAGGAGGAACTCCGAGTAGAACCGCTGCTCCTTCGCGTTGAGAGGAGCCAGTTGAGATGGCTCGGACATCTGATTAGAATGCCTCCTGAACGTCTCCCTGGTGTGGTGTTTCAGGCATGTCCAACCGGAAAAAGACCCCGGGGCCGACCCAGAACATGCTGGAGGGACTACGTCTCTTGGCTGGTATGGGAACGCCTTGGCGTGCCCCCGGAAGAGCTGGAAGAAGTGGCTGGGCAGAGGGACATCTGGACCTCACTGCTGAGGCTGCTGCCCCCGCGACCCGACCCCAGAAGAAGTGGAAGATGAATGAATGAATGAATGAGTGACTGCGCATGGAAAAAAGGCATGGCACTCACAAAAAAGGCATGGTGCTGCACCATGCTAAACAACCTAGCTGGAACACTGGTAATACTTCATCCGACTAATACAATGATTATATAATGTAAATTTTAGCTCTGCAAGGGCAGTTTCACATGCATTCTGGTTTTAAAACTTAGAAATATGCACCCCGGTCTGTCCTCAGCAGGTCAATCGTTGTCTTGCTGTATGAACCACTTTCTCTTGAGATTCAGTTCATGGAAAAATGTCCTGACATATCTGAATTCGCTGTCCAAGAAATCATACAGCAGTTCAATCTGATACATTTACTTTCAAAGCCATTAATACAATGTGCAGTCCAGCAAATTATCACTCAACATAGCAGTGATGTGGATGCACTCAACATAGCAGTGACCACAGTGAATGACATTGTAAATATAGTTACACAAAGTAATATCATGCTTAAGTTCACCACTACAGGAGGATCCCTGACAACAGCCTGCAGGAGAGCATCTTATATATAACACAAATTTCCAGTTTTTATGCCAGTTGAATTCTGCCTTGACAGAAACAGCTCATTTGTGCATGTTCCTCTACTGAAAATGCTGGAGACATTGTTAAACAATAAGGATGTTTTGGATAAGGTGCTGCAAGAAAAGATTCTTCCATCAGAAGGACACCACTCATTCAGAGATGCCTCACACTTCAAAGAAAATGTCCTTTTAAATGTGGAAGAGTTTAGGATTACTCTTGGGCTATATATAGATGATTTTGAAGTGGCTAATCCACTTGGAACATCCAAGAAAAAACATAAACTATATTGTATATAGTATGTGTATAGTGTGTATAGTGTATTGGGTACTTGCTAATCTTGATTTCAAATATCGGTCAGCCCTACACGCCATACAACTTGCACTTTTGTGCAAGGTAAATTCTGTGAAGGAACATGGTTATGCAGAAGTCCTCCGTCCACTCATTCAGAATCTTTCAACTCTCGAGGATCATGGTGTTTATGTTGAACAACTAGCAGAAAGTGGTAAAGGCACTGTTTTGTATGTGGCAGCGGACAACTTAGGGGCTCACTCTGTGGCAGGATTCCAGGAGAGTTTTGCAGCAGATCATTTCTGTCAGTTTTGTATGTGTAAGCTAGATGAGATACAGCACAAGGAAGTTCGATCAGGTCTATTCCAGTTAAGAACAAGACAAAATCATGACAGACAAGTGCAAGATGTTGTACAAGACCCTGCTGTGGCTAGACATTATGGTGTTAAAAGAGGGTGTCCATTCAGTGAACTTAAACACTTTCATGTTGTCTATGGCTTTCCACCTGATATCCTGCATGACTTTTTAGAGGGTATTGTGCCTGCAGAGTTGTCAGTGTGTCTTCAGGATTTGATTACAAAGAGATATATTTCTTTGGACACTCTGAATAAGGCCATTAAGCAATTCCCTTACACATTTTCTGATAAAGCTGACCAACCACAGATAATTCCAAAGACACACATCTCCAAGAGAACTATTGGGGGCAATGGCCATGAAAATTGGTGTCTCCTTAGGCTCCTTCCATTGATGATAAAGTCATGTCTGTTCTTTCTAGGACCATGGGAAGCTATAAACTAAGAATTATTGTTAATGAACAGGATATACATAAAGTGTCACTACATGGGAAACCAGAAACAGTTGAAGAACTGATGATGATAATTAAAGAAAAATGCAAGCTCAAGGAAGACTTTAATATCATGTATGAAGATCCTGATTTTGACAATTCCCTCTGCAACCTTGATGATGTACAAGATTTGCCAGATTCAAAAGCTACTGTCAAGATCATACCATTAGTGATGCTGACAGTGATACCTACCACCTGCACCTCTGGTGTATCTGATGGCTCCTCAGACGATACAATGATTCTGTCGACACCGAGCCCGTCAGCAAGACAAGAGCAACGGCTGGAGTTTTTTGACATTCCAAATTTTCCAGTTGATGTGGGATTCAGAGTGAGACAGGCTAATCTTCTCTATTTACAAGACCGTACTTGCTTGAATGTACCAAGAGACATGAAGCATGGTAATTTTGGAGAGACTCGCTGAAGAGGTCTACAATTTTGATGCCTATCCGAATGAAGAACGATGTCGTTCTGTGGCATTAGCACTCATAACAAAACATCCCTGTCTAAGGGAACCAGGCTCACCAGATGGGTGTTCAGGCTGGAAGAACAGCTTGATGTACAAAATGGGGAACTATCGCACTAAATTGAGGAAAGCAGGATGTGCAGAAGTTGCAATAAATGTAGGGATAAGACGTATACCACAAATGGCAGCAAAAGGCTTCAAAAGACCAAAAAAGATTTAATATCTAGTTTAGTCCAATCTAGTTTAGTCCAATAAAGATGGACTAGGGGCTGAAACAAAGCTTCTAGTTGAAGAAATGAGAAAACGGAATCCCAGTGGAACCATTATTGCTGCAAAGATGGATCAGACCTTCCCTCTGCGGAGACCTCCAGAGATTATTGAGACTGGACCTCCAGTGAAAACTCTGAAGGAATGGTGGCCTGCCCTTTTTACTGAGAGACAAGTAAGAACTGAAAAATACATGCTTTTGTATTTACAACTGAAAACAAAACTGGTCTAAGTGTTGTTCTTTATATTTTTTGTTGCTGTGCATTGCAGGTATATGCAGAATTCAACAGGATCGCCACCACAAACCTAGAAAGTGACTTCTTTGATGCATTAGACCACTTCACATCACACTTTCAAACCATCTTCCTGTTGTAGTGTTGGAGATAAATTAGCTGAAATTGTGCAGCAGATCAATTCAGCGGGAAGTCTACTTGAGGTTTATTTTATTTTTGATGAGCATGAATGAATATAAAAACTGAATTTTTTAGTACTTGTGGCAACTTGCAGTACTCTGTTTAAACACTAGTCCTTTGCTGTTAATTAACATCTACATCTAGAGATGAATTCTCTGCTCTGTCAGAAATTTGGTGAAACCCTAATGTTGTATTATCCTGTACTTTGGTTTTACTAGAATGTGACAGTACTTCGTACCCTTGTTTTCAGAGGCCTCCTAATTTTTAACCAAATCAAACTTAGTGATGCTTTTGTAAGTTCACACACATGTACAGAAAATAAGAATATAGACTCTGTCTTTGTGAGTTGAACAAGAAATAAGAGGGAATGCAGTGATGCATTGGACAATTGCCTCTTCACAGTAAGAAGGTACTAAGTCCAGTGCATTGGGCTGACAAGGGTGGAAGACTGGCAGCTGAAATATTTTTGTATACAGTAAAAATAATTCAGGGCCATGTATGTTGAAGCTGGAAATTGCAGGTTTATGTGCAGTAAATTTTTTTTATTAGTTTGTTTCTTTCTGAAAGGCAAATTTAAGGAAAAATATATTACATTTTGCTTTGATATGTTTCAGCTGTCAGCCTTCTACAGAAATTTCACCAGGCTGCTAGACTGGCAACACACCCACCTTTCGATATTGAAAAATATATCCACATAGCTTAAAAGATTGCATAGGTGGGGCAGATGTAATTGGGATTGTGTTTCTTACAGGACTCAAACCTCAATGAGACCTGGGCAAATGTGACTGTTGGCTTGGTGACCATCATCAGTGAAGATGACCCTGTGTCTTCTGATCCTCTCCACCTAAACCCACTGTCAACTGCCATCATTCTGGAAGGAGGTATCGTGACAGAAAATCTCCCAAACCTACCACAGGCACTTTGCCTATTGTTTGGCCTGTCATATGCTCTCCACCTTGAAAACCCAAGAGCCATGCGAAACACATTGACCTTTACCCAGAGAGTGATGCTTAGGTTGGGAGAGAACAAACTTCCCCCAAGACTTCAATCTCTAAAAACCTCCTGCTTAGGTAGTTAGTGCAGTCATCTAAGAGTTACCCTTGGCACTATGTTGCTTGTGTATATGAGAAATGCCGGATGATATTTTGTTGTAATTTTTGTTTTTACTACTGGCCATGTTACTGGTTGTCCTGCTGTTACAAATGTTTAAAAAAAAATGTTTTGCCTGTCATTTGGCCTGTGCTATACCCCTCATCTTGAATACCCAAGAGCAACGCAAACACATTGACCCTCATCCAGAGACTGATGCTTGGGCTGGGAGAGAACAATCTTCCGCCAAGGACTCTGAACTCCTAAAAACTTCTGTTGTGTTTGTGCAGTCATTGAAGAGTTACCTTTGGCACTGTGAATCTTATGTGTATATGAGCAGTGCAGGTTGCTTTTATTTTTTGTAGTTTTGTTTTTGTTGTTATTAATGGCCACGTTACTTCTGGTTGTCATACTGCTTCAGATGGAAAAGTTTTAAATCTGTGATTTTAAAGGTGATTGTTTATTTTAATAAACCTGTTTCCTACTAATTTGGTTGCATGTGACATGTATTTTTATAACTTTATGCCACCATATTTATTTTATATTTAAGTTATTGTGAGTTGGTAAACATTTTTGGCATTTTAGACCTAGCTGTTCCTTACAAATTAGACTTTGTTTCATAGCTAAATATTATTTGCTAATTTGATCTTTCACTTACTTATTATTTTCAAGTAAAAAAAGGACCTTTTATTTACTGTTCTGCTTAGAGATACCTTTTAGGCCAGTTTTGTGAAGTACGTCTGACTGATCTCAAAGTAAATAAAACACAAAAATCTTGGTTGCAAGAAATTTCACTTAAGTTAGCTTAAATTAAATAATTGTGGCAATAGGAATACACACAATAGTTAAGTTTACATGATGCAAGTTGGTATTACAAACTAGAACTTCTGAGTAGTCTATAATTCATTATAAGTACACATTAGGCAAATTGTCAAGTACTAGTTATTCTTAGTTATAATAACTCAGTTGTTAAGTAACTGTTACTTTGTATGTGATAGTTACTAAAACGAATAATACCTATTTCCTTGTACTTACAATCGGTTTGCATGCTTTTTTCAAGTAAGGTGAACTAATCAGATTTTACAGTGCACCTGACTCTAGTTTCACCTTCAAACTACCTGCTAATCTTAGCGGTTCACAAACTTTTGCCACTCACAGATATGTAATAATCTTTTTCTACTTTTTTTACTTGTGTGAAAATCTGATGATGTTTTAGCTCATTTATGCAGAAATGTATAACTTTTTAAGGGTTCACAAACTTTCAAGCACCACTGTATATATTTACTGATAAGGAGAAATGTACAAGTGATATTCGCAAAAAAAAACCTTCTGAGACAAAATGAGGAGAAACCTTTAATACACCAGATTCAAAAGAGAACCTATTCTCATCTGGAGAACACTGGACAGCGTGATTACAAAAACATTTCTCTTATTTAACTATACACAGTATATAGTCAATATAAGTTTAAGTTTATTGTATTAGTAGGCATCCATCTGTCTCGAGAGACAATGGTGTACATCATGGTAGTCCAAATCAATCTTGTTAGTCTTGTTGGGAGCAGCGATTTGAGTGGCTCAGCAGTCCGATCCCAGCGTGACAGTCTCTGCCTCAGCCAGTGCACACAAAATCTGACGGTAGGTTGGCCGCTACGTTGTGCTGACTTTCCTCTGTTCTTTCTTCTCCATCTGGAGGATCCTCTTCTCTTCGCCCCTCTTGAAACCACTACTAACAGCATGGCGCCAGCTGTCGTGATCAGCTGCAAGCACCTCCCATCTACCTGTGTCAATGCCTGTGAGTTTCAGGTCGCACTTGCAGACATCCTTGAAACGCAGTGCGGGACGACCTACTGGGCAGCGTCCTGTGGCCAGCTCATCATACAGGAGTTCCTTTGGAATATGGCTGTCCTTAATGCGACACACATGGCCGAGCCAACACAAACAGCGCTTGCAAAGCATGAGATGCATGCTGAGAGAACCTGTTTTCTCCAACACAGCGGCATTGGTGACTTTGTCCTGCCACATGATACCCATGATCCACCAGCAGCACAGATGGAAGTTTTCCAGGCAGTTCTCCTGTCAGGCGTATGTCGTCCAGGTGAGTTTGGTGTTCGAGGTCAGCAGGCTGTTATCCCACACACACACACTTGCTCAACATGGACAAGACAGCAGCAGCTTTGGCAATACACTTTTCGATCTCTGAGTCGAGAGACAAATTGTTGGTCACAGTAGAGCCAAGGTAAGTGAAGTGGTCGGTCATTGATTGATGAAGGAGCCGGGACGCTCTGGCCCACGACGTTAGTTTTTTATGATGCTGATCGTCAGAATTAATTCCTTGCAAGTATGAGCAAACCTGTTGATCAGCTGCTGAAGGCCTTCTTCAGTGTGCGGGATCAGGGCCAAGTCATTAGCAAACAACATTTCTTTGACGAGAATGGTCCGAACCTTGGTCTTTGCCTTCAGTCAGGACAGACTGAACAGTTTCACGTCACTTCTGGTATACAGATGGACTCCCTCCTCGGAGTGCTGGAATGCAAAGTTCAGCAGAATGGAAAAGAAGATGCCAAATAAGCTCTGTGCAAGGACACAACTTTGTTTCACTCCACTCAGGATCCTGAAAGGTCTGACGTTGCGCCGTTGTAGCTCACTGTACCCTGCATTTCGTCATGGAAGGAGGCAGTGATGCTGAGTAGCTTGGGGGGCAGCCGATCTTCTTCAGCAGCAGGAACAGACCTCTTCTGCTCACAAGGTCAAACGCCTTAGTGAGGTCAATAAAAGCGATGTATAGTGGCATCGGCAGTTCACGGCAATTCTCTTTTAGCTGTCGAACAGAGAAAATCATCTCAGAGAATCAGAGGGATCAGAGGGATCGCTCTGCCCTGAAGCCTCATTGGGACTCAGGAAGGTTGCAGTTGGCAAGGACTTGTAGGCGAGCCAAAACCACATGTGTGTGTGTGTGTGTGTGTATATATATATATATATATATATATATATAGATGGATAGATAGTGGTGTGAAAAAGTGTTTGCCCCCTTCCCGATTTCTTATTATTTTGCATGTTTTTCACACCTAAATGTTTCAGATCATCAAACAAATTGAAATATTAGTGAAAGACAACACAAGTAAACACAAAATGCAGTTTTTAAATTAAGGTTTTTATAACTCTGGTTTATCACACCTGAGTTCAATTTCTCTAGCCACACTCAGGCCTGATTACTGCCACACCTGTTCTTAATCAAGAAATCACTAAAATGGGACCTGCCTGCCTGGATCTTGGCATGATGTCTAGCCTTTGAGGATCTTTTGGTCTACTTCACTTTGTCAGGCAGGTCCCATGGGGGTGGGGTGGGGTGTGGGCTTGGGGTTGCAATCACTTTTCCACAAAGGGCCATGTAGGAAACTTTAAATTTGTTTGATTATCTGACTCATTAAGGGTGACAAACATGCAAAAAAATAAGAAATCATGAAGGGGGCAAACATTTTTTCACATTTTTTCCCATCACTTTAAGCCCACAGCTGCCAAGCAGGCTAAACTAGGTCACGTCAGGTCACGTGTACGTGAAACGTCATACACTGGGCTCAAAAGTGCAAAAGTGTGGAAGTGAAAACATGCACAGTATGAAAGAAAACAGTCCTCACGTGCGGAAAAAACAGAAAACCAGAGACATATGCTCAATGGAATTTTGTAGCAAGTCCACCGAGGATGGATTAAGCTTCATAAAGTTCTCGCGAGAGGACTGGATCCCCGAATAACAACCACAGCGTTCGGACGGGGTTTCCGAGTCGCTCTTCCCTGTCGTCTTCATCCTCTTCACTGAAACATCACCCCAAACCTTCCCCCCCATGGGTTCATATGCGAATAGAACATTCCCTAAATCATGTTCATCAATGTCGGGTTCACTGATATCGCTCGAGTGGTTGTTAAATTGACTAGAAACTGACGAGGACTCCGAGGCTGCATGCTTACACGCTGTTAACAAACCTGTGAGACAAGTTTGTGACATAGCAGATCACGTCACCACATTTGCTTCGTTTTGGAGAGCTAATGCTGCTTGCCCAAAAAAAACTGTATTTATTTCTTTGTCATCTACATACTTTCTTGTGCTAATGATTTCAACATGCCTAGCAGGTAAGATTTAACATATTTAATCATACTTATATCCTATGTAAGACTGTACCTTTAAGGTGGAGAAATAAAAAATGTATATTATGTGGATATGGAAATAAACGTTTTTGGAAATACTAACATCACATCACCATCCAGTATAGGCATGTTGCAATTCTGCTTAAACTTTATTCCTTATGGCTGATCACCAGGTTATCACCCTGCAGTCTATAATTTCTGAATGTATAGTGAGTCTTGTACTTGTGAAAGCTGAAAAGATTTTTATTATCCTAACACAAATTCATCAGGAATTACCCAGTAGTATTATTTCTCCCTTTTCTTGACTGTGATGTTGTTACACTTTCTTACCCAAAATGACAAGTGCCAGGCTTTTTCATGTTAAAAAAAAAAGACCAAGATAAATAATTTTATTACCTGTAAATTAGTTTTTATGTTTAACAAAATTTTTTTATGGGTAAAAATGAAAAATAAAATTATGTAATTGCACAAGTGTGCGCACTGTCTTATAATTGGGGTGGGGTTGGCTTCAGAATTAACCAATCATATTCAAATTTATGTTAAATAATATTCAGTCCACACCTGCAATCATTTTAAGTGACTCTGATTAACCCCAGCTGTTCTAGTAAGGAATGGCACAGTGGTTTCGTGGTTAGCACATCCACCTCACAGCTAGAAGGTCCTGGGTTTGAGTTTCTGTGTGGAGTTTGCATGTGCTCCCTGTGCTTGTATGGGTTTCCTGTGGGTACTTTGGTTTTATCCCACAGTCCAAAGATATGCACATTAGGCTATTTGGCTGTTCCAAATTGCCCCTAGGTGTGAGTGCGAGTGGTTGCGTGTGCTGGCCAGTGATGGTCTGGTGAGCTGCTCAGGGTGTACCCTGCCCTCGCCCAGTGTTGGCTGAGATAAGCTCCAGCCTCCCTATGACTCTAACAGGAGTAAGTGGTTTGGCGCTTGAGAGAGTGAGAGTGTTCTAGTAGCATTTTCCAGACATGAACTTGGTTCCATCATATTGTAAAAGTCCTGGACTACAAAGTGCTTACAGGGAATTAATAGGATCCCACTATTGAAATAGATTTACTTCTATTCTACAGGGATGCACATTTACTTCTACTTTAGGGGGGTGCACATTTACTCCTACTTTAGAGGGGTGCACATTTACCTCAATTTTTGAGGGCTACACATTTACCTCTACTTAAGAGGGGTGCACATTTACTCCTTCTTTAGAGGGGTGCACATTTACCGCTACTTTAGAGGGCTACACATTTACCTCTACTTTAGGGGGGTGCACATTTACTCCTACTTTAGAGGGGTGGACATTTACCTCAATTTTAGAGGGCTACACATTTACCTCTACTTTAGAGGGGGTGCACATTTACTCCTTCTTTAGAGGGGTGCACATTTACCTCTACTTTAGAGGGCTACACATTTACCTCTACTTTAGAGGGCTACACATTTACCTCTACTTTAGAGG
>JAQMYF010000004.1:12064084-12074660 GCA_030014195.1 Neosilurus mollespiculum
ATATATATATATATATATATATATATATATATATATATATATATATATACACACACATACATACATACATACATACACACATACATACATATACACACACACACCTAAAAATTCACTATAATAGCTTTTTTGAGGGACAAAACAGTCAACATTTCAAGCATAATGTAATCCACTATTTTGCGTATTTTTTGATAATGTAGTATCATATTACAGCAATAAAAAGATAACTTCTTGAACACAGAATTTTTTTATGTTTGAAGTATGCATTGAATACAATTCAACATTGCTCACAAGACAACAGCATTTAAATTTCAAGGGAAGCTCTAGGGAACCTCTACATACACTAAAAGTTTGAATAGGTGAGGTAGTTTATTTCCACTGGCACTTCAATTCCCCATCACATGAGGACAAAGGTTACGTGAAAATCATTCACTTTTTCTCAAACAATTTATAGGAAATATTATCATGCAGGATTACACAAAATGCAACTTGTCAAACACACACTGTATTATGTAGGGGAAAAAAATCAGAGTTGTCTTTCACGTAGTTTGCCGTGAAAATCTAGTATTTACACAACGTGAACGGAATGTCCATTTTTTGCTTCCAATTTTTGACTGCTTCCTCGCTCATGTGATGGCTGTAAGAAATAGTGGAAAATATACTGAGTGGTGAAATTATCTTTATTATCTGTTTAACATTCATGTCAAAACTTGGGTATTACAATAGGTCAATAAGCAAATTTGGAGCCATACAGTGGATATAAAAAGTCTACACAGCCCTGTTCAAATGCCAGATTTTTGTGAAACATAAAATTGAGAACAAGATGAATAATTTCAAAATATTTACACCATTTATGTGACATATAACCTGAACAACTCAATTGAAAAACAACTGAAATCTTTTAAGGGGAAAAATAAAAAATAAAAAACTTATTACAACCTGGTTGCATAAATATGCACACCTTTAAACTAATACGTTGTTGCAGAACCACTGGCCTTTATTAAAGCACTCAGTCTTTTTGGGTAGGAGTCTATCAGTGTGGCACATCTTCATGTGGCAATATTTGCCCACTCTTCCTTGCAAAAACGCTCCAAATCGGTCAGATTGTGAGGGCATCTCGAGTGCATAGCCCTCTTCAGATCACCCCACAGATGTTCGATCGGATTCAGGTCTGTACTCTGGCTGGACTATTTCAAAGCCTTGATCTTCTTCTGGTGAAACCATTCGTTTGTTGATTTGGATGGGTGCGCTGAATCACTGTCGTGTTGAAAGATGAAGTTCCTCTTCATCTTCAGCTTTCTAGTAGAAGCCTAAAGGTTTTGTGCCAACACTGTCTAGCATTTGGAACTGGGTAATTCCGTGCGATTTCAGAGAAAGTTCCCGACTAACCATCACAGATTTTCTTCATAATTTTTTATTTTGATGTCCTTGTAACTAATAACTACTGTGCAAATTTTTAGGCCAATATCTCCACTAGTTTTGGAGGTATTGAGCCTACAAAAAGGGGGCGTGGCCCCATATTTAGTGTAAGAATGAGTGTTACAGTGAAACATCCAAAGTTTGATGGCTAATAGCATTTGAAATGTTCACACTAAAAGTCTTTCTTTGATATAATAATTCTGTACACAGAAGGAGAGCCAAATATGCCAAATACGACTTCCTGGAATGCACGCTTGTCCATGGTAGCACTTTTGGCTCTCTATATCTCCAGATTTAATGATACCAGATGTTTGAATTTTTTTTATATATGAGACATATTATAGTATAATTAGGAAAACATGTTATATCTGTTGCAAAAATTAAACTTTCTCATATATAGGCCCCTAAAAGTGGGAAAAAAGCTTATTGTGCCTGTAATTTGAATGCTCATTGCAAACCCCTGAAAAGGTGTACCAGAAAACAAATTAGATTAGTGAAAAGAGCAAGGTCAATTTGATATATGTACAAAATATGAAGTTGGTGCTCTGAAGGCATCTATTTTATTCAAGCTGCTGAATGAAGAAGGTTTTATGACATTGGAAAATGTAATTCACCAGGCTACATACTTATTAAACCACACTTTTTGACCATTGTCATTACAGTGCTGGGTCATCAGTTTTTGCATGTCTGCTGCTATAGCAGAACAGGTATCTGATGTCATCATCAGCTATTGCATGTCTGCTGCTGTAGCAGAATTGGGTCTGATGTCATCACCTCGTGCAATCCTATTGGACTGCTGGCCAGAATAAAATATGTGACTTCCTAGATGGTTTCAGTAGAAGTAGCCTATTGTGTAGCTTAATGATCATATTATTTCTTGCTTTGTGTTATTATACTCTGATTTTCTACAAGTGATATGTCTTCATCACTGAAGCAGTGAAGCGTTCTGCGGCTAGAGACAGCTTACAGGCAGTTGCTTCACAACACATACTGACACCACAAAATCTCTTTGTGTGGGCAGGAAAAAACATTTAAAAAATCCATTTAATTTGGATTGAAAAGGGAGACGTAACAAGCAATGGAAAAGTTCTTCAGAAGAGACTTTCAACGTCCTCAACAATACCAGAAACAAGGGAAAAACACTCATTTGTTCCTATCTCACAGAGCCAGTTACAGACCAGCAGAGTGTCTGGTGGACCAAGCTCCACTGTGGATACGAGTGGCACTCATCCACAGGTTGTACATGGAGCTGTGAAACAAGGATATTCACTGTCTGACATGATCCCAGGAAAACATGTTGCATGTTTGTATGACCAGCAAAGGTGGATTGGTAATGTATGTGCAACATCAGAGGAGCGCAAGTACAATTTATGCATCCTCATGGTCCTGCAAAGTCTTACAGTTGGCCCAGCAGAGAAAATATCTTTTGGGTCCCACTGATGCAAATCATGAAGATCATAGATGCACCAATCACATCAACTGGTAGACAATACAGAGTTCCCTCTGGTGTGGCAAAGGAAATTGGCCAGTTATTCAAATGCTTCAAATAGACATTTTAAGTCTAGATAAATAGAATTAAATTGACTTAAAAGTATAATTGACTTGTGCAAGATTTGTAAATCATATAACATTTATAAATATACTACATATATACAGTCAAGAGAATATGCTTTAATAATGATGTAGCATGTGATGTAACCTTGTGAATGGCATTTTCGCATGTCATAAAACTTTCTACACTGAACAGATTGAATAAAATAGTTTCCTTCATATTTGCTACATATATCAGTTAGACTTTGCTCTTTTCACTGAATTAATTTGTTTTCTGCTACACCTTGTCAGAATTTTGCAATAAGCATTAAAATTCTGGAGATATAGATATCTGGAGATACAGAGAGACAAAACTGCTACCAAGGACAAATGCACATTCCAGGAAGCCATATTTGGCATGCCATAAATCTGCAAATATGTCAATGCTCTCCTTCTCTGTACACAGACTTATGTCAATGAATAAGGTGTAAAAAATTTAACCATTTAGTGTGAACAGTTTTAAGTTATTAGCCATCAAACTTTGGATGTTTCATTGTAACAGTCGTTTTTACACTAGATATGGGGCCACATCCCCTTTTTGTAGGCTCAATATCCCCAAAATTAGTGAAGATATTGGCCTAAAATTTTGCACAGTAGTTATTGGTTACAAGGACATCAAAAAAAATTATGAAGAAAATGGTCAGTCGGGAGCCTTCTGGTGATTTTGCATGGAATTACCCAACTGTTCATAATACCCTCCACCTTGACTAAGGCCCCAGTTCCAGCTGAAAAAAAAACAGCCCCAAAGCATGATGCTGCCACCACCATGCTTCACTGTAGCCTTACCTTTCTAAATTACGGCCAAAAAAATCCAACCTTGGTTTCGTCGTACCATAACACATTTTCCCACATGCGTTTGGGAGATTTCAAATGTGTTTTTGAAAAAGGGTAGCTGGACTTTTGCCACCCTACCCCATAGCCCAGATATGTGAAGATCGGAGATTGTTGTCACATGTACTAAACAGCCAGTACTTGCCAGAAATTCCTGCAGTTCCTTCAATGTTGCTGTTGGCTTCTTGGCAGCCTCCCTGACCAGTTTTCTTCTCGTCTTTTTATAAATTTTGGAGGGATGTCCAGTTCTTGGTAATGTCACTGTTGTGCCATATTTTCTATACTTGAAGATGACTGTCTTCACTCTGTTCCATGGTATATTTAATGCTTTGGAAATTCTTTTGTACCCTTCTCCTGACTGATATCTTTGAACAATGAGGTCCCTCTATCTGAAGACCATAGCTATCTGAAGACCATAGTTTGACCTATAAGAAGTGACCACAAAAATGTCAGGAAAAGCCTACTAGAATAGCTGAACTTTATTTGGGGTTGTTCAGAGGTACTTTAAATGGTGGCAAGTGTGTGCTGACTCCCATGTAACATGCTTTTGAATGTGATTGGTTAATTCTGAACACAGCCACATCCCCAGTCATGAAGGTGTGCACACTTGTGCAACCACATTATCTAAGTAGTTTATTTTTACTTCCCGTCCCTAAAAGATTTCAGCTTGTTTTTCAGTTGGGTTGTAGGGTTATAAGTCACATTAATGGCGGAAAAGGTTTTGAAATTATTTATCATGGTCTAATTTTTTTACATCACAAAAACCTGGCATTTGAACAGGGGCGTGTAGACTTTTTGTATCCACTGTATGTATCTATGAAAATGTATATTTATGCTCATTGTATTTTTATGTATACTTATGTTCATTAAGTAGATGTATGTGTAAATGTATATGGATGTCCACTGTGGAGTGAAGCATACACGTAATGTATTCACTGGGAATACAGTCCATTATAAGATTGTGCCACGACCTTTTTCTTGGAGCAGCCAAAAAAGCAAGATGTTCTTCCTAGCAGCAAAAGTCAGTATATTGAATAGCCTCCTGTGTTTGGTGTTAGTGATACGTCTATCTGGAAAACCCTGTATGAGGCACATGGGGTCCATCAGTACTGAAACACGAAAAATAGCAGACAGTTCAGGTACAATATCAGACCAATACAAATGTAGCTTCACACATGTCCAAAAACAGTGAATATAGTCACCAGTTTCAGAGTTACACTTCCCGCAGAGTGGGGAGGCATTAGCATCCATTTAGTTTTTGAGAACAGGTGTTTTATATGTACGATGCACAGTCTTAAACTGGATGGATTTGGTTCAGTTACAAAGAGATATATCCATAGCAAGAGTCCACATCTCCTGCCAGTCAGCCTTATCTATAGAATTGCCTAAGTCTCTCTCCCAGGCTTGCTTAGAGGGTAGAGAGCACCGCTGTGAGTAAGAACTTAGAGTTTTATAGAAAACACAGATGCGTTTCTTAGATGTCCGTAAAGACAAGGCGCTCTCGTTTATACCATACTTCAAAGCCCCGGTCCTGACAGCCTGGCACAAAGTCAGGGCTGTTTAGGATAGGAGTGAGAGGAGGTGTTAGGTGAGTTCTGCCCTCTGTTGTACAAATGAACCGCCAGAGGTCTAAAAGAATACCACTGAATTCCTTATAGAAGTCATACACAAATCCATCTGGCCCTGGGGCCTTCCCAGGTGACACAGATTTTAAGGCAAGCAGAGCCTCCTCTCTCGTAATAGGGGCGTTTAACTGTAATTTTTGAGCCTCTGTCAGTTCCTTGGGCAAGTCTGGACTTGGTGTTTCTCCAAGTCAGCTAGTCTAGATTCAAGAATCTTATGCTGTTCATTCTTCCGACGTCTTTTAGATGCAACAAAAGACATGATCAATCCCCAGGAGTACACTTAACCCCTCTGTTCCCTAGGAGACCTGTAATCTGTGGATGGTAAGTTAACAGAGTAAAACACCCTGAATTCTGACATAAAGTAGGAGATAAAATTATCTGTCCTCAGAGAGAAAGAAAACCAAATACAGGACAGCATGATCAGATAAAATAATACTACCTATGGTGCACGACAGAGCTAAAAACATTTTAGAGGAAGGGATAAAAATATAATCAATTACAGTATAAATTTTATGGAGGCAAAAAAAAAAGTAAACTCTAAATCAGTGGGATGGAGCACCCTCCATACATCTGAGTACCCAATATCCCGACAAATCGAAGTGAGCACTCAAGCTTGCCTTGAAGGGTAAGAACTGCCAGGGGGAAGTTTGTCAAGAGAGGTATTGAGGTGGCAATTAAAATCTCTTCCCACAAAGCAGTCCCTGGAAGCCAACTCAGTCAATTCTGCAAAAGTCTTAGATAGAAAATCATGGGGGTAACCAGGGGGACAATATCGATTCATAAATATTACCTCCTTGCTTGAGAACATTCCCTTAACAATTAAATAGCAGCCTAGCCTGTGTTTTACACAATTAAGGGACCTAAATGCAAGGCATTTGCTGATTAAAATGGCTATACCCCCACTAAAGGCTGAATATGATGTTGCAAAAACCTGCCCTACCCAATTCCTCTGCAATTTGACATTATCCTTATCCTCCAAGTGAGTCTCCTGGAGGAAAGCAAGGGAAACATCCTCTTTTTCAGAAATGAAAGTACTGCCCTCCTCTTAGTAGGTTTTTGAAGACCTCAGATGTTCCAAGAGCAAATCTTGCTGGTATTTAAATTAGACCTGGCCATGAGGGAACTCATTGGCTATAATAACAGGATAACCAGACCAGGTCCATAATAATAAACCCCCAACCTCTTCAAGAATAAACTCCAGGGGGATGGAAACCTTAAATCTCAAATCACATGTAGCATTATGTACTGAGCATAACAAATAACTTGCACTGAACACGCATAACAATAAGCATCTAAAAAGCAAAATCAAATGAAGGATCTTTCCCCAAATATTCAGGGACTGTTCACCATACAGACAACTTTTAAGCTCACAACAGCGAGCGAACAGGCAATGAAAAAAATACAATACTGTCAGAAAACTGAGGAGATCCTCCCCACATAAGAAATCTAAATGATATAACATGACGTGATAAACACATCTGGAGCAGCCATGCCACTTGGTTAGAAATGACCAACATTATTTAAGTGGTATCTACAAATCTTATCTATGATAGTCTATATAAAATCTTCTACCTCTGCTTATCTATGAACGAGTGGAATCACAGCAGCAGCGCCCTTGGAGCAATATTCTGGTCTGGCTTCAGTGCGAGGGAGCAGTGGGCACTCTCCAGTTTTATCCGCCCGGCTTTTGTAGTCATCTTAAGGATGCGAGGCAGTCACGTCTCGGTGTCCTCTGCCAAACCAATGACCCAAATATTTAGATTAATTTTTAGCCATATCCAGACCCTCTGACAGGGCCTGGACACGCTTTTCCAGCTCAACAATCTTTGGCTCTTGCGCTGTGGTGGAGTTTACAACCGCTAGCAATCTAGCTTCTGGTTCTTTGTGGAGCTCCACACTCGGCCAGGGGAGTTTTCCGTCGATTACTTTTATAATGTTAGCAGTCATCAGGTTAAGGGCTTAGCATGAACAGGGTCGAGTTCATCGGAGACTTCTGTTCCGGCATGGTCACCATCTCTCCAGGCTCAGCCAGGGGGCATCCTTTCTCTCCTTAATTCCTCTGGTTCTTCCAATTTTGTCTAAAGACTGTGGCCAAAAGTTTTCCAAAGGCATAGCCTACAATGTTCATGCCAAGAGTGTCTTTTAGCACCCAGCTATTATCAGGATAAACTAATAATAAGAGCCGAATGGTGCAGGACTCTGGTCAGAACGTGCCGTTCACCTCACTGCCATCACCACATCCCAGAGAGAGACATTCTGAGAATGTCCTGGGAGCATTATCTGTGCATGTGCGGTGCACATAAAGTTTAAAGTAAAAACTAGAATCTTTGAAAAGAGCTCAGGTTTGGTCTGCCACGTAAATAAACAGAGTGAACTGTCCATCTGCCTCTGGAAATCCTGTGTCTCGAACTGAAAGTCTGCTATAATGGTGCTGTGCATTATGTTCAAATATCTTCACTTTGGTCTCATCTGTCCAAAGGACATTGTTCCAGAAGGCTTGTAGTTTGTTCAGGTGCAACTTTGCAATCATGCTGCCATGATCTTTTTAGACAAAAGAGGCTTTCTCCTGGCAACTCTTCCAAACAAGCCATACTTGTTCAGCCACAGTCTGGAAAGTTTTCAACTTGTGGATAATCTTCTTCACTGTAGGATAATGGACTTCAAATTGTTTGGAAATGGCATTATAACCCTTCCCAGATTGATGGGCAGTGACAACAGCTTCCCTATCATCACTTCTGTTGTCTTTCCTCCTCGGCATTCTGTGAACACACACCTGAATTCTCTAGAACAACAAACTGCCATATCATTTGCTTTTAAAGAGGTGGACACTAGCTAATATTCAGTTTATCAAGTGCATCAGAATCGGAATCCTTAATGTCATTATACTAAAGTGTTTGGGTTGACAGAGGGAAGAGGATCTACACACAGCCAGAAGTGGTGGAGTGCACAATGTTTAGACAATCCAAAACGGCAGGCAAACTCAGAGGTATCCAAAAATCACAAAAAATAACAAGAATGGTCAAGGAACAGTCAAGGTCAAAAACTACTATGCAACAGATTTACAAACACTGGAAAGGTGTTTCTCTTCCTAAGCAGGGTCCTGACCTCTCTCATCATCCAGGGTTCTTCGTTGGCATACAACTGGATGCATTTGTCAGTGGTGACAGTGTCTGTGCAGTGCTTGATGTAGGAGAGTACAGATGTAGTGTACTCCTCCAGGTGCAGGGATTCAAAAATACTCCAGTCTGTATTTTCAAAACAGTCCTACAGCTGTGAGGTGGGGGGTGGGGGTGTTACAAGTGTTTGAGTGTTACACCACTCGCCAGGCCATCACAGGGCCAACACTCACACAACCATTCACATTCACACTTAGGGGCGATTTGGAACAGCTAATTTACTTAATGTGCATGTTTTTGGACTGTGAGAGGAAACTGGAGTACCCGGAAGAAACCCACATAGGCACAGGTAGAACTTGCAAACTCCACACAGAAACGCCCCAGCCAGGGAATCAAACCCAGGCCTGCTGGCCTAAAAAGATATACGTTATTTTTCTATGTCTGTACACATACAACCCACCTCTAAAATGTGAATGTTCATCTGCTGTCTGTGATTGTGTATGTAGAGGTGTGGGTGAGAGTGCTGCTGGGCATGGACAAACACATTCGTACTGTGTATTAGAGAAGAAGGTTTACACACCAGCTACAAGCTACGAAAGATTAAGACACCAAACAAGGAGAAAGAGAGAGAGAGAGAGAGAGAGAGAGACAGAGTGGGAGAGAAAGAGAGAGAGAGAAAGAGAGAGAGTGAGATGACAAGAAAATTCTAGGTGTGAGAATAAGTTTTTTTTCTTGCTTTATTCAGACACCGGCTGAAAGATGGCACATGAAAGCACATGACTCTTCTTCTTTGTGCGTGTGCGTATGTGTGTGTATGAGAGAGAAAGAGAGAGAGAGACAGAGAATGAGAGTATGGACACGGACACACACACACACACACACACACACACACACATATATATATATATATATATATATATATATATATGAATTAATTAATTGGTGCTGTCATCAACTCATTAGATTTCTGATATTTCTCAATGCTACTGCCAGGACATGAGTGAAAGTGATTGCACCCACCTGTAAACACAAAAGCACACAGTCGTACACACATTTTTGTGCTCAGTATACAAGCTGAGCATACAAACACCAGTGCAGAGCAACCTGTTTATAAATCTCTGGAGTGCTCATTCAGCAGCTGATACAGTCTACAACCTTATCTACACCATGTGCTGAAACTGAACAGACCCCTGAATGATAGGTACCAAATTTGACTTAATTCCATATAAGAAATAAGCCCTGTAATGTTTGCTATCCAAGAATGATAGAAAAAAACCTCAAGCAACTACGGAACCTGAATTGATGTGAAAGCTCACCAGGTTTTTGAAAAGGGATGAGAGCTCTTTTGTCAGAGTGGAGAACTTAACGAAGGCAGTTCCCAGGTCAGGGTTTTCTCGGCTGATGAAGTTACCACCAAACTTGTCCATCGCCTGAGTGTATGTTTCCTCATTCTGAAGGTGTTCTGGACAGAAACATGCAAAAAAATATGAGGTTATATTCGCATATTCAAAGCTATGGTGTCACAGTATGATAACTTGCAGGCTTTTTTCTGTACCATTGCTTGAAGTGTCCTCTAAAAACTGCCAGTAAATTTTAAGTCCTTCTTCAATCTGAAAAGATACAACTAGCCAATCTTTAATGACACCAGCCCATACCAAAACCTCCACCTTGCTGGCGTCTGAATCAAAGTGGAGCTTTGTGTCCATTACTAATCCAACTACAGGCCCATCCATCTGGTCTGTCAAGAGTCACTCTCATTCCATCAGTCCATAAAACCTTTGAAATATCAGTCTTCAGGTATTTCTTGGCCCAGTCTAGACGTTTTAACTTACAGTGGGGTGAAAAAGTGTTTGCCCCCTTCCTGATTTTTTTTTGCGTGTTTGTCACACTTAAATGTTTCAGATCATCAAACAAATTAAAATATTAGTCAAAGACAACACAAGTAAACACAAAATGCAGTTTTTAAATGAAGGGTTTTATTATTAAGGGAGAAAA
>JAQMYF010000004.1:12105506-12116420 GCA_030014195.1 Neosilurus mollespiculum
ACACACACACACACACACACACACACACACACACATATATATATATATATATATATATATATATATATATATATGTTTGTTTGTTTTCAAAAACAGATAAGTCTAATTGTTTTAATTATGAAAAAAAATTTTAGTAGCTTTAAAAAACTTTTTCCAGTACCTTTTAAAAACGTCTTTTCAGTAGCTTTAAAATAAATGAACGTCTAAGCTCTAACCCCTGAAATTTGTTGGAATAACTGAAAAAACTAAAAAACTCTGGTGAATTTTTTCTCAATTGGACATTTACCCCTCCCTCAACGACCTTGAAGCTTCACCCTGAGGATTCCCAAGAGTATGGATAATAAACAAAAACACTGAAAATACTACTTTTTCAGAAACACTAAAAGGTGCTGCAAATGTAATCTTTTTGAATTTTGTATAGCATGAATGAACTTCAAACCATATGGAATCATTTAGCAAGTGAAGAAATTAAAAAATGCAGTACACTTATACATTTTAACAAAATGAGGATAAATCAAAAACTTGTAGGAATATTTTTGGTTCTCATTGCCTACAATAGCATTGTTCCATACATTTTTACCAAAAAAAAATCATAAACAAATCATTTTTACACATTATTTTTGGTAGTAATCTGAAAATGCAGATTTTTAAAAAAGAATTGGACATACATCCCCTCTGTTCCCACTGGATTATGCCCCAGGAAGAAACAATCACTCCTCACATTCTTTTCTCTGAACACGTTCTTCGTACATACTTTCCGAACATCAGCTTTGTAAAATTTCCAAGACTTTCCATGGTCATGAAAATCAAAGGGTTGAACAAAACTCCATAAACAGCTACAGTTAAGAATTATTATTATTACCAAGGTTACATAATGTTCGGTAAATAGTTTTACTCATATTAAGAAGAAGCACAATACTTAAAGTGTGACATAATTAAACTCAATTAGCAAATAAAAATGACTATTTAAATTAAAGGTTGTTTTACAAAATTAGCTTACCTGTCCCAACAGACATGCTGATTTTTTCACAGGACAGATCTTACTACACCAGATTAGAGGGGCAGATATCAGCAATTTTAAAGCAAAAAAACGTGGTGGTTTTCAACATATTACTTAGGCGTGGTTCAACATTTTCAACATTTCAAATAAAGAAATTTGTATTGGTATAATAATACTGGAATCCATAGTGAAATCCACAGTAGACTGGAAATTCTTTGGCATAAACCAGAACGGCCAGGTCTAAACACCGTCACTAAACTTGCACCTTCCACATAGCATAAGACTGAAGTTATGAAACACACAACAAATATGAGGAAGTCCGGTATGTACAAGACATTAAGCAATATTGCTAAATGTTATGGCAGACCATTGATGAATTAATTAATCTGGAAAACACTAGGAAATACATTTTCCAAAATAGAAAATAGGGGTGGCACAGTGATGTAGTGGTTAGCATGTCTGCCTCACAGCAAGAAGGTCTGGCTTCGATTCCTGAGCTCAGGCATTTCTGTGTGGAGCTTGCATGTTTTCCACGTGAAGTGAAATTTTTCACCTTGCTATTGGGCAATTCAGAATTTGAGTGCAGGGAGCTACAGTAGACAAGGCTGCCTTGGGATTTACATGTATTTCAAAAACAAAACAATCCAAAACCTGGCATAAAACAGGGTGGGGGAATTTTGACCTTCCTTACTGAAGCTTATCCTTTCATGCCATTCTAATGCTTCAGAAATTGATACCGGATCATTTTATCATCACCATCATTTCCACCATCATCGTCACTACCATCAGCATCACCAACACCATCATTATTACTATCATTACCATAAGCATCACCACCAGCATCATCATCAACATCAGCATTCACTCTGCTCAGGATCTTGAAGGGCTCAGACAATGCGCCGTTGTACCTCACTGTACCCTGCATTTCGTCGTAGAATGTATAACATGGCATTGATTACAATACAAAGTGTATTATGATTGGAAGGCTTATTACTGCGAGGTTGAATGGAATAGTCAGGGACTCTCACCTCCAGGCTAAACACAACGTAATAACTGTACAAACTGCTCAGTGATTAGCTGAGTGTTCATAGCGAGATTGCAAAGGCTGAAAGCAGCCATGAATTGTTTGTGATATGATCTTTGACTGTCATTTTTAATATGTTTGAAAAGCATACACTAGGCGTTAACCCCTCCCCCCAACGTACGGTTTGTACGCTTGTAAGAATGTTGAAAATGCTGAACCACCGCTTTGCAAATCTGACTGACTGGCCTCTTGAAAATCCAAGATGGCAGCTATTTTCAAGGATGGCCACTAAAATTACCTGTCAAAAACCACTTATCTCTTGGAAATGCCCCTAATCTTTTTCATTAATGTCATACTTGTCATACATTCTGTGTTATTTATCAAGATAGATAAGTTTTGTACTATCAGCAAAATCCAAGATGGCATCTGTTTTCAAAATGACCTCACAAAAATCTGTGTACGTTTTCAATTTAAATGATCTTGGAGTCAGATTGTAGGCTTTCAGGCATGATGGATTCACTTTTTGTTGTTTTAAAATAATTATTATGCTCTAAGTGGCAGGAAATGCTAAACATATTGCAAATGTCAAAGCAAAACAATACAATATAATACATTCAACAATGGAACTGTTTGTTACCAGGCTGAAGAAATGAGATATTCAAAGGTTGTTATTGATGGAAACATATATTTTTACAGATAACTTTTAGGCTTGCTTTAAAGAAATTAAGACGTACGAAGCATATACTGGCACATAAAAATGACCCAATAATCAACTTTATCTTTCACATACTGAGCAACAACTGATTTTCCGAGCTGAGCAGTCGAGCCTGGTTTTGGCAATAACAGACAGGCCAACATAGCAGAAGGAGTCTCCCGGTCTTTGGAATGTTTGTGGACCTGCAAACTTCCCTTCTGTTTCAGAAAACAGTTTTACTGCAATAACCCACTAATTGGGATCACACAAGCCCTTGTGCTCTTAGTGCCGCTCGCAAGCCCAGGTAAATGGGGAGGATTGCATCAGGAAAGGTATCTGGTGTAAAACCTCTGCAAAATCAAACGTGCAGATTCAAAACAAAATTTAGATTCAAAACAAAGGCCAGGTTAAAAAGAAATGCCACTGGTATTATTGGCCAGGAGTGCATCCGTGAAAATTGGACCATTGTTGGGCAAAGGAGAGGAAGAAGATGAAGAAGACACATCCACAGACAAGAGCCAGAGAGAGAGTGAGAGAGAGAGAGAGAGAGAGAGAGAGAGAGAGAGAGAGAGAGAGAGAGAGAGCAGAAAGGTCAAGCATATTCAAGTCAGAGTAGGGACTTTGAATGTTGGCATGATAACTATTAAAGAGGGAGAGCTGTCTGATATGCTGGAGCAGAGAAAAGTAGTCATATAGTGTGTAAGAGACTGGATGGAAAGGGAATAAGGCCAGGAACATCGAACAGGCGGATTGGAGTTCAGATTTTAAAGTGTCCCATTTTGGTTTTGTGACTTTAAATCAACTCCATGCTCAATCATGCACACAAACTGTACAGGAATAGTTTCCTCAAAACAACCATCAACAGACATGGTGTTGAGCTCTGATTTGTGTTGCAGCATGTCACACTGGATTATATTTCAGCAGCATTTGCCAGGTGGACTGTGGCCCCTTATTGATCTGCCTGGGCTAAGGTCAACCCAGTGTCATTCTTGAACACCAGCAGGACATTGTGACTGAAAGATGTGGAGATGCAGCCATTCCTTTAGATGCATAAACTTGGATGTCAGGCACAGTGATCCCAAGCTATCCGAGTCTCTCCTTGTAAAGAAAATACAGACCATGGCAGAATATGGAAGAATGTGAACTTGCAACTTTGGTCACATTTATGTACATCACAAGCTCAAACAAATGATGTGGGTAGGCTTCCTTATTCACTACATCTGTTTCCTTTTTCTCCTGGGTTTTAATGTGGGCTCGCTCTCTGCTGTACAGGGCCACCAGGCAAACTGGGTGGTACATCATTTCTTGAGAGATCACATCTCCATCATTTAGTTTGGCAAGCAGTTTCCTAGCATTCTTTACTATTGATGAGTTCTTTAGCATTTTTTTTGTCAGTTGTTCAATTTCATTGTCATTGCTTCTCTGAAGTTGCCACCTTCTTCACAAAAAAAGCATTTTGGATTGGAATCCCACACGTGTCTGACTCTGTGGTATTTTGCCTCTTTTCTCATCTCCAGGGGCTGAAGGAGTTGACCATTTTTCAGCCGGTAACTCCAGTAATTGTTGCATCAATCCCGGTGCCATAGTCAAGCCTTGTGAATTAAATTTAATGGGGAGCTGATCAAGAGAATGGAATTGAGGGATATTCATTGTCAAGAGACTACACCATCACATGCTTTTTTGGAAGGACTTGCCAGTGGACATGACAGAATTTACTTCATGTCTGATTGACAAAGATAACACTTGACCCTCTGTCAAGATATCACTCTGCCTGCGTTCTTTACATGTATCAAAGCCATACTCATGGCTGAGGGTTTATCCTTTTACCACCCAAAAAGTAGGTCATGGACACCTTCTACTATGGGATACAACTAGATTTATGCATCTTGGTTTGCTCTACACCTAGCTCGATTGGTTATCCTAGGCCATTTTAACCCTGTGCAATCTATTCACTCTTTTTAATCTATACACCCTCTGAATAATAATAAATCCTCTGTTACCCTTCGTTCGGCTATTCCACGCTGTCACAGCCTGTCAATTTAGGTACGGCTGCTTAGCTGCTCCGGAATTGCTAAGCAGCATCTGGGATCCTGAGTATTACTAAACACATACTCAGCTGACATTGAACCCCATGCTTAATTACACAGCAGCAATTGTTACCAGTGTGCCCTGATAGTGTCCAACAATCACTCCATTAAAATATAGTGGTCTGATAGTTGATGAGTCAACACAATTTCATGCACTTTGAAGTTTGAAGCTGGACATACCCAAAACACACAGTCTCTCTGTGTGCTACTCTCTCCTAGTTTAGCCAGTGAGCCAACATGGTTTCCCGGGGTGTGGCCATTGTCATGCACTAGCAACTTCTTGAAGCCATAGGTGAGAGTTAGGCAAGAAGTGAGGAGTGACAGTAACCCATCCACACAATGTGACTGACTGCTTAAACAAAGTCACTACCTCTACCTCTAAGCCCCTACACTATCAGTTATTTACAACATCACTACAACCAAGCCACTCATCCAATAACTGAGAAATGCTCCCAATACTGGCAAATAAACACGAAAATATACCATATACCACTAAACATAGAAAAATATACACTTGAGGTCATCAAGTGTGAAAATGAGATACAGAGTGCTTGAAAATATAAAATTTAGCCCAATATAAGAAAGCATACTCTGTTTCAGTTCAACAGTGTGGTTCGGCAGCTGCACTGCAAAGGACAGAAAAAACTTGGCCCGGGTGGTGAGAACTGCTCACGGGATTGTGGGCTGCAACCTACCAGATCTAGATACAATATATGCTGTCCGGGTCCAGAAGAAGGCCAGCTGCATCGTGGCGGATCCCACCCACCCGCGAAATAGACTGTTTGTACCTCTTCCTTCAGGAAGGGGGTACAGAAACATTAAGACCAGCACAACCAGACTTAAAAACTTAAAAACAGCTTCTTCCTCAGAGCTGTGAAAGCCATCACCCCCCACCCCCTTGCAGTCACACTCACACATGAAACCTCCCTCCACAGACACATACTCACTTGCTCACACACACACACACTCTCCCCCTGCTGACTCTCACAGATAATAGCACTCTGTAAAGGGGCATTGAATCCACAGAATCTGTGACTGTCTTACACTTTTACACTGCCGCACTTTACTTCATTTACATTTAGATTTACACCCTAGTTTATATCCACTCTGCTGCAATATCTACTTAATTTAACAGTGCCTTCAATGTACATACTGCATATCCCAGTGCTGCTGCTGCTATTTATCTATTTATCTCTCATGTCATAGTGCCTTCAGTGTACATACTGTATCTCAGTGCTGATGCTGCTATTTATCTATTTCATCTCACAGTGCCTTCAATGGACATACTGTATAGCCCATTGCTCAGTTTGTATTCACAGGTATTTACATTTCTCTCATATTTCTATCTAAAAGTTTGTGTATATAATTGACTTGTGTTTATATTCTGCTCTTGACGGTGTTAATTGCAGTTTATTGCCTTGATTGTAGCTTTGCAACTTGAACGAACCTTAAAAAATAAAAAATAAAAAAAAGCTGAAAGTCTCATACAGAATTTTGTTATGTGCAATCATAATGACAACAAAAAATCTTGAATCTTGAATATCACTTTAATCGATTGAATATGGGTATGGGTATTTCTATTATATAACTGTTTTTCGGTAGGTCATTTTGGTGGCCATCTTGAAAAATGGCCACAAACTTGGATTTTCAAGTGGCCAGTCAGCCAGATTCCCTATGTACTGCCTGGAGAATCACCATGCCAAATTTTCCGCTTTTTCCCTGGCACTGCACACCTGACAGCCACTATGTCACAGAGTTAATAAGAAGGAGAATGTATCCTACAGATTAATTCAGGATTTGTTCCCTGTTTTATTATGAATTAAGGCTGTTTTTCCCATGTCCCCACACTCATAGATCATTGTCATTATCACTACATTAATTAGAAATTGATAATAAAACTAGTCATGCAAAAGATAGTCCACCAATATTTAACTGAGATTTTCATTTTTAAAAATACCAAACATAAATGGAAGATAGTTAAGCAGAAAAAAACCCTGAAGCACATCTCAAATCCCAAACCAACACAGCTTTGTAATGTTGTCTAACCATTGGCCAATGGCACTATTTAAACATAAATTTTGCTCTTCTTTCCTTCTGTCCTGTCTATCCTGTTCTGCACCACTCAGCTTCTGCTGTGGTCATGAGGATGATTAGCATTGTGTATCCAGATGGCTCCTGCTATTTTTGTGCCATTTACATTTTTCTAACAGGTGCATTAAGTCTCTTATACCAGTCCGTGTCCACAACGTTATGGTGCCAGCACTTTGAAACAAGAGGCTCATGCCACATCCAGCCAACTCCTTTTTCCATAGCAGGCGCGGGAGAAGCACTGGGTGTACGCTCATCCGCGGTCACTTGTCTGCTGCTGAATATGTAAATTGGGTAGGTTCGGGCCAAGCTCCTTTATTTTTCTTTGTTCTTCCAATGAAAGTCTAGGAAATGGGTGGTTTTGTAAGGACAAAACCCAGTTTTGTTTGTTTTCTGTAGTTTTGCTCGCATTCGTCATCTCGCTCAGCTCTCTCAGTCATAACAAAGATGAGATTAACAAGTGACAGTCAACGTGGGGTCTGTGAACATGACTGACTAAAAAAAGTAAACGAATGCTAATTCACTGCAAAAAAACGTGGGAGGGTCTGCGACGCACAGTTCTGCGCCCTGAGGGAAATCAAAAGGAACCAATTAAAATACAGCCTCAAATTACCTGCTAACTAAAAGTTTGAAAGTCTCCAGTTATCATCAGGCCGGCGCCCCTCAGCAAAGAAGTATGTGTTCAGACTGATTCAGATTCAGACAGACAACAACCAATACCATAGAAAAACAATAATGGCTGTTGACAGATGCTAAAATGCTGAACAGTAGTTTGTAGTTGTTTTGTCTTAATCATAATTAACATATTTAAATACATTTCAATCTCGATATTTATAGGCGGCGGCGCCCTAGCGACCTCTACTGGCCACTGATGCACTTTATATTTAAGGCTGGGTAGAGGTGAGGAGGCGCATCTGCCATGAGTTTCCAAACTGGCACAATACCACCATCTACTGTAATGCACAATAAATACCTTCAATTTGCAACTGATTCTCTCCAGAAGGCCATCGTGCAGTACACACCAAAACACTCATCAGATTCCTTCTGAAATCAGTGTGAATTAAAGGTTGAATTCAAAGTCCTACAAGTTATTTTAAACCAAGTAGTTTATTATTTAAAATGGATCTTTATAACAAGAAACTAAACAGTTCCTTCAAATTCATTACACACTTTCGAAATCCTAATAGGGTCATGGGGAGGCTGGAGCCTATCTCAGCTGACACTGGGCAAAGGCGGGGTTCACCCTGAACAGCTTCCCAGACCAAATAGCCTAATGTGCATGTCTTTGGACTGTGGGACGAAATGGAAGTACCTGAAGGAAACCCACATAAGCATGAGGAGAACATGCAAACTTCGCTTTCTTGCTGTGTGGTGGCTTCAACAAAACATTCAGAAGCGAGCCAAAAAATGAATAAATAATAAAAAAAAGCCCTGCGACAGCCTGGAGAGCTGTCCAGGGTGTACCCTGCCCACGCCCAGAGTTTGCTGAGATGGGTGCCAGCCTCCTCGCAACTTACCTCTTATAACCACTCTTTATTTACTATCATTACCTGGTAATGTTAAGATTATTCATTAAAGAAGATTATTATTCATTGGTACATAAACCCTGTCCCTGGGGATCTCTCTCCCTGAAATCCATAATCATGCCTGCCTGATAGCTAATCATAACTTAAAAGTTTGAAATGAAGATTTAAGATTGAGTCTTGGGGAATGTAGATCTCCAGGAACAGACTTGGGCATCCCTGGTCTAGATGTATTCCCACCCCTGGAAATATTTTACATACCATATTCTATACAAATATGTGCATGACTAATGATATTAAATTGATATGATACTAAATTTGATCTTAAGTCATAATTAGATGTTATAAGGTACACAGCAACTACATTCATTCAGTTTGCAAGGTTTACGGGTCAGCAGACTCAGCTCCACAACATTTATAACTTATGGCCAAACTCAAAGTTATCATTTACCTGTTAAACAATGAAACTATTTTTTTTTTTCGAGAACATGTTCTTGCAGTAAGTATAATTTCGTAAGATGGCGGCGCTGTCAACGGCGTTGTCAATAGAGAGTAGCCCATCTATCTAAATTGATATCTATGGTAGTGACAGGCGATGACTGCGCAGAATAGAATCGAACACACCTAACGTCTTCTTGGCAGTATCCGGGTAAGTTTAAGGTTAAACCACGCCCACACGATGACGCGCTTTTTCAACCAGTCAACCAGGAAACCCCTCTGTCCGAGATACAGAAACAAAAAAACTTAAAGAACTTGAACAATATGATGGCTTTAAACAAACCCACAGAATTATCAGGTGAGTGTTGAAGGTTTTAATAATACTAATTTATCCGGGTGTTAAATTTGTGACATTAAAACGAGTTTCACATCGAAACGCACCCATTTCACTTTCAGCTGTTAGTTTTATACAGAACTGAATGTAATGATGAATAAAATCAGGTTAAAGTTTCATTGTAATTCATTAAATAAGCAGCAGGAAGTTCAGGTATTCAGTCATCTGATATCTTCTGTCTCTCGGTTTGTAGTTTTGCTTCTAAGAACACAGAACTGAAGCTAATTAAATATTTATCATCCACGAGCACGTTCATTGTACTGATCAGCCATTACATTAGCATCACCTGACTTGTCTGTGGATGGACAGCCCCATACACAGAGAGCTGTGTGTTCAGATTCCTTTCTATCAGATCCAGCAGTAACAGTCTCAGTAGTTTGTGCTACAGTAGATCTTCTGTGGGATCAGATCAGATTTACTATCCTGTGCACACATGATCCTCTTCCTCTTCACTGGCAGGTCTGAGACCATTAAAAATAAATCAAATAAAAGATGCAGAAGGCATGCACATTAGGCTAACTGGCTGTTACAAAGCCCCAAGGTGTGAGTGTGAACGGTTGTGTGTGGGGGTGCTGCCCTGTGATGGTTTATTGAGTTGTTCAGGGTGTACCCTGTCTTTGTCCACTGCCGGCTGAGTTAGACTCCAGCCTCCCCGTGACCCTAATAGGATTACATGGTTCAGAAAATAAATTAATGAATAAGTGATGGATTGCAACAATACTGCTATAATTGGTTTCCTTTCATACTTTCTCTGTTTAAAAAAAAAAAAAAAACTAAGGAAGTTATTGCATTATCAAACTTTAACATTCAAAAATATCGTTTCTGTGCTTTAATCTACCTGATATTCTATACAAATGTAGACACATGAATAATTATTGAAAACAAAATGTTTATTCACCTCCAGAGGTCATTTTGTTTCTCACACAAGCATTTTTTAGTGCTAGCGTGTCAGAATTATAAACGTGTGTATCATTGGTTCTCCTTCCTTGTACACCTTTGTTAGGTACTTACCCTGTATACCAGCACACACCACAAGACTTGCTGGTTTAGAAATTAATAAAACCAATCTGTGTTTTGGTTAAAATATGTAACTAAAAAAATCTCCTTCTTATCTTTCATTATGTATTCTCAGTAGTTTAGGTTTTAAAGAGACACCGTCACACCGCTTGAACTTGTGCTGGGAGCTCGCTGAAATTATCACGATTAAAACATTTTAAAAATGAGACCTGTTCCAGAGGGGTATGTACTAAAACAGTTATGCCCCTCACGTGCTGTAGATGTTGCTGTGGATTGAATAGTCCTATTAGTAAATTTTCCTTATATCAACTGTGGGATTTATGTCCTATTCTTATGACTTCGTGCTCTCGCAAGAGTGAAACAGCAGTGTTTTAAAACTGGCTAATATAAACTATCAAATGTATTTTAGCAGACTGTAACTTGTAATGAAAATGTAAGTAAAAACCACCTGATAATGAAAATATACATATGCTCGTGTGTAACAGGAAAGTTTGGAAGGCTTTCATATTACTTCACTTTAATACAGAAAAAGAAAAGAACGTTATAGATCACTTAAATGAGCTGAGTGGGGTCTGTTTAAGTAGACAATTTTGAGCTTTTTCATTAAAAAAAATAAAAAACAAATCAGTTATTAGTTTAAATGACACAA
>JAQMYF010000004.1:12164616-12174997 GCA_030014195.1 Neosilurus mollespiculum
TATATATAAAATCCTGAGTCGATTTTCCGTATGACAGTGCTCAATACATCGAAGTAGAGCGAAATATATGGTATGTGAGAAAAAAAGAACTACAGTTTCATCCCGACAAGCCTATTTCATGGTTGCCCACTCATCAGAGGGAAATCCCCTGATTGTGTGTGTGTTTAAAGTAAAGCAAAGGACTTCACACCAAATACTAACTTTGTTTTATTTATTACTGTTTGCTGCTTATTAATTATAGTATTTCTGTTTTGATGTAGAAAGGCATCTTTGCTCTACAGCATTTCTTTAAGGGTGCCTATAATGTTTGCATATTTAATAATTAAGTGTTTTCTTATTTGTTTCTTGTATCCACAGAGAGCCAGTATAGCATATTTTACACCTCTAAAAATTTAAATAATAAACCAATGTGATTATTTTCAATTTATTTATTAGAATCAAAGAAGAATGCACCCACTGGAAAAGGCAGAAAAGGTGCGAAGGATAGTGCTCTAGCTGCTAAACTTGCCCTTATGAAGCTGAAGCTACATGCTACTGGAGATAAAGGACTGCCACAGGTATTTACAACACGGTTGATAGAGTGCCATGACAATTTCATTGCCATTAATTAATTCTTATACTGGTTCACTAGGACACAGGCTAAGTATACCATCTGTCAAAACTCAGTGAGTAGGAGTTTTGTGTGTATGTGTGTGTGTGTGTGTGTGTGTATCTGTGTCTGTATAACATGGTGCTAATCCAAGTACTGTTGAAAAAGGTAGGTTTTCAGCCATCGTTTGAGGACACCCAGTGACTCAGCCATCCAGACATCTAGAGGAAGTTCATTCCACAACCTGGGTGCCAAAACAGAGAAGAGTTTAGATGCATTTTTTCCTTGTCCCTTGTTAGAAGGAGAGACCAGTCCAGCAGTGCTAGAGAATCGGAGAGAACGTGGTGCAGTGTGGGGTGTGATAAGTGCTTGGAGGAAGGAGGGTGCAGGTTCATTTTTTAATGCAAGCAGCTACAGGAAGCCAATGGAGAGAGAGTAGCAGAAAAGTGGTGTGGGAGAACTTGAAGGTTAAAAACAAGCCATGCAACTGCATTCTGGAAAACTTCCAGAGGTCAAATGGTGCTCAAAGGCAGACCTGCCAGGAGTGAGTTGTAACAGTCTAGCCTGGAGATAAAAAGGGACTGAACAAGCAGCCTTAGTGGAAAGAAATGGATGAATCCTTTGGATGTTAAGGAGAAGTCGTCAACATGATTGGGAGAGATTAGCAAAATGAGAAGGGAAAGACAGGCTATTGTCCATGGTTATTCCAAGTCTTTGTGCAGTGACTGAAGGAGAGATCACAGAGTTGTCCAGGGACACTGCAAGATCTTGATGTGGGGATGAGTCAGCTGGGAAGAACATCAGTCTTGCTGGGTTTGAGCTTGAGCTGGTGAGCTACCATCCATGATGAGATACTTGCCAGATATTCAGAGATCCGGGCACAAACAGCAGTGTGTAAGGGAGGAAAAGAGAGGACAATTTGAATGTCATCTGTATAGCAGTGGTGTGAGGATATGACAACACCAAGGGACCTAGTTTAAAGAGAGAACAGAAATGGACCAAGTATTGAACCCTGGGGAATGCCAGTGGAGAATCTGTGTGGAACAGATGTGGATCCCTCCATGTAACCTGATATGAGCGGCCTTTCAGGTAGGAAGCAAGCACTGAACCACAGATTCCAACAATTTCCGAGTATGGACAAGTGAGTCTTGTGGCTGACCATGTCAAATGCTGCTGAAAGGTCGAGGATGATGACTACTGACATCTTCGCTGATCTTGCAGTCTGTAGCTTTTCTGTGGCAGCCAAAAGTGCAGTCTCTGTGGAATATGCTGCTTTGAAGCCAGATTAATTAGGGTCTTGGAGGTTATACTGCAAAAGGTAGAAAGACATTTGGTTATAGATCGTGTGTTTTCAACCTCTTTTGAACACTGTTGGTATATGACCAGATGAAATTTATTTAGTTAAAATATTTCTAAAATATTTAGAAATTTATTTAGTTTATTTAGTAATTAATTTATTTAGAGAGTTATTAGTGATAGTGGTGGCAAAGGTGAGAAGGTCTTGAGAGATGGCCTGGAGTATTGTGGAAGGGATTGGATCCAGTGGGCAGGTGGTAGGATTGCATGATGAGATGACTTGCTGGATCTCTTCAGTTGTGAGATTGGAAAACTGTGCCAGGGAAGGGGAAGTGGAATATATGCTGGGTAGTATTGGAGTTGGGGTGGGAGTGAATGTCTGACAGATTTGTTTAATCGCCCCATTGAAAAAGTTAGCAAAGTCTTCAGCAGTCAGGGAGGATGGGGCAGGAGAAGCAGGTGGATTAAGTAAGAATGAAAAGATGGTGTGAAGTTTGCTTGTGCAGCAGTGTCCAACCTTTTCTTGTAGAAGGCTGTTAGCAGAAGTCACATCAGATGAAAATGCGAATAGGAGAGCATGGTAGGTAGCCAGATCTGATTAAAGTTGAGATTTCTTCCACTTTCTCTCAGCTGCCCCTCGATTGCTTCACAGCACATCCGAGAGCCAAGGAGCAGAGCTTTGTAGATAGTGGGCAGAGGAGATCCATAGATGCAGAGAGTGAGGAGAGGAAAGTGTTAGTAGCAGATTCTAATGGTAGGAAAGAAAAGGAGACTGGGTTAAGAAGATTAGATAAAGTACAGGAAGCAACAGATGAAGGAGTTGCAGTGTGGAGGTTTTGTCGAGTGGGGGAAGAAAACTGAAAGCTGGTGTTAGGTAGAATAGGTAAGGTGATAGTAAAGGAAAGCAAATGGTAGTCATGAATTGTAGTGGGATAGCAGTAATAACTGTGACTGGAGAGGGACAGCTGAAAACAAGATCTAGGAGATTCCCTCCTTTGTGTGTGGGAGAGCAGTTGTTGAATGTTAGAGCAAATGAATAAAGAAGAGGGAGAAGGCAAGAGGACTGGAGCTTGTCAGAGGGGAAGTCTCCCAGAAGGGTGAGAGGGTGTTCTCACTGGGGAAAGTGCTGAGGAGTGCGTCCATTTCTTTTAAAAAGTGCCCTAGGGGTCCAGGAGGGTGGTAAATGACAATGAGAAGGTTGATTGTAGAAGAAACTGTTACTGCATGAAACTCAAAGGAGGAGATGCCTAGATGAGACATAGAGAGTGGTGTGAACCACCAACTCCAAGACAGGAGCAGACCTGTGCCACTTCCTCTCCCAGTTACTCATGGACTACGAGAGAAAGCAGAAGCAGAGGAAAGAGCTGCTGGTGTAGCGGTGTTGACAGAGTGTTTGCCCCATTTTAATAATCTATTTTCTTTATTCATAGAACATAATTGTTTTTGGTCAAACAAATTGAGTATAGTAAAAAAACACAACCTGAGTAATACAGTGTACACAGTATTCAGTTGAGCTTGTGAATTATTGAAGGACAAAAACTCACCAACAACATCACCCATATGCAAATATAATTGCCCCTAAACTCAGTACTTGATTGTGCCAACTTCAGCAGCAAAAATTTATAGTTTGATTTTTCAGGTAATCTTTCTTACCTATGCTCCATGAAAAGTGTGATCCATAACATATGAACTGATCAGTTGACCCATCACATTGTATCAGGTATTAAGTCGCACGGCCCTGGTTTCAGCTATGGGAAAGAAAAAGGCTGCAGCGCAAAAAAAATAAAAAAATAAAAAAGGAACAGTCGTTTCATAACTATTATAAACTATACATAACTATTATATAACTATACATAACTTAAGTTATTAATAACAATACAGTGTATTAATTATAGCCTTTAAATACAGAACAGTGTGTAATAAGAATACAATAATTTATAAATTATCCAAGTATCCCTTAAAATGCAGTAAAAATTCAATTATATATAAAATAATAATTATTTAAGCAATGTAAATCATAACAAATATGTACTTCAGCAGTTGCTACTGCTATAGACACAGTCTCGCATATCATGAGATAAAAAATGAGACTTGCGATGCTAAAATAGCTAGATGTTTTGTACACATCACACTATTGGCTGAAGAAGGAGGCTCATCCAGTGAGAGTGTGCTTTTCATTTTCTTGGGTGCTGATTGGCTGTGCCAATATGATGACATCTCGGATAGAAGCATCCAACCTTGCTCAGTTCCTTGTATATCACTGTGTGTTAAAGAAATTTAAGTTTGTTTAAAGAGTGTGTGGAGGGGTATTTTAAGGCTTAAACTATAAAAAAAACAAAGAGGTTTTTTGGGGTGTTTTTTTTTTATATCGCCCTTTTTCAGCTATTGTTGGTGGGGTCTGGAATGTAACTAGAGAATGCAATTTCTGAAGAAATTGCAGTGTGAATGCTGAAAGCTGAAAGGCTTACACTAAACTGGCTAGCTGAAGCTGTATGAAATCTGAAATGTTTGAAGTATTTTAAGACATTTTAAGACATTTGAAAAAGTGGTACTTTGTCCTTTCCTCAAACTGTGCAGGTCAGATTTATAATGTGAGTGGATCGGGCAGTTGGTTGGTGTTCCTCTCGCTTGGAGGGGTCTGGAGCCAGTTTGCTTAGTCTGTTTGCTTAGTCTGACACATGTCTGCGATCAGCACAAATTTTCCTGTAAAATGCTATAAAAGTGCTCCTCTCCACTCTATCTGATGTGATGCAGTTTAGTTTTGAGCATTTTGCCAAAATTTGACCTCAAACAGAGTTGAATATTTTGAAAATTTTGAATGAGATTTGAAATGTTGAATGATATCCTGAATCCCTGGAAGATGTGGAATATTTTGATGTTGGTCTTAATGGTCTTAATAGCTGGAAGTATGTATGAATGGTGAAGAGTTGAAAAAGTGTGAAAATGTGAAAATTTTGAACATTCCGTCAATGCATTTTAATGGGGAAAAATTCCTGAAAAACGTGTCCGTAGAAGAACATAGGTTTGAATGCTTTCAGCATTCACACCAATAATAATAATAATAATAATAATAATAATAATAATAATAATAATAAAGAATTTGTCTGTAGACGAACATAGATTTGAATGCTTTCAGCATTCACACCAATAATAAAGAATTTGTCTGTAGAACAACATAGGTTTGAATTCACACCAATGATAATCTGTATGGAATACAGGGAGCCGTTTAAAACAGAAACAGAAATTAAACAAATTTAATATATTTTTTGTAATTTAGTTACTCAGGTAAATTGTTTCAGCTCTTAAACTTAGAGACATGTTGTGTTCTTGTTGATTTATTAGTAAATTTTTACAAAATTGAATTTAAAAATAATTGGATAAATATTGCACAAAGAGTGGAAATGTTCCTTTTTATTTTGTTTCATTTACATTGCATAATTAAAAAATGCCATCATGTTCCCTCAGTGGTCTCGGTCATAACAAGACTGTAACCCAGTATATTCCTTCGTCTCAACATAATATTTCTTATAAATTAGTTTTTATAATCAACATATCATTTCCATTTGTAGTGTTTGTATTTTGTTTGCGTTAAAGTTTAGGAATAAATGCTTGAGTGTTAAACATTTGTGAGTTTTTATTTATATTTAATTGATATATTAAATTGAGGTACCTGGATTTTATGCTGTTGAACCAAGCTTTTAAACAAATTACTATTTCCTCTGGATTACAACAGAACACCTTTTAACTACACAGTGAAGAGAAGTTTCACTAGTCTCATTTCACACAACTATTTAACTATTTACTATTTTGCTGGATTAACTAGCATCATTCCAGGTGAAGTAGTAACTCTTGGCATTTATTTAACTGATTCCGTCCTTATTTTGGCCAGTCAACACAAAAACTGTACAATTGCATCTGTAGATCATTACTAACAGTCAGTTTATTCTTGCATCTTAGTCTGCGGTTTTAAACTATATTTACACTGAAGTGCTTTGAGCTGCTCGTACTGCCAAATACAGACAAGTTAAAACACTTCAGAAATTTTTTATGCTCTCACTTGGTTTATAATTAATCATCTGAGGTTTCTTTTTCCCCAAGTACATTTGTAAATTTGTTTCCAAGCATTTTCTAATTTTTTTTTATTATTCTGACTGAAATACAGAGCTTGCATTGCTGTTATGTTGTGCATTAAAAATAGTGCCTCTTAGTGGATGCAAACACCTTATAAGCAAGTATAAACACTTCACCTTGCAAGACCATTGATATAAAAATGGCATGGATTCAACACAGAAGTATAAATAATATTCACATTTTTTGCCAGGCATTATTTTAACTGTAGCCCAAACCATTTGTATAGCGCAGTTTGAGCCAGTAAGTACAGAATCAGTATCTGCATATGAGATTTTATTTGTAAATTCATAAACCAGCTGTTGAGTATTTCCATGTTACATTAAGATTTGATACAAATTATTTCAAATAATCTGTCACTTTGACATTACTTCACTGTGGCAATGGTTATTAATATTATTTCTCTAAATTATCTCAAATAATCTGTCACCTTTACATTACTTCATTGTGGCAATGATTATTAATAATATTTCCCTAAATAACTTAATTTAGATTTAGACATTGACGAAACTGTAATTAAGTTGTTGTAATTTGTTGACTTTCAGTATGGACAAAGTAACAGTGCTTTCATATTTCTCTCCAGACAGAGCGGACATATTTCCAGGTATTTCTGCCGAAAGATCTGAAAAGATCCAGCCTGCCTATGTTCTTTAGCTCCAAGTGGAGTGTGGGTAAAATGGTTGATTTCGCAGCAGTTCAGGCCAGCCTAAAGAACAACAACAATTTACTCACAGCCAAGGTAAACCAATGTTTGTCTGGTAATATGACACAGTCTAAGTAGTAACAGTTTTTTTGTGTAACAGTGTAGTTATATTAGATGTTACCTTCTATCTGTCTGTCTGTCTATCTACAGTGCCTTGTAAAAGTATTCACCCCCTGGAATTAAAATGGGTTGTTTGAAGGTTTGCATCATTTTGTTTACAGAACATGCATACAACTTTGAAGATGTATTTTTTTTATTGTGAAGCAAACAAGAAATAGGACAAAATAACAGAAAACTTCAGCGTGAATAACTATTCATCCCCCCTAAAGTCAGTACTTTGTAGAGCCACCTTTTGCGGCAATTATAGCTACTAGTCGCTTTGGATAAGTCTCTATGAGCTTGCCACATCTTGCCACTAGGATTTTTGCCCATTCCTCAAGGCAAAACTGCCCGATCACATAAAATTCAGATTTAAAAAAAATTTAATTACAGGTTGTAATGTAACAAAATAGGTAAAAAGCCAAGGGGGTGAATACTTTTGCAAGGCAGGGTATCAATGCTGAACATACTCATTACTGTACAGCTTCGGACAGGTGGTATTGCAGATACTGATAGAACTGCCACAACATATTAATATTTAATTCTATAATTTGTAATATCTAATTAAATGATAGTCTTTTCTAATACACTTAAGGGGAAAAAAACAATTACATTACATACGATGCCCATAGAAAAACGTGATACCCTTGAACAAAACCACGCGGACCAACTGACCTTAAAATTTTAAACTTTCCAAAAATATAAAAAGAAGTAATATTCTTATGTGGAGAAATTAGGTATACCCTTGGCCTCATAAAAACTAGACCCCTTTAGATGAAATAACTTCTTTCATGCATTTTTGCAGAATTGTCCACCAATCTCCTGTATTGGCTTACTGAATTTGTTTAACCACTCTTCAGATGCAAGATGTTTGAAGGTTTTCTTACACGTACTGTCCTTTTCAAATCCCCCTTTAATTAGACTTCTCCATAACCCTCTATTTCTTCTTTTCTTGGATGCTTAAAATCATTATCCTGTTTAAAAGTCTATGCTAGGTTCAAAATTTTACATTCTTGATTATTTATGTATTTATTCATAAACAATAGGTTTATGGATTTGATTGTTTATTAATTAATTTATTTTTTGAACTTCCAGAAAATGTGCTATATCCTGATGTATATCATTATCAGGATCTGAAATGACTTTTAGAATGATATGAAGTTTTAGTCATAACAGTCCTAACTAAAGATTTAAAAAATTTGCAGATTTATACATTTCTAGTTAAATGTCCATAGTATTAACATGATTTTTGGTTTTGCATGTCTATAATTTTGATGGGTTTCACAAATTATGTAATATAGATGGAAACAGGGATCATTTTACAATTGACATTGTCACAAAGCAGCTTTACATAGTAAAAGTAATTTAAGGAGGAATTTAAACATTTTTTTTCAACCCCCTACACATCCCTAATGAGCAAGCCTGTGGCGACAGTGTCAAGGAAAAAGTCCCTCAGTTGACACGAGGAAGAAACCTTGAGAGGAACCAGGCTCAAAAGGGAAACCCATCCTCATTTAGCGTTCATAGCATTCCTATGAATGTTTTTAATTTAATTTTATGCAGACAAAAATGCGTATTGTTTTTACATTGTTTATCTTTTTTCCCCCTCAATGTCTTAAGTCATTCCTTTTTTTCCTACAATTTTGTAAACTATATTCTGAGAATAGAATTTAATTGTGAATTGAGAAGTCAATATTATGAATCAAATTGAATCTTGACCACAATGTTAACACCAAGTGTTCTTAAAGAATACTGTCATTTCATATCATGTGCTCCTACATGTGTAAGTACGTATGAAGATTCAACTGGTCAGCTTCAAATTATGTAATTAAGTTCACTTCAGTTTGCTGCCGTGGGGCATGCCCACATACCACCAGCACAAAGGATCACCATCGTTTCCTGTATTGGGCTGCCACTACTGTCTCCTCAAAGGGATGTTGGCCTCCTGTAGGTTCCTCATGACTGTGTCTCTCCAACGTATATATTGCCTACCCAGGCAAAGGTGACCTCTTGGTTCCCCATGAAGTGGTCACTGAGGTTGCTTTTGATGCAAGCGTTTAGAGAGATGTCTGACCAGTTATTTCAAATATTTCTTGGTTTCAGACATAATCTTTTCAGAACACGTAGGGTTCTTCCTAGGCATCTAGTATGGAAAGCTGCCAAGTACTTCTCTTCTTGTACTCTGGTGTTCTAGGTTTCAGCACCATACAGTAATGTTGTGATCACTGTGGCCTCATAGATTGTTATTTTCTTAAACAGTCTGATGGATGGATGATGGGTTGGAGCTTATTAAAAGCATTCACCACTTTTCCAATGCAGTTATCAACCACAGGATTGAAGTCACATTATAAGGTATCATGCTTTGCAAGTAAACAAGTTTCTCCCTTTTCTAAAGCACTTCTTGGCTATTCGCAATAATAGTGAGCTTGCATTTCTCCTTTGAGACAGACATGACTTTAGACTTTTTGGATTTGACACTAAATCCTACTATCCCCTATCTTTGCCACCTGTAATGTTGCATACTGTAACCATTGTTCTGATTCATCATTTAGTGCTGTTTTGTCTGCAGAGTTAAGGTCAGATAGTCTTTGTTGTTGATAATGGAAACTTCTTCATCTTGCAAGTATGAACCATGAATCATTTTTGTCCAAAGGGTTCTTCAACACCCAATCGATCAATATACCACACAACAGCAGGAACCATATGCAGCCTTGTCTGACTTCCATTGTTATGTTGTTATTATGTAACCATCAACTTTCACACAACATTTCGATCCATCATAAATATTCTTCATGATGTTTCCTTTCTTCCTTGTTAACCCGTATGACTTAGCTATCCTCCACAGGAATTCTCTATGCACACTCTCAAATGTAGCTTTAAAATCAGTGAAGTTGCTCTTCATTGACATCAGAAATTCAAGACCATGAAATTCCATAAGTTGACATGTAATGTGCGAAACCCCTATCTATACAGGATCTTCACTTATGAAATCCTGCCAGGATATCTCTGATGTGCTTGTTCATAGCATTCCATTGAATACATTGAAAAACTACGGTGCTCTTTCTGTCTGTGCCTAGCAATGTGATACATCTATTATTACTACAGATTGTAATATTCTTTTTGGAAGTTTAATGATAACCCTCTTTTTTCAGCCTTTTTGTACCCTTTCAGTTATCCACACTTCAATGCATATTCATTTTAGCCAGTCTACCAGATTGTTCCCCCCAGCTTTAACATCTCTCCAGTAGTTACAACTTATCCACTTGCTTAATTGTTTTAATTAAATCAGCATTGAGTTCATCCCACTTAATGAGGATGTCCTCCAGCACAGCAGCAGGTGGTTCTGCATTGAGGATTTGTCTGAAATGTTCCACCTATCTTTACAGGTTTTTTTAGCCAATTATATCACCATCTTTCTTTTTTGATTACAGTTATTGTTGTTTCACCAGCCAATGCTTTTGATATACCTCTCTCTGGATATGTTTACTTATTACTTCTTCAGGATTCTCTGCTTGAACCTATATTCAATACTTCCAGTCTTTCTCTGCACTATTTTAACATCTATA
>JAQMYF010000004.1:12180103-12192613 GCA_030014195.1 Neosilurus mollespiculum
GATAGCTCTGCCCCCTGCAGTAGTCTTCTTGCTGTGAGGCAAACCACTTGACCCCTGTGTCACACAAAAGAAATAAATACATTTTATTTATATATATATATATATATATATATATATATATATATATATATATATATGCCCATGGATATGTGTATTTTTTTTTTTGGTTGTATCTTTAAAATTTGCTGCAATTATTTTACTCATCATTAATAATTCATATGTGAACTTTTAGAATGAATATTAATAAATACAAAGTGGAGGAGTCAGTATAGGTAAATAATTGGGGTGCCATTAATCCAGCCGTAAATGATGGAAGAAAAAAAAGATTTTTTATTTATTACTATTATTTACTATTTACAGTAATACTATAACAAAAATAAAAAAGAGGTATTCTGTTGAATAAAAAGCCTTTGCATCTTCATTAGTGAATAATATGTGTATAGGAGATAGTATGCGTCATGGAGAAGTGCTTCAGTGAATACATAAATGCTATGTAATTTGTACTCTTATTGTTTCATTCAGAATATCATCACCTGTAATATGGCTTAGTTTTTATTATTCATTGGGTTTCATATATTTTATCATGAAGTGGTCACAAATTATTTTAATCTTGCTTCTACAAATCGGGTTTTAATTTTGTGGATTTTTAAAAAGAAAATAAATAAGAATAAAATAAAATATAATGGAAAAAAATTAACAAACATACAAGGCCTAAACTTGTGAGAGTGTATGAACTCAGTGGTTGTTAATGAAACTGGCTGTGATGAAAGAGGCACCAGCTTTTGCATATAGGGTTCTAATCTTGTCAGGGCCGACCATCACACACACTCACAACACACATACTGCACACACACATTTAAATACAATTAAGGTAATTATATTTTATGTCTCCTATAACGTGTAGGCTATGTGCACGTGACATGTCACTTCTACCCGTCGGGTCCCTGTCACGGACTCGGTGATGGAAAGTGATCAGGCGTGTCGAGGAGGCTTTTTTCGCTCCCAACTTCTAATGTCCTTTTAATGTTTATAGAACATGAGTGGGAGGATGGTAGAGGGGGAAAAAAACAGATGACGGGGGAAGTTTGTGTGTGTGTGTGTGTGTGTGTGTGTGTATACGTACACGTAGGGTCTGACGCCTCCTTGAAGGATATAGATCAGCTGAGATATAAAAGCCACAGCTGTAGTTTCGTGGATCGGCCTAAAGAGAAAAGCACCTGAAGCGCGAGCATCCGAATTCCAGGTATGTTTCGGAAAAGCTAATGTAAATGAGGAGCTGATTAATAGTCTTCTGTAATTATTCATTAGTGGTTTTATCATAATTCATGTTAAAAATCGACTGGTCTCCAAACATGATTAATAGAAGGCTGTATTTTACTTACTGAAGTTCAGATGTTCACTTATGTCTTTTAGTCTGTGAAGTCACTCACGTTATCCACGTTATATGGATTATACAGAGTTAATGACAGACTTACTGTTATGTATTAAATGTGATAGGCTAATTTATAATTATATAAATAGGCAAGACAATTACTAGTTGTATTTCTAGATAATTTCTCTCTCTCTCTCTCTCTCTCTCTCTCACACACACACACACACACACACACACACCATCAGAAGTTTTTTTTGTAAGTGTTTTATGCAGTAAGCTACTCCTCCGGGATGATGATGCCTGGCGCTCCCGTAACTCGGTCCATACGCAGGCGGCAGCGCTCCTCTCACCTCTGCGTGCTGTCGGTGTTGATAACGGCGCTTCTCATCCTGTGCACAAGTACCACCTGTGTGCACTGCACCACGGTCGAGCAAGACCTTCATGTCGTTCACAACGTCGACAACAGAAGTATGTAAATTAAAATCCTGCCTTTCTACTAGCCTATAAACATTAATTTAAGGTTTAGACGCGGAGCAAGAGCGCAGCATGAGGTCACGTTTCAGAACATTTGAACATATGAGGATCATTTGAACAAATTTCCAAGGGCTTAAAACCAAAACTGTCGGTGTCCACCTTTGGACACGTTTGGAAAAATAAATTGAGTAATTTATTTTGTTATTTTTATTATTATAAGTAAAACATTAAAAATAAATGAATGAATAAATAAATAAATATTAATAATAAAAAATCGGTGGGTCTAGTTGTAAGCCCTTGAAACATAAAATAATTTAAAAGTGATGCATGAATTAATTTCTTTCAAACGTACTAATAAAATTTCATGGTTATTTGGACAGTCCTTTGCAAATTATAAATGATTGCAAGAAAATGAAAAGTGACACACCTTTGCCCCCTTTTTTCCTGCGCACCCCCTCCCCCTCCCCTCCAGGCCCTGAGATTGACCCCTTCTGGTATGTGGGGCGCGGTGTGAGACCAATAGGTCGCTTCGGGAAGCGCGAGAATGCCACACCCTTACAGCACGCGCTCCTGTTACTCAGTGCGCTCAGAAATTCGGAGAATGATGGAGGTATAGTTTCCTCCCCAAACATGGATTATTACCCAGAAGTGCACAAATCCTATTCTTGAACCACTCTTGAAGAACAGCAACTAATTCCACTTTAGTGAAAGTATCTTACTAAAATACTATACTAAATTCCATTTCATAATCAAATGGTAAAGGAAAATTACGTGCATAAACAATGGTACACTTTAAATAAATCCATTTTCAGGAGACATACTTTTTAAAATAGCCATTTAATCAGTTTTCTGTCCAAAAAAATCTCAGACTATCCACATTCATGAATGATGCTTTAAATGCATGTGTTCAGTACTAGGCTACTTCAAAAGGTTGTGAAGTACATGAGGAACCAGTTCTTAATGTCTTTCTGTAATTAATTTGATGATGTAACTGATTCTCTCTATGATTGTTTCTCTGCAATTAATCTATATTTGATCCTTCTCTGTCCTGATACCAGAATTTTATCTCTCAGTTTCTGTATTGTCTACTAAATATTTTTATTGACTGAATAATATGTAGGGTGAACATTAGTAAAGTGGGACATTAAGTAACGTGGTTCACTTGAGCATAATCTCTAGTATCTATATGTAGTGTGCTTTACTTATCAAAACCTATTGTTTAGTTAATTTTTTGGATGTTGTGTGGGAGTGATGTCATGTTTGTAAATGGATGCAAGTTATGGTAAGTGTAAAAAAATCTAAAACCTGATTTCTAAAATTTTATAAAAATGAAAGATGATTGTAAACTCTTCTATATAGACCAAAAACAAATTATTTGACTGATTAATTATTCTGTTCCACTTTACCAGTAGTAAACCAATGAAGTGGAACAGCAAATTAAAGTGTTTTAGTCTTTTGTAGAACTTAAAATTACATTGAAATTTGACCATATATATCAACTTAATTTGTTAAAGTGTTATTTATTTAAGTACACTTTATTCAAGAATTTCTTAGCAAACCTCATAACCAGATAGCATTCTGGATAGCAAATTTAGATTTTGATATTCTGGCTTCTTTTTTCCTCTATGACAGTACACTAATGTAATCTGGCCATCTGAAGATGTCATTTAATTTAATTCAGTTCAGTTTTATTTGTATAGTGCTTTTTATAGTTGACATAGTAACAAAGCAGATTTACATAGTAAACAAATTTGGTAAAGAATTTAAACATTTCTCTATAAACCCCATACATTTTGGGAATACACAGTATTGGGAAAATACTGAGTGTACCACTTTGACAATATTCAGTGAAATGACGATTTACCAATGGAAATTTGATGAGGTACTATTTCTTCTGTTTGGTACTTTTTGTGTCTAATTTTTTTAATTTGTGTAAAATGCAACCCAAGCTTTTAAAAATATGTGGTGCTGTCACATATGGCATTAAAGGCAGACATATGGCGAGTAAAGGTAGGCAAAATATGAAATTTCCTGAATTGGTACACTTTAACTTTACCAATGTTCACTCTATATACACATCAATGCAGTCTATATTTATAATTAAATAAATAAACACATGAAAGCTTAAGTGGCTCATTTGGATGTTGAAAATGAAAAGAATTCTCTTGAAAGCAAAATACAAGTCAATGTGAATGCTAGGTATGCAAACTTTAATCATGTATTCTTTTGTCAAACAGAATAAATTTGGCAAATGGAAATCTGACATTTTCATTGCTATGTTTTCTTTAATGAATTTCACAATAAAGTGACAAGAGGAAGTGCAGTTCCTAGTTACCTTCTCATTTCTCAAAATACAATAAGATGAACAATCAGAAACTGGATATACACTGTATAGCACACATAGAATGTTTGTAATAATTACAAGACATCACTAAATGTAAATAACACACCCAGACCTATTTCATTAAACTATAGAAAAACACATTATTGTCTTCTTTTTGACTCTGCTTTTTCTTGGGAAATTTATCTGAATGAAGAAACGTGCATTTGTACACAGATATCATCACAGACAACCATGAACAGGACCCATTTGTAAAAAGTATCTGATAGCAGTAATAATGAATATTCTACTCAGAGCAAAAGAAAAAAAAAAAAATCTATGATTTTGTTAATAATTGAATTCAGTTTTTCTAGCACTTCCCTAAAGCTCCCAGGTTTGTCTAACTACTAAGATTTCTAACTACTAAGATTTAAGTTCTGCCACTGCAATAGCTTTGTCATAATTATTACAGGAGGTCTACATATGCAAATAAAGAAAAAACATGTTTGTGATTTTGTCTCTGTACACCACCATGATAGATTCGAATTGAAACAGTCAAGATATGATTAAAATGTAGACATTCAGCTGCAATTTAAGGTATTTAACAAAAGCACTGCTTTAACTTGGGTTGTGTGGTGGTTAGCATGTCCTCCTCACAGCAAAAAAGTTCAGGGTTTTAGTCTCGTGCTCATCGAGTGCGTTTCTGCGTGGAGTTTATATGTTCTTCTCATGCTTATGTTTTCTTCATATACTTTTGTTTCCTCCCACAATCCAAAGACATGCTCATTAGGCTAATTGGTTGTTTCAGATTGCCCCTAGATATGGGTGTGAATGGTTGTGTGCTTATTGGCCCTGCAATGGATTGTTGAGCTGTTTAGGATGTACCCTGCCTCTTTCCAGAGCTGGCTGGGATTGATCTAGCCTCCCCACAATCTTAGTAGGATTAAGCTGTTTGGCAAATGAATAAATAAATAAATAGACACTATTTTAAAACAAGATTCATTGGGGAGATGATATAAAAATTTCCTAGTTCCAAAATGATGAGAACAGTATGGTGAAGGAAAGAAAGTAACTTGTGATTCAAAACATACCACACCTGTCAAACATGGTGGACTAGGGCATTTATAACTGCCTGACTCTCTTTATAACTGCCTGACAAACATGGTGGATTAGGGCATTTATAACTGGGGACTCCCTCATCGTCCTTGGAGACTTCAACGCCCATGTGGGAAATGACAATGTGACCTGTAAAGGTGTGATTGGTAGGTACAGCCTTTCCGATCTGAACCCGAATGATGTTTTATTGTTGGACTTCTGTGCTCGTTATGGTTTGTCCATCACTAATACCATGTTCGAACATAAGGGTGAACATAAGAGCACATGGCACCAGGACACCCTAGGCCGCAGTTCAATGATCGACTTTGTAGTCGTGTCATCGGACTTGCGGCCGCATGTCCTGGACACTCGGGTGAAGAGAGGAGCTGAGCTGTCAACCAATCACCACCTGGTGGTGAGCTGGCTTAGGTGGTGAGGGAGGCTGCCCTCCAGACTTGGGAGACTTAAGCGTGTAGTTAGGGTCTCCTGTCAGAAGGGCCTTCAACTCCCACCTCCAGCAGAGCTACAACCACATCCCAATGAAGACCGGGGACATAGAGTCCAAGTGGGCCATGTTCCATGTCTCCATTATTGAAGCGGCAGCCCAGAGTTGTGGCAGGAAGGTCATCGGTGCCTGTCGTGGGGGCAACCCCCGAACCAGGTGGTGGACACCTGCGGTGAGAGGGGCTGTCAAGCTGAAAAAGGAGGCCTATCAGGCCCTTTTGGTCTGTGGGACTCCCGAGGCAGCGGACAGGTACCGACAGGCCAAAGGTGCTGCAGCCCAGGATATTGCCGATGCAAAATCTCGGGTGTGGGAGGAGTTTGGTGAGGGCCCTGGAAAAGACTATTGATTGGCCTCGAAAAAGGTTCTGGACCACCATCCGGTGCCTCAGGAAGGGGGAAGCAGTACTACACAAACACTGTTTACAGTGGAAATGGGGAGCTGCTTACCTCAGCTGGGGATGTGGTCAGGAGGTGGAAGGAATACTTCGAGGACCTCCTCAATACCACCAACATGCCCTCTGTGGAAGAGGAAGAGCCTGGGGGTTCAGAGGGGGGTCTGCCTATCACTGGGGCTCAGGTCACCAAGGTAGTTAAAAAGCTCCTTGGTGGCCGGGCTCCGGGGGTTGACAAGATTCACCCTGAATATCTCAAGGCTTTGGATGTAGTAGGGCTGTCTTGGTTGACATGTCTCTACAACATCGCATGGTCATCGGGGGCCGTACCTCTGGATTGGAAAATTGGGGTGGTAGGTCCCCTTTTTAAGAAGGGGGACTAGAGGGTGTTTTCCAACTGGAATCACACTCCTCAGCCTACCGGGAAAGTCTATTCAGTAGTACTGGTGAGGAGAATCCGGACTATGGTTGAACCTCGGATTCAGGAGGAACAATGTGGTTTTCGTCCCGGCCGCAGCACTCTTGACCATCTCTACAGGATCCTGGACTCCGCCAAGGCTGCCCTTTGTCACCAGTTCTGTTTCTAGGTGCAGTCAAGGTGTTGAGGGGTTCTGGTTTGGTGGCCATAGGATCTCGCCTCTGCTTTTTGCAGATGACATTGTCCTTTTGGCAAAGAATCAGCACCTCCAAGTCCGAGGCCAGGAAAGTATGGAATGCACCCTCTGGGTCTGGAATGAGGGGGAGTTCAAGTGGAGGAGTTCAAGTATCTCGGGGTCTTGTTCACGAGGGAAGGATGAAGCAGGAGATTGACAGGCAGATCGGTGCAGCCTCTTGCTGTAAAGCGGAGCTTGTACCAGTCCGTCGTGGTGAAGAGGGAGCTGAGCCAGAAGACAAAGCTGTCAATTTACATTCCTACCCTCACCTATGGTCACGAGCTTTGGGTAGTGACCGAAAGAACGAGATTGCGAATAAGATTGTGAATACAAGCAGCTGTATGTAAAAAAAAAAAAAAGAAAAAAAAAAAAAAAGAAAAACTGAAAGGGTAATGCAGGAATTATTGGTTGAATTGACATGACATGATCCTATAGAGTTATACTTTTTGCTCAGATTCAGGCAAATTCATTCTACACCTCAATCACATGCTTCATTTCAAATTCATTGTGATGCTCTACAGAGGCAAAATTACAAAAGAAATTTGATATTGTCCAAATACTTATGGACCTAATTGAGTGTACTTAATTTGACTGTACTTATTAGAATGTAATTTCACTAATAAATAGAGTATGCAAAAAAAAAAAAAAGAAAAGAAAAAAAAACAACTATAAACAAAAAGTTTAAGGGGTTAGAGTCATAATAGAACACTAGAGCTCACAAATCAATAGCAACACTCATATATCACACTCAAATGACAGGTCTTGTTTTAATTGTTAAAATTGCTTAAAATGTTACAGACTGTAGGTTAAAGACACATTCTGTTTAGTGTCTGTGTGGACTGTCATGTTTAGACATGAGTTTCATCTTCCTTACCCTCTTTCATCATGTATTCACCCAAGAAAGTGAAATTTTGTTAAATTTCTTGTGGGTGACTGGGCATATTGTGATCTCCATAGTTGCCTGTGGATGATTTATTGTCCAGCTTTTTAAAGATGTCATTCGCTAGTGAATATCTGATGTGTTTTATCTTCTATTATCAGTTCATTTTGGATTAATGTAATGGTTTCCTGGTGAACCCACTCCACGATTTTAAGAGAAATAAAATAGATGGTGATGTTACTAATGTCATGGTGCCCGGTGCAGGGGTCATTAACACTCACGTTCAGGAATAAACAAATGGTTTCAGAAAGCCACTGTAGCCGATTCCATTTTATTTCTAAGAGATAACACTGTCAAGGTAAATCATAAAATACCTTTTAGCACTTAAAAGATGACATTGTATGTCATCTTTATTTAATATACTGGTGAACTGAATGGGAAAGTCCAAGTTCTGATATGAGATGGTAGGAGGCAAATAGGGTAATATTCTCCATGCCATTAAAGTCATGTACAATTTCTTTCTTTTTTTTTTTTTTTAACTGCCAAATACATTCGAACAGTGGCTAAACACAGATAGAAAAGGATTAGGAGAGTAGAAGTCAACAGAGCACCAGTCAATCCTGCACTGTATGACTGGTTTAAGGAATTCACTGGAGATAATCACTTAGATTTGTTTCTTTAAACCATTCGCAAAAAAAAACAAAAAACAAAACAAAAACAAGGTTACAGTTCCAAGACACACGTGACAGAAAATTAACAGTTTCTTTGTTGTTCACTAGGGAAAATGTAGAGGGAGAAAATCACATGTTGAACTGGTATGAATGTTTTGTCAGTTTAATTTAAGTAGAACCCTACAAAAGATCCTTATTAGAGATGATTATAAATAGAACCTTCTATAAGTAGAACTATAATCCTAATATATATTTAAATATCCAAAGAGGGCAGTGGTGGCCTGGTGGTAGGGTGCTGGATTACTGATCTGAAGGTCGGGGTTTAAGCCCCACCATCACCGAGTTGTCACTGCTGTCCCCCCAGTGCAGCTTAACTGGGTTATCAAAGGCCAGCCATGTCTCTCACTGTCTGTGGTGAGAGGCATGTAAAAGAACCATTGCTGTCATTTGTAAAGAGTGGACCATTGCCGTCAACGTGTTTCTGCCCTGCAATGTCCTGGCGAGCTGTCTGCTGAGATGGGCGCCAGCCTCCCTACGACCCTAATTACGGTTAAGCGGTTCAGAAAATGAATGCTATAATAAAGTTATGTATATAGTAGTATATACATGCCCAGTCAAGTGCTCATATCAAACTTCTTTTATACACCCTTGATTTGGTGCCTTTTCAGTACTGCAAAAAAGGCCTCAGGAACATGAAGTCCAGAAATCATTGTCTACATGATCAGAACATGAAGTCCAGAAATCATTGTCTACAAACTTTGTTACTTTCAACATTTGTTTATGTTCTATTGTGAATACAGTGTGGTTTTATTAGATTTGCAAATCTTTGAATTCTGTTTTTATTTACATTTTACACTGCATCCCTTTATTTATTTATTTATTTATTTATTTATTTATTTATTTATTTATTGTGTGTTTGTTTGTTTGTTTGTTTGTTTGTGTCCCTTAGAGTATGTTACATAATCCTAAAATTTAGCTAACACAGTGGAACATCTAACAGTAGGCACAGACTACAAGTTTGTTACTACTTTATATTATTACAATTTTTTTCCATGTTGGACTAGGCCAGGAGTATCTACAATAGGTTTAGTAAAAATAGCAGACACATCAAGTGTCCTACAGTGTCATACTGGGCATTGTCTGAGTAACAAGTACAGAACATTTCCAACATGTTGTCAGAAGGTCTGTAGGCAGAAAAAAAGTTACAAATCAACAAGTCAATCATATTTTTCACGAATACTTTTGATACCCACTGTATAGTATAGGCACACACCACACACAAACAGTCTTGAGGAAATACAGATCTGTGTATAGGTGAATGCTTGAGAATGTGTGTGTATGTCTGTGTGTGTGTGTATAAGAAGGGGAAGATATCCATTGTAATTAGGAAATTGAACATTTTATCACAGCTCAATTTTTCACTCTCTCCCTCTCACTGTCTCTTTCTCCCTATAACACAGACACGCATATGAAACATAAAAAGATACATATCTGCTTCAGCTTAAAGAATTCCTGCCTTTTTTTTCATTCCATCATTACATTTCCTACATATCACATTCTTACTAAATGCAGTTTAGCCTCTTTTGGGATCCATACACTTTTGTCACACTGTTAACATACGAAACAAGAACTCATGAATTTGTACTGTCTGCAAATATGCTCCGTTTGATGGTTTATAGAACACTGTGTACTCCTTTAAGGCAGAAATACAGAGCAAGCCCCTGAGAGGTGGAGCCCAGAAATGAAGTAAACCCATTTTGTTTGGTTATGACAGTTCAGGGGCTTTAAGGTGAAATCTGATAAAGAGGACGTACTTGGTCCAAGAAAACATGCCCAAAATGCTTCAGGCAGATGGATAAGTGACAGGGTAGGAACTTCAATATGGAATCCAATACAATCTCTCTCATTAATTAAGATCTTTTATAGTAGCCTGTGGGATGGCTGAGGAACTGTATAGGAACAGGTGTTTGGATCAAGGCACTGGTGTGGGGCTGGCGTCAGTAGGTGGAAATGATGAGATGGATCTAGAAGAGGTTGAGGTTCACAGATCAGGGTGGAAGTTGTGTCTGTTACTGTCATGGCTGCAAAGACCTTGTCTCTGCCTCTGAGAAAGAGAAACTTTTATAAAAAGGGAAAAAGATGAAGTGACTGCAAATATAAGTGCTCTCATTTCTATGCAAATAATTAACAAAATCTTTTTGCACCTTAAATGGCATATGATTCTGTACAAACAACAAAGAATAATATGGATCCTCTGTATTTGTCAGGGCACATAAATTAGATGTAAATCTACAGACTTACACTGTCCAAGTTTATGAACCATTATACTTTTGGTCATGATAGCAAAAAGCAAATCACCGTAAATAGTGCACCAGTATGTTTGTAGGATGGCTTCCAAATAAAAAAAGCAATTATATAAATTTTCCTTTTAAAGCTCCAGCTAAAGATGAATGATTAAATGGTGAGCATCCATCACCACTGATAGACCCAAAAAGAAAGAACATTAGATAAAAGGAGATCTTTAACAAAATAGAAGGAAAATGAAAAAGAGTAAGTACTAAGCATGAATGAAAGGATACTACTGACTTATTCAGGTTCTCTAATGGACACTATTCTACTTGCTCAGACTGGTGCATTTAGCTGCACATCATCTTACTATTCCTGGTCACATTTTCCTTCTATATTTATTATTATAATCATCATCAATCATTGGTGAGCCTTTTTGGACCAACAAGTGTAAAAATCTGAAATGATAATGAGTGTTAACAGTAAACTAATGTACTATATTTACTTGTTCCTACTTCTGTGTCAAAATTAATGGGTAATGCCCACATCAGGTGAGTGGCAAACAGCTGTGAGGCAAACTCGAGATGATGTCTTCACATAAGCAATGACATTTACAATTTATGGTGGAGCAAGTGGCAGAAATTCTTAAGAATGATAAAAGTGCTAAAGGAAAAAAAATGATTAAGAGTGAAACAAATTGTGGGAAAGAATTTCATTTAGAACAAGAACTACAAGAAGGAGGGCAGTGGTGGCCCGGTGGTAAGGTGCTAGATTACTGATCTCAAGGTCGGGGGTTCAAGCCCCACTGTCACCGGGTTGTCACTGCTGTCCCCCCAGTGCAGCTAACTGGGTTATCAAACTCTCACTGTCTATGGTGAAAGGCATGTAAAAGAACCATTGCTGATTTTCGTCACGAGTATGCTGCATAGCCGTCAGCGTGTTTCTGCCCTGTGAGGGCCTGGCGAGCTGTCCAGGGTGTACTGGATGGCTTTTGGATGACTTTAATTTGGGGTTTGAAGCTGTTGTGTATGATGTTACAGTGTGTAAGAGTGATAATTTTTTTTGTTGAGCCTTGGTATTATGGGCAGCATAAATGTGAACTGTTAATTAGTTGGAAAATTTAAGATAAGTTACATGATGATTTTGGTTGTGTTTAGGAACCTGTGATGAAGAAAAATCAATCCTTTGAGTTGTGTAACTGTAAATCTGTGAGTGTTTCTATCTACCCTTGTCTACGTTGGTGTTCCAAGCCATATTTGCTTCTAAGTTTTAATGGCAAAAGAACTACAGTTTGCCTATATATCTCAGCAAGCTCTGCAGGCAAAGTGGAACCACCTTTAATGAGCTGCAGGTATAGACACACACACACACACTGGGGTTTCACCCAAATGAGAACGGGTTTCCCTTTCAAGTCTGGTTGCACTCAAGGTTTCTTCCTTTTGTCAACTGAGGAAGTTTTTCCTTGCCACCGTCACCATGGGCTTGCTTTGTAGGGAAATGTTTAAATTCTTTACCAAATTAGTTTTTTACTGTGTAAAGCTGCTTTGCCACAATATGAAGTGTAAAAAGTGCTATACAAATAAAACTGAATTGGAGATATATATATATATATGTGTGTGTGTGTATACATACATATATATAAAGGTGAAACTAATATATAGACTCATTACTTGCAATGTGAAATATTTCAAGCCTTTATTTGTTATAATTTTGATGATTATTGCTTACAGCTTTTGAAAACCAGAATGGCATCACGGGTTGAGTCCTGAAGACCTGCGCCGACCAACTTGCTCCAGTGTTCACAGAGATCTTCAACCTCTCCCTGGATCAGTCTGTAATCCCGACGTGCTTCAAACAGTCCAT
>JAQMYF010000004.1:12202432-12213177 GCA_030014195.1 Neosilurus mollespiculum
CCCACACATAAACATCCACCTCAGCTGACTGCTGCACACAGACACTTGTCACTTTACAGACACTTGTCACTTTGCACTTTACAGACAGACCATTACTTGAAAAATCGCCACTGCATTACATTATATTGCCTGTGTGTGTGTGTGTGTATATATATAGTATCCTATATTTTATTTTATATTATATTTTATTCTATATATTTTCTTTACTTTCTTTTTTTTTTTTTTGCATTTTATATTTATGCTGACCTTTAAAATCCTTTAAAAAGTTTATTGTTCTTTTCTTTTTGTTACCTTAATAGTTTATTCTTTACATTTTGGACAGTTGTACTAAGCATTTCACTACATATTGTACGGTGTATAATTTGTATGTGACAAATAAAATTTGAATTTAGATTTTGGTTGAAAATAAAACCTGCAGTAAGGTAGCTCTTGTAGGAAGGACCCTTGTCCTAAATCTTTTGTATGCCCAATGTTGGCCAACATGATTGCTAAACAGCTCCTTGCAAACACGTTTCAAAAATAGACAAGCTCTAGTCTTACCAACCTGACCATACCCAAAATCAAGAAAAAACCCAAGAACTAAAGACTCCATTTCGCTTTAGTGACAAATAACACTGAAGACAGCTTTGAAAAGGGCCACAGAGCTGGTGCTATTCTCTCTGACCTTACTGCAGTCTATGATCGAATGTGGCATCAGGGCCTAACCCTGAAGGCTCTAAGACCATTCCAGATTGTCACCTTGTGCGTTTTATCTGCAACATCCTCAACAACCAAAGCTTTGTCCTTAAGATCAGCGATGGGCAGATCAACAGACAACGCTGCCGGAGAAACTGAGTTTAACCTGATCAGTGGCCTACCTCAAACATCATGACAATAAGACAATGCAGAAGATCTCACCTAATTGCATTAATTGTATTTATTGTTGCACTGATTGTTAAAGGAAAAGATAGCAATTGTTTAAAGTTAAACTCATTTAAATCTCTAGAATAATTTGTGTGTAAAATCTTAGGGCAAAATTTTTTTGTTTTTAAAATTTTATGGTGAATTATTTGAAAACTTAAATTGAGAATGATAAAGACATCAATACCCAACATAACATAGGATTTTAATAGCTTCATGCTATTTATCAACAGATCTGTGTTGGAGGTGTTGAAAGGTTTAGATTAAAATTATTTCCTGTGCTATGGGAAACTATATCTGCATCAGGATTTACATAATTAAACACAAACCTGAAATACTTTTTATATACATGATTAACTTGGGTATTGATGATCTCATACTGAAATCTAGTTTTCATAAATAAACAAAATTGCATCTACTGGTTTACACCAAACAAACTTTAATATAGAGTTTTGATTAAGATTACCTTTTTACAAGTCCAATACATAAAAAGATGAAGAGATCAGATTTCGGCTCATTTCTATTAAACAGTTTTTATTGTTATGAAAGTGTTATTATGCAGTGTCTAAGCGCATTCATCGGCAAAAGCATGGTCTTTTTAAAATTTTTGATGTTAAATGGTGGAATCTGGTGCAATGTACTGTAACCTTGAATGTTATTTAGAATATTAATGTTTCCAAATAATGTTTCCTTACTGTAACACAAATTATCTTTACTGACAATTAAAGTGAAACATTTTTAGTCATATGTAAAGGCCCAATTGTTAGCTGAAATGTTTGCTTATTTAATGGATTTAAAAAATAATTATAAAGTAAATTTGACAAATTATAAAGGTCTCTTAAATCTCGTCACCCGTGTTATTATGAACGGCAACATAAGATTCAAGATTCTTTGTTATGTTCACGCAACATTTTAAAAAGGTACAAGCAAGGCAGTAAATTGCAATTAACACCGTCAAGAGTACAATATAAACACAATCAATTATATACACAACTTTTAAATAGAAGTATAACAGAAATATAAACTCTAAACACCTGTGAATAAAAACTGAACACTGGTATGTACATTGAAGGCACAATGAAATGAAATAAATAAATAGCAGCAGCAGAGTGGATATAAACTAGAATGTAAATAAAGTAAAGTGCGGCAGTGTAAGACAGTCAGAGTTTGTGGACTCAGTGCTCTTTTACAGAGAGAAGATGCCTATGTGAGAGTAAGCAGGGGGGAGTGTGCGAGTGAGCGAGTGAGTATGTGGCTATGGAGGAAGATTGCATGTGTGACTGCGAGGGAGTGGAGGGTGGCTTTCACAGCTCTAGGGAAGAAGCTGTTTTGAGTCTGGTATAAGTGGTATTAAACTAAGTACAACTGAGTATCCATTATATCTACTATGTCAAAATTAAGGCATATGAAAAATATAAACTCACCAGTGAAAAAAAATGCAGGCTAAAAACATAAGGTGATTCAGATCCCCATATCTTCCCTGGATTCACTGCTCAATCGGGCTTTTTTGCACACCGGTTGATGGCGCTCAGACACTTATTTGCATCTTTTCCCACATACAAAGCTTTGAATGACTGTCTTTCTTTACATTAGACGTACATCCCACTACACATCAGCTTTTAGGCATGATGAGAGCATTAGATTAGCAAACCCCCCCCCCCCCACCCACCCCACCCGAGTAGACACGTTAACCGGACTGTATTTTAGCAGTGCAGTGGTTTGATTCCCCTGCTCTAACATGAGAGCAGATTTCCGCAGCTGGTCACGTGATTGAGACACAGATTACCAACTTAGAGGTATTAGAAATACTGGAGATTACAGAGGGAATACGCTCATTACATTTTACTTCTTTGACCTAGTTCAAGTTGTCAGTATAAACAAACTGAAATAATTTTTAAAAAATCCGACGGTAAAGTGCAAAATGACAGGGAAATGCCTAAAAATCCTACTTTATCTGACAATTTTGTTTAAATCCGACAAAAGTCGGAAAATCTGACTGGTTACAGACACTGATTATGGCTATGCACACAACACACACACACCTGTAGCTCAGACTCCTGCACATGAGCAGCTGCATTAGCCACTCGATCCTCCAAGAAGGCCAGTTCTGTTTCAGTAGTAGAAGTGCTGATGCTACGAGCACAGTCTTGCAGTTGACTCAGTGCCCCCTCTAGGCCATACACCGTACCTGCAGTCAAGTACACCTACAGACACACACACACACACACACACACACACACACACACACACACACACACACACAGCTAATTAATCACAAATTTACACTTGCACACAGTGTCATATCAGACATTGGCCATAAACTCTTGAATTAAAAGTCTGATTACTTTGGAGTCCAAAAACAATGCCTATATCACATGGGGTGCAGGGCAGGGAGTAAGGCAGGATGCAATTGCAGAACAATTAATATTTTCTTAAAACAAACTAAAGTAGTATAAACGGAGCTACACTGGGCCAAAAATAAACAAAAACAACAGGAGATTAAACAAAACAAACAAACTGGTGCAATGATTCAAGATTCTTTTAACATGGGCAAATGAAAATGATGTAACATTCAAGCAGGTGGTGCTAATACGTCACAATGAGGAAAATTTAAGTCCTTAAATGCAACCATAAATCAGTCCTACTTAATGTGCTGCCAGTGTTGCATCCTTAGATGGTGCATACATCATTGCTGCTGCGCATGCAGGAGGTTGTACATGTTGGGGATATCTTAGGGTTTCCGATGATAAATTAATAACAATTGATTGATTTGGGATTGATTCAATACGTTTACAGGACTAGATTTTTTTCATGGCATACCATATATTTTAAAATAGTCCACTACTGTGCATTGCAAACATCTATTGTTAAAGAGATGTGTTCCAGACATATTTAACCTCTGACTTCTGACCCCAAGCATGTACAGCCACTATATAAAACCAGCTGTTGATATTGCCCTGGAACTAACCATGCTGATTTGCTTACTTATTTAAAGCCCAGTTTCTGTTTGCCTCTTTGCAAGGTTATTAAGGCCATTTGGTTTATTTGTCTGCCTGTTTGATGGTCCTGGCTGTATAAAAATCTTGTATTTATTTAACACTGAGTTGTTCTGTTAGTGAGCCTCCTTTAATTTGTTATCCCACTTGCTTTAGTCTGCTTTTCTGTCTGATTTTTGTGACAGTTATCTGAGGTCACAAACATACATATATAGGAGTATTCTTTTTAACCAGAATAAAACAATGAAATCAATTCAGATGAGTTGTTTTTTTATGGACAGTGCCAATCCAAAAAGCTTTTATGCCTACAATGTAGTGTGTTACTTTGGGTGAGTAGTCACAATGTATAAAAACTTCAGTCCCATTTTGTGACCCTATGCTGAATGAGTCGATGCCTTTTCAAAAGAATTCAAAAATAAACCCAATTACGTATTTTAAAAAGAACAAGCAGCATTAACATCTTGATGTCATCATATCTTTGAACAATAATCAAAGAATGTTTTTAATTTAGGAAGCCTCTGCATCAATGTCAGATTTAAAAAAATAATAATAATAATAAAATAAATAAATAAATAAATAAATTGTAGCATTCACTTAAAAAGCCTGTGGAAAATACTTAAACTGCATGAAATACCAGACAAAATTAAAGGGTGATAACCAAACAAATAGGCTAAATCACTTGTATATATTAAATAGAGCAAATTAACAAAAACAAGTCCTGGCTGGACATAACTCCATTGCTGCAGAAACCTGTGATGGTCATTAGTGAGAATGAATGATTTAAATTGTTTTTTTACTTTAAACATTTTACTGTCACTTGGTACCATAAACATGTCTGTACCTGTAGGAAAGTGAATTCCTGTGACAAAAAAACCCTCCTTTTTACTTTGACCCCTTCATTTGTGATGCTCATCTTAATTACAAAGAATTTCAATGTGCCATCCTCCATGAGGGGAAGTAATCTATGTGCTTTACAATCATAACAGCTATAAAGCTGAGAAAATTAGAAAAATCCATAAAAGGGAAAAAGGTGTTATGTTCCAGGCCTAGGGAACTAGGACACAACATGCAACTAGGCCTCTCTCTCTAGCTTCATACTTCCAAGAAAGTCACAACTCAACTTAAAAATTAAAACTTTGCTTTAATTAACTCCAGTCAAGTACCCAAAAACCACAACATAAATTCTTCATTAGTAAAGGGAACTGAAATAAAACTAAAAGCAAAAGGTACATATTCAATAAATGCAACAAAAATGAGGGTACTTACTCCTAGAGTGGAGTTTCATGTGCTTAATATTTACAAGTGCAAAGATCCTATTTACAAAAGTATCCCAAATAGACAAACACGAGCTACTTTGCACAGCTGAGTGCTGGCTTTGACCAAAAAGCTTGAAAAGAAATTGCAAATATTCCATTCTCCACTGTTTGTGCAGAATACTTAATTCTGGCCAAATCTTATGACAAATTGAAAAGTACTGAAAAAAAAGATATTGTCAGCAACATTAGAGAAAATTGTCTGAGATGGTTGGGACATTGCCTGAGAAGACACAAAAAACACAGTCAACCATTGCAAACAATCCAACAAACATTCCACAAAGACTTAATGTCCCTCAAGAAGCAAGAAGTGGTAGATTTGACACAAAATTCTAACATTTAAAGAACCTATGGGGCCTAAGTAAGTATGGTAAATAAATTAAAGTTACATTATTAGATTAGTCCAATCCGGTCAGGTGATTTGTAATTGTCTAAATTCAATATGCCTCACTTTGATTAACTGCCACTTAGTTGTAAACAAATTTGAAAACCATGTATCATTTTCGTTACAATTCACAATTATGCTCCACTCTGTGTTGGTCCCAATAAAATCCCAAAAAATATATTTATGTATGTGGGTGTAATGTGACAAAATGTGGAAAACTTCAAGGGATATGAAAGCCACTGTATGGTATTTGGCCTTTCACTTGGGCTACGGCAAGTATGTTTTCAAATTGATAAGACAGCAACAATTGGTTGCGGTGGTTCCTTAGGCTGGTTGACTACCATTGTAGGTTTGTACCTAATTTTTCAGACTCAACCAGCCTGCTGGCTAAACTCACTAAAAAGATAAGCTGAGTGAACAGACTTTAATTTACATTAAGGCAGTTTTAGGTGTGGGTCTACTGCTGCATTCACCTTACTTTTCTCTCCCTTTTGCCTTGCAGATGGACATGTCGGACAGAGGTCTGGGGGCTGTTCTCTCTCAGCTGGTAGGGGGAGGAATGCCCTGTGATGAACATCAGCTGCAAGTTCTCCATGAGGGAGAGTAGGAACAGCACAATCAAGAAGAGCTGTCTCACTATTAAGTGGGTGGTCCTCACTCTCTGATACTGCCTACTGGAGTGCTGTTTCAATCTGTTTAGATCACACCTCACTCCAATAGTTCTACTGCAGGAAGGATTCCAATATGTGGATCACATGTTGGTTTTTCACTTTAGAGCCATTTAAGTTTGAGGTAGTCCACAGGCCGGGGGCAGAGATGGCTATAGCATGACCCCCAGCCAGTGGCAGTGGGGGTCAGCTACAGTAAAAAGACTTTTATACATGGATGCTAAAATTTTTTTGGGGATTGCAGGGATTGTTTATATAAAGCGACACATGACAAATTCTTTCATCTGCCACAGATGTGGTGTGCTAGGGAATGGGCAAAAGGCACATGCTTTATCAGTCATATAGAAATTTGACCACTACTTCAAATATAATATGGATACCATTAAAGTCGCCACAACTCAACTGGACACACCGCACCCAAACAAAAGAAAAAGACATCGTCCACCGACACCAACAATCTGCAGACTACAGAAATTGAGGTCAATGTATTAACTTCCATTAATAACAAACTGGACTTATTGGTAACATTACACATTGAAATAAAAGACCTCCGTTCTAGCCTGGACTTTGCATACAACCACATAGAAATGCTTCAAGAGTCTAACAGCTCCCTTCAATCTACCGTGAAAATACTCAGCCACAAAATGGACTAGGTCATGAAAGAAAACAAAACACTAAAACAGAATACTGGACATTCAAACAAGAAGCATGCACGATAACATAATCTTCTCCGGCATTCAAGAACAAACTCCTGACAACCCAGAGGCACTGATCAAAGAATTCATGACTACACAACTCAAACTTTCACCGGACACTGTTAAGCAGATTACTTTTCACTGCATGCACCGTCTTGGATTCTGAAATAACAAAACACCCCGTCCCATCATCGCCAAATTGGAACATTATAAACCTAAACAATTTATCAAGAGTAACGGAAAGGAACTGAAAGGCACGGCATATGGACTTAACGATCAGTTCCAATGAGATATAAACAACCGACACAAAATTCTATTCCCCATCAAGAAACAACTCAGAATAAATAATAAATTGTGCAAATATACTTGTGGGCAAGCTTTACATTGAAGGACAACTTTACCAGTACTCAAACATCACCCCATGGCTTTTCTAAAAGGAGAAAAAAACAACCCTCCTCTCTCACATAACCTTAACCCTCATCGTTTTCTATAACCAATCCTTTATTCACATCTCTTTATTCTAGTTTATCTTTTTACTTGTTTGCTCAGTTGTTTATTTTCTACTTGTTTGTTTGCTTTTGATCTCACACATTTTTTTTAACTCTTTCCTCTCTTTTCTTTTTGTATCTATAATGTTTTTACTTCCATCTCACAAGTAAACATGTACAAACTAATCAATTCTTAGGGAAAGGGGAAAAAACCCAACAACATTAACATATGGCTACACAACCACTTCAACTGATATCATAGAATGTTCGTGGCTTCAGAACCCAGGATAAAGAATCAAAGTAATCAGCCACCTGGTGAAACTCAAAGCAGACATTTGCTTTCTACACGAAACACACATTACAAATATGGAACTTGAAAATCTGAAATATAAACATTTTATTAACATTTTCTCATCAACAAACAATAGCAAACAAACAGGAGTCTCTATATTAATCAACAAAAACATTCCACTTCTCCATTCATAATAGACCCTGATGGATGATTTATTATCATTAAAGTATTCATAAGCCACACTAATTTTACTTTTGCAAACATTTATGGCCTCAACAATGATGACCCTTCCTCTTTCCATAACTGTTTTTCAGAATTAATTGATTCAACAAATATAATTATTGCTGGAGATTTTAATATTGTTATCAACCCCAAGATAGATCGTTCATGCTCTCGAAACAACACAAGAAATTGGCACTCCATAGAAATTATAAAATACAGGAACCATTGTGGACTTGACAGTAGTTGGAGAAATACTAACCATTTATCTAGAGAATCCACCCATTTTTCCTCCGTCCATCAATCCCCCCCTCCCCAAATTGACCTCTTGATTTTCAGTAATTCACTTTCTTAGCATGTAACAGAATCCAAAATTCATCCAATCATAATAAGTGATCATTCTCCTGTCTTCTTCATATTAAACATCCCTTCACACATTAAGACTCACAGAAGATGGTACTTTAATACATCACTTCTTCAGGAAACTAACTTTGACAGTTTCATTAAAAAAAGAGTTGACATTCTTTCTGGAGGTGAACAACTCTCCCAATGTCTCACCATCACTTCTATGGGAAATAGGAAAAGCAGTCATTAGAGGTAAAATAATTTCATACTCATCGTTCAAGAAAAATCAATAGCAAGAAATGGAACAGAATCTCAAGCAAAAGATTAAACAAATAACTGACTTCTATGACACAAGCCCCACAGAAAAAAATCAAAATGAACTTATTAATGTAAAAACCCAACTTGAAAGTATTTCAAATAAAAATACTCAATTTCTTATTTAACAACTCAAATATGAAAACTCAGCTTCGGCGTTCTTCCCTCGTCCAGATCTCTTCCTCATTCTCCCGGACCCCTCATATCAGTCTCCGTTGTGTTTGTCGGTTTGTGTTTGCCCCTTGTGGCAGGTTTCATTTCCTACCCCGTTTGTGTTTATTCAGTGTTTGTGGCTCTCTAAACCAGAGTTTATTGTTTTACAATAAACCCGTTTAAGATCATCCTTCTTGTCTCCGGGAGTTATCATAACATAAACACATTAAGTGCAACTCTCAACCTCGAAGAACTTCAAAAAGCACTATACAAAATGACCAACAATAAATCATTCGTACCCGATGGATTTCCCACAGAATTCTATTAAAATCTTTGGCAAATATTATCACCCCTTTTTACAGACTTACAACAAAAATAAAAACTACTTCTACAATACTCCCACAAATGAATACAGTGGCTATGACACTCCTTTTAAAACCAGATAAAAATCCAATCTACCCTTTCAGTTATCGTTCACTTTCCCTAATAAATACGGATTTAAAAATCATCACCAAAGCCCTTGCTAATATAATAGAATCAGTCATCCCAACATTAATCCACCCTAATCAGACCGGCTTTATTAAGATACATATCAAACAGCACACACAGTTTATTCAACCTAATTACCATTGCCCAACAAAAATAAACCAATACCATAATTGTTTCATTAAATTCAGAAAAGGCATTTGACAAGGTAAACTGGACATTCCTACTCAGCACATTACACAGATTCGGATTTGGAGAGTCTTTTTGCCATCTTTATTGAACCACTTACAGCAGCAATTTGAGAAAACAGTAACATTAAATGAATTCAAAATATCACTTCACAACATAAAATTTATTTATATGCAGATGATTTATTATTATTATATTTACAGGATCCTCATAAATCACTACAGGAAATTAAAGAATTTTCCAAAATATCAAATAACACCATAAACTGGCAAAAATCAACTATTTCGCCTCTCTCTGAAGAAGCATGTGATTCTGCAGCTCAAAGTAACCCCCTTCCACTTCACACTGATGACATTAAATATTTAGGAATCAATACTTCCGCCAGGTTGTCAGACCTCTTTAATGTTAATTACATCCCTCTGTTAAAAAAGGTAGAACATGATCTTAAATGCAGGACAAACCTTCCACTATCATTTATTGGTCAAATATTTGCAATTAAAATGAAAATATTACCAAATATATATATAAATATATAATATACCAAAATGTTATCAGTCCTCCCAATATCACCATCAGACAACTGGTTTTAATCAATGAATTCAATTATCTCACAGTTTTACTGGAAAAACAAGAAATCTCACCAGCAACACTACAAAAACATAAATCATTAGGTGGGTTAGAAGCACCATATTTTTATTTCTATTACTTAGCAATTCAACTTCAATATTTACTAAAATTGGTTCAAAAAGACCCCCTCCTTGAATCACCACCTTATCGTGGTGGAGTGGTTTGCATGTTCTAATGATCCTGGGAGCTATATTGTCGGAGGCATTATGCCCCTGGTAGGGTCACCCAAGGCAAACAGATCCTAGGTGAAGGTCCAGACTAAGTGCAGTTCACAAGAGCTCTATGAGCATAATTATTTCAAGGACACAGTTTCCCTTGGCCGGATGCGGGTTACCGGGGTCCCCCCCTGGAGCCAAGCCTGGTGAAGGGCCTCGAAGGCGAGCGCCTGGTGGTGGGGCTTCTGCCCATGGAGCTCGGCCGGTCCCAGCCCAAAGAAGAGACATGGGTTTGCCCTCCCATGGACCCACCACCTGTGTGAGGGGCAATAGGGGTTGGGTGCAACGTGAGCCGGGTAGCGGCTGAAGGCGTGGGTTCTGCCAGACCGATCCTCGGCTACTGACTCTGGCTCTTGAGACATGGAATGTCACCTCTCTGGCGGGGAAGGAGCCTGAGCTGGTGCGTGAGGTTGAGAGATACCGATTAAATATAGTTGGGCTCACCTCAACACATAGCTT
>JAQMYF010000004.1:12259176-12271934 GCA_030014195.1 Neosilurus mollespiculum
GGGAGTCACTGCTTAGGCTGCTGCCCCCGCGACCCGACTCCGGAACAAGCGGAAGAAGATGAATGAATGAATGAAAGATGAAGCCACACTTTTAAGATGTACTGCTGATAATTACAGGCTACTGACAAGTTTGTTCAGTGTGGATCATCAGTCCTGCCACCAATGAATGACAATATTTGACAGTTAATACTTCTTAAATGAATAAAAGTAAATAAATAAATAATAACAATAATAATAATAAAAGTGCTGTGGTGGAGCAGATATAAATAAAGCTGAAGTGTACACTGAGTCTCACAAAGTCAGAATTTCTTCATGAAGCTTGAAGTACTCTTTATGAGTGATGAAATGCCTTAAATTCATCAGTTTTGCAGCTCATTCTGTGTCCATTAATGCCTTAGTGGAAAGTCAAAGAGACAGTGAGTAACACAATCTAACCAAAAATGATATGAAATGTGCGTGAGTAAGAGAAGGTGAGACTTGCCTACATTACTCGTTGCTGACACCAAAGTGGAAGGTTTGTGTAGCTGCTATGTCTGTAAGCTGACATCAAGAATAACACATACATTCAACACTAACTGTGAGGATGACATGTACCAGCCAAAGTGGCATTTAGGAAGGACAAATAAACTCTCAGTCCAGTCTTTTATTCCTGACTCTAAATATCACAGCTGCGTGAATGTTTGCAATAAGTCTGTTTCGATAATTGTTTGGAGCTCATCTTCCTACACACCCTTAAATTACACAGTCTACTAAAAAGAAAAGACTGCAAAGTTCCCACAAGCCTGGAATGTGACTTTTATGCGGTTAAAACATGCAGCTGGTGGGAGAGCTCCTCCAAAGCCCGACAAATCTTTATGCCAACTTCGTACATTCTGAGGGGAGGAAAGAATAATATACCAGCTGCAATCACGGTGTGTGCTTTCAACCAAAACCCTGTTTGACTCGGTCAGTTTCTTCAGTTTGTGTTTGTATCATAAAAACGTATAAAATTCTAGGCATCTTTATGCTATATGTGGAGTAAGGAAATATCTGAGGTCAGAGTCACATGTATATGTGTGTACGTACACAAACACACATATTATACACACACACACACACACACACACACACACACACACACACACACACTGTGTAGTCTAGGTATGTGTGCCTGTGTAGTCTAGGTGCACTGCATTCTTGGGACCTAAAGCTGTTCACACTGTCACATTATTGTGACTTGTTTTCATAACGGAAAAAAAAAAAAACGCAAGTGCCCAAAACACACATCATTCAATTTTAGGACGACGAGATGTTTAAAGTCAGGGTTAGGATTAGTATAGAGTTAGGGAAAGTCTCCACAAAATTAAAGTAAATCTATATATTGTCCCCTGAAGATATGAAAACAAGACTGTGTGTGTGTATTTTGCATTGCCTTTCCTCCTTGTTTCCCATCTGGTCTCCATTAGAGCTGAGAGTATAAAACAGGAAGGAGAAAACTGTTGAGCTGACAGTCTTCCATACTCTTCCTCTCTTACACCCACGCTCTCCTGTAGCAATGAAGACCGCAGTCTGGGTTTTCGTGCTGTGTTTGCCAGGTTATCTGCTAACACATTCTCTGGACTGTGCAGAAAGGGACATGGACTGTGACAGTGGCCAGGTGGAAATGGCAAAGGTAAGGAGCTCTTATACATTTTGAGATTTTGCACTTATCTATACTCGATTTCCAGATGTTATAAAGTATTTGTAAAATAGCTATTCTGTATTTAATCACTGTTATTACTAGACTTCTAACTCCAAAATATGGTACAATAAGGTGTACTCATACTTGTATCTAAATCAACTGTAGTGAGTAGAAATAGAATGAAAAGAAAAACACTGAAACCATAGCGTTATTAGACTGTTCATATAACCAATGGGGAAAACAGTGAACCCTTTCACATATCTCAAGAAAAATACGTTACAAATGCATTTGAACCATGTATACCATTCAGAAGAGTCATATATGTTAAGCAGTTTTGCATATCATAAATTAAATCAAACTATTATTAGGAAAATCATATGACACACTTTGGCTGTAAGATTTGTAAAATACTCCCATTTGTTTAGGAAACAGTATCATTTAATATATAGAATATTTTAGAATAAATATATAAATTTATCAAAATGTTCTATATACTAACATACTGTATTAGGAGGCATAAAAACCTACCACAGACAATGTTTAAACAGCACTGGCAGTATATAAATAAAGTTGAATGGAATCTAAGTGAACGCAACTCTTTCTTTTTGGCAAAAGTATATCAGAGTGGTCAAGGCAGAGCTTGTGGACAAAACAGAACAGACCATGGATGAAAATTAAAAGCTTAAAGTATATGGAAAACATTTAAACATTAAGGCCCCACCAGACAGTGAACAAAAAAACCTGAATAGAACAGAGTGGTGCCAACTTTCCTTGGCTTTTCCATGAGTCAGTGGTCTGTTAAAGTTTCCACTCAAAATAGTGCTCCCCCCTTCTGTTTTTATAGAACAGAGTCACTGTGAGATACAGTAAAACACTAAAATGAAAACCAAATGGTCTTATGTGACCTGTTTGGTTAAAAGTTGTATCTAGGGTCTGATATCTGTTAGGAGGCTTTTTAAATATTATATGTCTAATAACAAAGATGCAGTGTTTCATTCTGCCTAATCTGAACAAGAGAGAATTTATTTATCCTCACACACACACACACACACACACAGTGGTGCTTAAAAAATTGTGAACACTTGAGAATTTCATACATTTCTGCATAAATATGATTTTAAAAAAGTTTAAAATGATCCAAAATTACATTTTTATCTCATTTATTAAACTGGGATCTCTTTATCTACTTTTAGGACAAAAAACATCTTAATAATTTACTGGGGATGGGACAGTGTGGGCAGAGAGTATTAGGAAATTCATGTACCATTCTTGAATGTTTTAAAAAATGTAAAGCTTTATAAAGAATTTTTTAAAAATAGAATCTATTATATTCATAATAGCAGGTTCACTATATTACAATCACCTTGATATTTGCATTTTATAAACATATTTTGAGCCATATCTACTGATTTATGGTAAAGCTAAGTTCATTATTATTTAATTTCAGTGGGTAATTAAACTGTATATTTACTACTTTGGCATAATTACACCAAATCTACATAATTATTTGGAAACGTTTGTTACTCATGTGTACTGGTGAAATTGTGTGAAGATGAGATAGGGTTCAAGCTTCTTTACTGTATACAATAATTTGCATGTTTTAATGAACAAAAGGTAAAAGTAACCAAGAGATAAAAGTATCATGTATCTATTTCAGTTAAGGTCTTTGAGACACACAAACTCAGACCATGGAAGAGGAGCTCACCAGAGCCAAGTCAAGCTACCAGGATCCTTTACAGCCAAAGGCTTTCCAAAGACTATAATTCAGGTGTGTGTTTATGTTAATGTGTGAAGCGGGGAAAAAAGAACATTTATTTGAGTCAGTTCTATTGTTTCAGGCTGACAGATCAAGGCGTCATCTGAGCAGCAATAAGAAGAGACCACTGCCTCCTAGGTCACGAGTGGGAAGTTATTCACTGCTCAATCACAACCCTATGAGTCCTCTGCCAGTATGTATTCATATCAATTACTCCAGTTATGATTCTAATCTTTACCTAGACTATTACCCTAACCACTATTTAATGACTAGGTACCATATTCTCAAAAGATCTGTGATAAAAATTAAATGGTAAATGGATCCAGTTGTGATTTTCCCCTTAAAGCCAAGATAGATAAGAAAATCCAAACACTAAGACCTTTCATTAAAACACAAGTAGAACTTCAAAGTGACAGGAAATGTATGAGGTACACACCAAAAAGCTAGCATGGTGTTGTGGATTTAGTTCTTGAGCAGAAATGGATTTCTTGAAACAAGAAAATAATGTTTTATGGTAAACAAATAAGGTTGTGCAGCATCATTTTATCATTAAACTTACAGCTTAATTAGCTTAAAGGGGCATGCAAAGTAATCTGAAAATGTAAAAAAAAAATTGATAGGTTTTATCCCCAGCAACACAGATGTGAAATATTATGATCCACTAATAAGCAAAAGTATCTGAAAATCAAAATAAAATAAACAAAATCACAATATAAACAGCAACTGCAACGTCCCTCAGTCTGAATGCTGACACAGCATGCTGAACTTCCTGTCAAAACATTAACAATGGCGTCATCATCGGTGAAGGTAAGTTACAAAGTGAAGTGGTTTATATTATTATAATATAATCTCTGTATGAAGTTCCTGTTATTAAGGTAGTATAAGGATTGTATGAAACACACTACTGATTTGGATTGTGAAGGCAGAGAGAGCTGCATCAGCTTTACTGCCAGTGAAGGTCACATGGTGGCACTCGCAGGTAGATACATGACACAAATAAAAACCTGTCTTAAAAATTAGGAAATGATACACCAATAGATAGCATATAAAAAGAAAGAAAACGACAAAGATTCCTGAAATATATTATTATATCATTCCTCAAATCCCTCATCATCAAACTGTAATGATATTGGTCAGATTTTAGAATGAAATGTTAAATGTCTGTTAACTTTAGAACGGAGTCCATGCATGAGAACATCTTACTCAGTTGTTTAATAAGAGGAAACTTGTAATGTACTGTTGAATATTTCTGTTACAGGTAGAGAAAGCTCAAAGGCATGCTGGAGCTACTGCTGATCTAGCCATGCCTTCCGTAATGGTAACAGCGACACTGTACTCATAGCACACACAAATGCATTCTATTATATTCCATACTATCCAGCAGACCACTAGACCAATCATAAACTTAAATAGTGATAGACTTATATTGAAGGCTAACTATAGGAGAGACAGCAACAGTATGTGCTTTAATAATTTTCTGTTTTAACTGAAATGCTCCAATTACAAACACACAGACATAATGTAGAAACAGGAATGAACTACAGCTTTGAACTTGAATGTCACTGTTTTAGAGAGTGAAGCAGAGGTCCAGGAGACGTGCAACCAGGAACAAGAACACAAAAGCGGCAGAGTACTCATGAGAGGACGTTTGTAGGGAAAAAGTCAAAATAATCCAACAACAAATACAGGGATGCATATATTTAGTTCATCTATCTTTAGTTTATCTGTGTGTTTAGTTATGTGCTGTCATTTAATGTAAAGACTTAGGATGCTTCAAAACTTTAAAATAGTGGAAAGGTTATTCTGTTTTTGCTTGTCATCACATCCTTAACCTAGGTTTCACAAGTTTTATTTTTAAGGTTTTGTCCTAAAGTCCTCACTGTGTTACTTAAATATGTTATTGTGTATATTCTGTGGAATATGTCAGCATTCTACACAAAACCCCACAAACATTTAAAAAGAAAACAGCAAAGCTTTTACAGAACACTGGAGAAAACCAAGTATTTGATTACTCTTTTATAGTGCAGAAGCCTTTATTACCCTAGAATTTGGGCCTGATGTTTTACAAAGACACAGCCTTTTGTGTATTAATCAAATGATTAAAATAATCCCTACTCAAATCTCCTTAATGTCAAATACCAAATATTTACAGTATTGTAGGTTTAAATGAAAGTGATTAATCTCATATATTTTATAAATCTTTTGAAATTTTTAAATGTTAAATTTAGATAAAATTTACTGTTGTATGAACATACATCAAACTTCAAGCAGTAATAAATGAAGATGTCTTGTAGTAAAGTTGGCAATCATTCAGTATTTAATCATGTGTTATTTAATCATAATTCGACTTCGGTCAAGAGAAGGCATTTATTCCTGTCAGTCATTTAAAGTCAGCCAAAAGCAAAAAATTTAAGGGAGGGATTCAACAGTTTTGATAAGTCTAGCATTAGATTTGTATTCTTGGCTGACAGCAGTGGAACCTGACTAACTGATGTGCTTGACCTGTATCTGCAATTGTTTTAAGCACTGTGCTGCTGCTATACGATTGACCATAGAGAAAATTTGGGATTTTTTTCACTTAAAACTAAAAATAAAACTAAAGGCTTTAGAATTTTGAAATATTTAAAAGAAAGAAAAAAAAATCAATATCTTAAACATTTAACATTCAATAGTCTGCTATCTTAAGGTTCCTCTGTAAATATAAGCAAGTTTCTGATATTCATTATGTTAAGTTCTTTGTACAAAAGATTAGCTGTTCCTTTTCTCTTTAATTGAACATATGTTTGATGATATTCTGATGGATTCGATCAAAAATGGAAAATAAGATTTTGTAAAAAAAAAAAAAAAAAAAAAAAAGAAAGAAAGAAAGAAATCCACGTCAGCTTGAGTGCACACTGTCATTAAAGCAAAAAGAGGACATAGCAAATGCTAATATTTTTGGAAATAATTCCATGAATTTACCATATTCTACATTTAATGTAGAAAGTTGTTGTCAGTAAGATAATTTACAATTAAAATGTTTGTGTTACATCTGAAAATAAAGCATCGAGAAGATAGAATCTAGTTCACTGGTACACTCCACTTTTTTCACCCAGCTGTATCATTAAAATGCATTCAGCTAATAATTACTGAGTAAGATAATCTGACTGAATTAATTAAGCTTTCATGAATGATTTAATAAAGTTTTCAGTACTGGTTTGTTTAAAGTTTAGCAGTTGTATGTCTGAGCTGATCCCTGAGCTCCATTTGGGCGATGGAGGACAGATGAACCTCGTCTGGACCATCAGCTAGACGAAGAGATCGTGCATATGTATACCTACACACAAACACATACCTTTAAAATATAATTGACACATTTGACATCTGACACTACCACACTATTTATCTTGTACCACACAATACAAAGAATGTCCAAAAATCGCTGCATATTTCTACGATTTCTTGACACTGCGATGTCTACTGCGGATCTGACTTGAATCAGTGAGCGGCAGCCTTTTATACATCACGTGAACGATTGTCGGAGATACACTGCTGCATAAGATAGATTCTCTTTGGTCATAATTTGCAAACGCTTTGCTAGGCATTAGTTGATATAAGTTATACGTAAATTCCAAGTACACCAGACATTATATTCAACTTATGAGTAGCTTACAAATAACGTGTGAACGATCGCATAACTTACCTACAACTTATGCCAACTTACGGCAAATTACCTACAACGTATGGTCAGTAGGGTGGCCCAAATATTTTTTTTTTCGATTCCTCTATCGCACACCCTCTTACTTTAGGAGGTTTGATGAAAACATAACCCAGTAAAAATTTTAGGCCTATAAAATAAGTCTGAGTGGTACCCCAGAGCCCTTCAATTTTGTACATTTTGACAGAAATTTGGCAATATTTAAATTTTCCGTAAATTTATTTTCTGGATGAATAATCCGTTTAACGTCTAGACAGACCATGTAAATTATTAATACATTATGTTTTAATATATATAAAGTGTAGTTTTATCCATGATTGCATGTTTTATTGTATTTTTTAATTATCATTCATAAATAACATCCAAAATGCGATGTACATATTTCAATAATTTCATGCAAAAGCAACATTTCATTTTCAAGTCTTGTTTTAGTCTCTATGCAATAAATATATTGCTGTGAAAAGCCTAATTTGTATTGAATATATATATATCTCAAGACAGAAATATTGAAGCTGGCCACATTGAGACTATGGACTCGTTTGGAGTGACTAATAACTAATAGCTTGTTTCACAGGCAAGGTAAGCTGTGAACAAAGCTCCATCCCCGCATACACAAGTTAGAGTTACTAATATAGTAGTTCAGATACACTGTCTACCAGTAACAGACAATCTGATGCTTGAAAGGATTCACCCAATCCTCACAGAATAATCTGCAACAAAAGGACGATTTCTGGATGCATCACGCAGGTTAGGTTCATTTTGTATGGATGTTTATTGTTTAATAAACACAGTCGTACACTACTCTGTACTACAGTCATTTAAATGAGTGAATTAGCTATAATATTATTTACCAATATAGTAAATTATACATAAGTTAATAACCAGCAGTAATTCATGCAAAAGGGGCCTAAGTACTGGGCACATATGCATGATCATACTTTTCAGAGGGCTGACATTTCTGTATTTAAAACCCTTTTTTTTATTTCATGTAATATTCTAACTTTCTGAGATTTGAATTTGGGGTTTTCAGAAGCTGTAAGCCATAATCATCAAAATTAAAACAAATAAAGGCTTGAAATATCTCACTTTGCATGTAATGAGTCTATATAATATATTAGTTTCACCTTTTAAGTTGAATTACTGAAATATATGAACTTTTGCATGACATTCTTATTTTTCGAGTTTAACCTGTATAACCAAAGATTTACTCCTATCCCGGAAAAAAAGTACTTAGACTAAAACGATGAAATAAATAGTGAGCAGCAGTGCTGCTGGTGTACTCACTAGCTGTGATTTTATGGAGCTGGATTTATTAAAATACCCTTTACTGTCCCAATAGAGGATATCCCGAGAGTCTCTTTTTTATAGGTGAGACTAGTCAACTTTTTGAGTATACATTTAATATAACTATTATTATTTCTTTTTTCTCTTTTTGTGCATATTTAAATTAACATTGGTACAATTTTAAATGGTATGATATACAGTCAATACGAACAATATACCTGAAAGATATTTAGACCTTCCTACTCACATGTGTGCAAGGGGGAAGTCATCAGATACTCCTGCAGCCCCGTGCATCTGAATGGCACAGTCCACCACCTTACAAGCCATCCTGCCAGCTGCTACCTTTAACATCGCAATCTTCAAAAGACAATGTGAGACATACATACAGATACGAACCTGATGACAATAATGTGGTACAATCTTGCTGTTTTCTTTTGTTGCTTTATGTCCACAGTTTGCTTAGATTACACAGTTTGCTTAAATTTGAGTTTAAATCTATATACCACATTATAAAAGTGTACACACTTGAGAAAGGAGATTATTTTAAGTTGTTTTAAAATTTTTGTTTTAAAACATTTCTTTTTGTCTTTCATTTGAACTTTGTTGGTTTTAATATCACAGTAAAAGTAAAAATAAGATAAAATATTTTACCTTGGTTTCATTTGTTTACAACCAATAATACAGAGCAAGGGGTGTCATCATTTTATATTGACTGCAGCTACTGATAAAGTTTCACAGATAATAACATAATAATTATTACAGTTACTCATTCATTCATTCATTTTCTGAACCGCTTATCGTAATTAGGGTCGCGGGGAGGCTGGCACCCATCTCAGCCGACTCTGGGCGAGGGCAGAGTACACCCTGGACAGCTTGCCAGGCCATTACAGTTATAGATACTTTAGAATAGTATTAATAGACAAGGACAACCACATACTCTACAAGCTCAACATGATTACACAGAATTATATTTATACAGGGAGAGTAAAGATATTCTATTCTGTTCTATAATCACTACAAACATAATTTTCGGCCCAGTGAGTCAACACTGTATATAAATATATTTTCCCAAAGCGAGTCCAACTGGAAAAAATATGGATTTTCTTATTTTTACTCTTAGATTTTTCAATTAAATGTTAACATACAATATAAAGCAAGCTATTTTACTAACTTTAACTAAAGCTACAGCATTGCAGGATAATGAGCAGTTACATTAGCAGTATTATAGCAAAATTAACATATAGCAATGGTTTTGGATTTTTTTTATTTTTTATTTTTGGCTCAGTATTTGTTCTGCACTTGGTAATAAAGACCAGAACTAAATATTGCACATTTTTCTATATTTTAAATTGAAATATATTTAATTTTTTAAATCCCCAAATCATGACATTGGCAGATGTTCATATTCCGAGTGACTGCGATAGTAAATTACTGCAATAATATAGAACTGTGTGTTTGTATTTGTGTGTGTGTGTGTGCGCGTGTGTGTGTGTGCGTGTCTGTGTGCATTACCTGTTTCCTTGCAGCCTTGCTTCCCTGTGTGTCAAGAATATAAGCTGCATGGAGAGCCAGTAGGCGCACCTGCTCAACAGCAATGCGACACTCTGCTATCCAATGAGCCACCACCTCCTATAAGTCCAAATGTAAACATAAACAACACTTCAATGTTGCAATACACAAACAAGAAAACAAAAAAGCCTATACATGAGAAGACTAACTAATGTATAACTAAAATATAAAATGTATGAGTAAAATATTAAAAGCTATTCCTACACTCAACTCTAGGGGTCATTGAGAGGCAACTGCAATGATTAAATTAATAATAAAAAAGACCCTTAGCATACACTTGTCACACCTGTGTGCAATGAATGTCCACTTGCCGCATACATGGCCACTTTCGGGTGCGCTGGTGAACTATGCTTCCCATCATCAATAAAAATTTTGCACTAGCAGCAACTTGGAACAGCAAGATGAATCAAACCTCCTTATTAACATTATGTTCAAACAGGAAACACAAAATCCAATACAATACATGTATTATAATAAAATAACACATAATATGTAATAATATAATATATAATAATGTTTACACCATTGCTGGTTGTAAGCCATTACAGGGGATGAATAAAATATCATACTACTGAATGGTTCATGAGAAACAGAGGAGATTATGGCTGGCTGTATCGGCAGAGCTAACTTGAGTCCAACAGTGTATTCTTATATCTGAGTTTGTTCTGATCGTAGTGTATCATGTATGGTATTAAAGTAAAAGAGGTTTTATTGGGTCATCCTGTTTTAGTTCGCAGGTAAAGCAGCAGTTCAATTTCAGTAATATACAGATTTTGGCAGTGCCTAAAAGTGGAGCTCCCAACAGATGTCTCTTGATAGGTATCTGACTCTGGGTTTGTGTTTCACCACCATTCTGATTTCCGCGTTCATTTGTATCACCTGTCTTCGTAGTTTAATTATCCGTTTAATGAGTACATGTTTTGTCAAGCTTCTAAATTTGGTATTTGCTTTACTAACATTTATTAAAGTTTTTCTGTCTGAGTTAGACTGTATTTGTGTGTGTGTGGGGGGAGGGGGGGTTGTTTTATTTTGTGTGAGTCTGAGCAGTTGTGTATGACCCTCTAATTGTTGGGTTTTAGTTACGTTATGAATAACACACCTGTTTTTGTAACTGCCCATTGTCATGCAAGTCACTGATATACAATGGCAAATTAGCATCACCTCAGTGATGCGGCAGCTTTATTGGGATTCCTGTGGTGGACATAGGACAGGACATGGAACAACCATCCAATCCATGTTCTTTGACTACGGTGCTCTGTGGGAGTTCTGCTAATAATAAAGGTACACCTGAAGAAAGAAACGTACATGTTGGTACAGTCTTTTGCCAAACGTGCTTCTGCTGCCAGATCTTTGACACAACATCTCCAGTGCCTGTTCTGCCAAACCAACTGCCCTCATGCTATGGTGCAGCCTACCAGGTCCCAGCCGACCCTGGGCCATCTCAAACCCCCGACCCTCACCTGCAAAGTACAATTCTCAGAGTTAAACATCACCCAAAACATATTTTCAAACTGTCAAGTCTTGTATTAGTGTGTATAAAAAGCCTACACCCCCATTAAAATGCCAGTTTTTTTAAATAAAAACATCAATAATTTCAGAACTTTTAATGATACATATAATCTCTATAAATGTATTAAAAAAAACAAAGTAAAGTAAGAATATAATTTAATAATAACAATAATAGTAATAATACAATGATTTTTTTTTATATAAAAATAACAATTACTACAGTTGTATACGCATGCACATTTTCTTATAACTGCAGGTGTAGCTGTGTTCATAATTAATCAATCACAGTCAAACTCATGTTAAATAGACATAAGTACACACCGGCCATCAATTAAAGTGACTTTGATTATGCCCAAATAAAGTTTAGCACCTTACAGCAAAAGCCAGAGTTTACAAATCATCAAAGGCATCTCATTGTTCAAAGGTGTCAGTCAGGAGAAGGATAAAAATTTATTAGATACACTATGGAACATAGTTAACTGAATGGTGAGCCTCTTGGCTCTGACAGGCTGACTGGTTCTGGCAAGTTGGTTGGTCAGCTGTTTGGCTCTGAAAAGCAGAAAAAGGCTGGCGAGCTTACTGGCTCTAACGAGCTGACTGGCGAGCTTACTGGATCTAATGAGTGGCTGGTAAGCTGACTGACTGGTGAGCAGACTGGCGAGCTGACTGGCTCTGGCAGACTGGCTGGCAGGCTAACTGGCTCTGACAAGCTGACTGGTTCTGACAGACTGGCTGGAGAGCTGACTGGCTCTGACGGGCTGGCTGGCAAGCTGACTGGCTCTGATGGGTTGGCTGGAAGGCAAACTGGCTCTGACGGGCTGGCTGACTGGCATGCTTACTGCCTATAATGAGCTGACTGGCTCTGATGAGCTGGCTGACGAGCTGGCTGGGGAGCTGACCTGCTCTGGCAGGTTGGCTGGCAGGCTGACTGGGTCATGCGAGCTGGCTAGCAAGCTAAGTGGTTATAAAAGTGCAAAGGGTGCAATGACGTGCAAACAGTCCAAAGGCAATACAGTGCAAAAACAGTACAAAAGGAAAACACAAGAATGAGACAGTGCCGAAAGAAAGAAAAAGATGAGATGGAATAAAAAAAATTAAATGATGTACAGAGTAGCAGCGGTTGAGGAAGTGCAAATAGAATATAAACATAGACATAAATATAAACATGGCAGCGTAATGAAATAATAACAGAGTTGAGGTAGTGATATAAATAGTGAACAATGTAAGTTATGTGTGTGTGTCCACACAGGTGAAAGAGAGTGAGTGTATGTGTGTGAGAGGGA
>JAQMYF010000004.1:12357456-12369996 GCA_030014195.1 Neosilurus mollespiculum
TCAGTATGAAGGGATTATAAAGTATATATTCATACAGGAATGCGGAGTGTCTGGAGGAAACCCATGCAAGCATGGGGAGAACATGTAAACACTACAAGGCACTACTCGGGACTCGAACACACAACCCTTAAGCTATGAGGGGAATGTTCTTTCCACTATGCCTCGGCCCCCTCATCCTCAATTTTTTTAAAGGTTGCAGTACTACCATTAATATCAAGACAAACCATTCCAAAGTGGAGTACTTTTCAATTAATTGACAATCAAGCCTTCATCAGGGAGTTAAACTGTTCTGACAGATAAAAATCCCTTTTAAATTAACAATTAACCAATCAGCTTCTTTCACCTGAAAGGCATGATGTACTTGTCTCAAAGGTACAGACACAAAAAGTCCAGTAGATGGCATTCTCGCAACACATATTGTTTATTGAAAACCTCTTCATACATATTAAATCATCAGAGGGTAAATATACACAAATATGACTCATAAGGAATAAAAATCACAGAAAATAAATTACAACAATAATATTCATTAAAACATCTTTAAACTCAATACTTAAAATCAAGTTTTTTGAAAGTCGATGTAAAGAAATTACTTCTGGACAGTGGTTATAGTAACACTCTCCATAAAGCTTACACTAGAACCAAAAATATGGACAGATCATCCTTATTACTAAGAAATAAACCACCCCTCAAACATACAACATACAGCACAGAGGCAGAGCCAATCAAACAAATCACAAGGAGAAATTGGGGAATTAATGAGTTAGTGAGTTGCTTAGCCAGGTCCTATAAATGCCATCATTGTAATTTCTGTAAATATAATACAAACAGTGTCTCTAAAACAGTTTATCAACAACCATTTTATTACCTGTAAAACTCTGTCGTCTATAGATTTGAATGTCCTGTGTACTATCTTTATTTTTTTAGTTTTTTGTTTGACATATTTACAATAGAAGAAAATAAAGACATTTACAGGATAGACTAGCTAAACATAAATATGCAACTCGAACCATATCAAGTATCCTATGGCTAGACACTACCTAGATAACCACGGCAGTGATCCATCCACCCTACAGGCTGCCCCATTGACCATATTCCACTTTCCATTAAAAAAAGTGATAAAAAATACCCCAATTAAACCAAAGAGAAGCTTTTTGGATTATAAACTACATTCTACTCAATATCCAGACCTAATGAGGATTTGGATTTAAGGATTTTGTTAATGAATATTATTGTCACATTATTTTCTGTGAGTTGTATTAAATTTTTTCAATAAACAATATGTGTTGCAAGGATCCCATCTACTGGGTTATTTTGTATCTACTTTTTGAGATTTTTATTTATGAGAACTGTTTGACTCCCTGATGAAGTCTTGTTGCTGAAATGTGTCGAAGTTGTTTTTAAAAAGGTTTAAAATGAGCAAGCCATGATAATAAAGGCTTTTATTGTGATAAATGGTTCCTTGGAGTGGTTTGTCTTGATACTGATATTTTGATCCCATCCAAAGTGCAGGAAGTGTTCCTCGACAAACATTTTCTAAAGTTAAACTATCTTGAGTATCCTCAAAATGAACTAGCATGACTGCAGCAAACCCAATCTGAGATTATAACATATTTCTAGATTCAAACCAATTTCTTTCAAGATTTCTTTGTAAGTCAAAAATCTGTCCATGCAGTAAAATAAATTCACTGTTATTAAGTAATTTTCTCCCCATATTCAGTGCCATGTCTTATTTAAGTAGTCTTTTCCAGTGTTTTTACCACATACCAATTTCACTTCATACTCTTCAAATGGGCCTCACTGGCTCGGGATATGTCCTATTTGGGGCTAAAATAGGATTGGGAGAAACACCCTTGATGACCAGAGGACTTGAAATCAGGAACTGACTTTTGTGAGGCAGAAGTGCTAATCATGATGCCACTGCGCCAACAACGAAACTAGCATTAAAAACTAAAGTGTAAGATGGTGTGATTGTTAGGGACTTCTTGAGTTACTGCAGCATTCCCAGAGCCATTCTTTTCAGCCACATTCAAAAGGAAGTGTGTGGTGTCGTCTGGGTTTGTCAGTGCTTGTACTGATGGTTGTGAGTGAGTCAGTGAGTGAATGAGTGAGTCAGTGATTGTGTGTTGTGTGTGTGTGTGAATGAGTGAGTGTGTGAGTGAATGAGTGAGTGAGTGTGAGAGTTAGTGAGTAAATGAGTAAGTTAGTAAAATAGTGAGTAAGTGAGTGAAAGTGAGTGTGTGATTGAGTGAGTGAAAGTGAGTGTGTGATTGAGTAAGTGAAAGTGAGTGTGAGTGAGTATGTGAGTGAGTGTGTGAAAGAGTGAGTGAGTAAGCCAGTGAAAGGGTGAGTGAGTAAAGTAGTGAGTGTGTGAGTGTGTGTGTGAATGAGTAAAAGAGAGAGTAATTGAGAAACAGTGAGTGAGTTAGTGTGAGAATAAATTATAGAGTAAGTAAGAGAGTGAGTGAGTAAGTGAAAGAGTGAATGTGTAAGTAGAAAAATTAAATGTTGGGTGGGTGAGAAAGAGAGTGAATGATAGTAAGAGTGAGTGTGTGAATAAGTATACACTCAGACATTTTCAACACCTCACTGTACCAGGCTGTGGTACCATCCTGTTTGTGAGAGAGTGAGTGAGAGTGATTGAGTGAGTAAGTAAAAGAGTGAGTGAGTGAGTGAGTGAGAGAGTGAATGAGTGAAGAAAAAGGAGTGTGAGTAAGTGAGTGAGTGATTGAGTGATTGTGTAAGTAAGTGACTGTGTAAGTAGGTGTGTCTCTGTGTGCAGGTGTGCGTGATTGAAGTGAGTGTGTAAGTAAATGAGAGTCTCAGCCTGTGGTGAGTTAGAGAGTGAGTGAGAGAGTAATTGTGTGAGTAAGGAAGTAAGTGAGAGAGTCAATGGGTAGGTAAGAGGAACGAGTGAGTGAAAGAGTGAGTGAGTGTGTATGTGAGTAAGTGTATGAGTGAGGTAATGTGTGAGTGTGTGAGTAAGTAAGTGTGTGACTGAGTGTGAATGAGTGTGTGAGTAATGTGTGTGAGTAAATGAGTAAGTGTGAGTGAGTGAGTGAGTAAAAGAATGAGATAGTGAATGAAAAGGTGACTGAGTAAGTAAAAGATTGAGTGAGTGTGATACAAAGAGTGAGTGAGTTTATGAGACTGAATGAGTGTGTGTGTGTGTTTGTAAGTGAGTGAGTAAATGAGTGTATGAGTGAGTGGGTGTGTGAGTGAGTAAGTGGGTGAATGCGTGAGTGTGTTAGTGAGTGAGAATGTGAGTAAGTGTATAATGAGTGTTAGTGAGTGAAAGTGAATTTGTGTGTGTGTGTGTGTGTGTGTGTGTGTGATGAGTGTGAGTGAGTGAAAGTGAATGAGTGTGAGTGATTGAGTGAGTGATTAAGTGAGAGTGTAGAAGGGTAAGTGATTGTGTGTGTGAGTGAGTGAGTGAGTGTGTTCGTGAGTCAAAATGAGTAAGTCTGTGTGTGAGTGAGAGTGAGTGAGTGAATGTGTGAGTGTGTGAGTAAGTGAGTGAGTGTGTAAGTGAGAGTGAGTGGATGAGTATATGAGTGTAAGTAGGTGTGAGTGGGTGAATGAGAGAGTATGGGTAAGTGAGTAGATAAGAGTGAGTGGGTAGGTAAGAGAGTTTGTGTCTGAATGAGTAAATGAGTGAATTAAAGAGTGTGTGAGTAGGGCAGTAGGGCAGAGTAGGGCAGTTGTGGCTTAGTGGTTAAGGCAATGGGTTACTGATCTGAAAGTCAGCTGTTCAATCCCCACTATCACCACTGTTGGACCCTTGAGCAAGGCCCTTAACCCTCAATTGCTCAGTTGTGTAAAAGAATGATAATTGTAAGTCGCCCTTGATAAGTGCTGTAAATGTGGGTGTGTGTAAGACTGTGTGAATGTGTGTGTGAATGTGTGTAGGTGAGTGAATGTTTGTGTGAGTGAGTATGTGAGTGAAAGGGTAAGTGTGTGAGTGAAAGAGTGAGTGAGTGTGTGTGTAAGTGAGTAAATGTCAGTAAGTGACTGTGTGAGTGTGTGTGAGTTTGTGAGTGTGTGAGTGAGTTAGTGTGAGTGAGTGTGTAAGTGTGAATGAGTTAGTGTGTGAGTGACCGTGTTAATGAGTGAGTGTGAGTGAGTTCGTGTTTCAGTGACTGTGTGAGTGACAGTGAGTTAGTGTGTGAGTGAGTGAGTGAGTGAGTGAATGTGTGATCAAGTGAGTGAGAGTGAGTGAGTTAGTGTTTGAGTGACTGTGTGTGAGGAAGTGAGTGAGTAAGTGGGAGTGTGAATAAGTGTGAGTGTGTGAGTGAGTGTTAGCTGCCGTGTTATCACCTTTTACAACCTTTCTGAACCGCATTCGATACGACCTCATTACAACCTTATTAGAACCTATTCACACCATGTTTTTATCTACTGCAGACTGCACTGAACCACCTTCAGAACTGCCCTGTGTGGAGCCTGCTTTAGAGTGAGCAGTCATTTTTAGATGGAAATCAAGCTAAATATAGAGATGATTGAGGTTTTATTTTACTATTTAACAAGCAAATAATATAGAAATGTTCAATTTTATTTACATTTGCTCAGAACCCTCTGTTTGAAATGCTTACTGTGGGTTAAAAAAGCCTCCTGGGTATCTGGTGCAATTGCTAAGACTAACAAATTCAGTGATAGGAAGAAACTACATCATACATTGTTCAGAGTCATTCTTCCCCATTCTGAAATAAACTCCCTCATCATAAACACATTATAAATTCACCTGCTGTGGACAGTGGTGGCTCTGGGTTACTGATCAGAAGGTTGGGGGCTCAACCGCGGTACGACCAAGCTGCCACTGTTGGGCCCTTGAGTGAAGCCTTTAACCCTCAACTACTCAGTTTTAAAAATGAAATTAAGATGTAAATCATGTTGGATAAGGGTGTCTGCCAAAGCCCGTAAATGTAAAATATCACATCACAAAATGATGAAAACCCTTGGTACTATATTACAAACCTTTAAAATGGTTTATTTACTTTATTTATCTTATTTTTACCATAAATTTACTAATTTTAATAGTCTACTAACCTGCTTTATTAAGCGATCTCTCTGTTATAGGAATACATGGAATTTAATGAAAGCAGCAGGTGGATACTGAGAATGACATTACTAATCATTATATGCACTTACGTGTTTCTCAGATCATCAGTAAATGACAGGCTGTTCACACATGCCATGCACATCATTTTATTTTTTATTAAGGTTTTACAAACATGTCCTGTGGATTATTAAAAAAAAATCAAATAAAGTAAAAATTAAAAACAAATAAATAAATAAACAAATAAAATAAAATAAAAAATTCAGGTTTGAAATTCCATCTGGTGGAGTACACCATAATTCCCCTCTGCTGGGACTGAAGGACATGGTGGGGCTTGTCCTGCATGGTGTATGCATGCTCATCCTGGCAAATTTTATCATCTAAACTCTCATATATAATCTGTAGATGGATAATGTCTTCACCAAGTATAAGAAGGCAAGAAATGTGTTACATCTCTTTTGTTTAAGTATTTTACACTGAAGGCTTTAGAAGAATTTACCCCTTTAGAAAAATTATTTGTGGTTCATTTTTTAAATGAGCAGTCGTATGTCTTCTCATGAATTGTACTCAAACCCTTATTGTAATAATGCCTTATAGAAGACTGGCAGTGTTCCTCTTCATACTGATAGGCACTAATCAGGCACAGACCCTTCACTCATTCACTAATGTGTCCTTTCCTCAAGAGATGTTTCGTCTTTCAAAACAACAACAACCACAACCACAACAACAACAACAACTCTAAACAAATAATAAACATTTCCCACAGCATTATTGTAATATTACCTGTGCAGGTACACATAAATAGAGGATTTTCATCCTGATAAAATGCTAAATGATTACATCTCAAATCTCTTCACTCGCAAATCTGGACAGATGTACCTAAAATTTATTTACAATATAAAAACATTTATGACTATGGCTGTGAAATAATACACAATGTTTATTTAAAAAAAAAAAGACAAAATGATTTTAAGATATTTTTGGTAAAACATAAATGGTTCATACTTGTATGTTGGCGAATACAACTCGAGATAGCTGGATTATTTATTATTTTTTCTTCATAAACTCTACAGCTTGTACTAACACCAGAAATTAGAACACAGTAAGGTGTATAAATAGTAGAAATAAGGAATACACATGTATGCAAACATGTTAAATAAAGTGGTATCATTATTCATATATGTCTATTCGTAAGTGTCTACAACATGTTTGAAAAATAGATCAAGCACAGTACAAGACAAGAAATATGATTTCAAAACTACCAAAGCAAGACATAAAACAGATTGAAAATGTTAAAGAAATTGAAAACACATGGTTTCACAAGTGCACGTTGATTTATACCTGCAGGAACATAAAGAGAACATGAGATTAAGACCATTAAACCACTTATATACATTATATATAGTCTCTTGTGCTGGCAAAACACAAAAAATATTAAAATTAGTGCTGTAAAAAAAAAAGGAAATCCTGTCAGATGATGTAAAAAGAATACAAATAGCATGTGTGCATTTTAAGGCTCATAATAATACATTAAAATGTTTAAATATCAGAAGCAAAATACTTGCTCTGTCTTTCTCTGGCCAAAAACCTTTTTTTATCTAAAAAATTGATTTCACCATAAACACACACCCACCCACACACACACACACACACGCGCACGCACACACACACACACACACACACACACACACACACACACACACACGCACACACACACACACACACAGAGGTTTTCCCCCCTTGTTCAGCGCAGTGTCTTTACTTGCCACATTATTTCCTCCCACCCAGTAGAGCTTTGTACAGATGACTTAACAATCTTTGCACAGATGACTTTACAATCTAGTATGGGATGCGAAAATTGCTATGCTTTTGCTTGTTTACTTATTTAAATCAAATTAGAAAAATACATATTTCTTCTGCTTTGGGAAGCTGAAAGTGATCGTTCCTCAGGTAAACACTAAACATATACTTTCTATGCCTTTAACATTGGAAATTGCAACACTAGGGTCGATTCAGTAGAACATTTAAACTGTCTTTACCTGATGAGAATACCATGTCTGCCATTAGTAAATGAGATATATTCTACATACATAAAAATAAAGTCATGTCATGTGGCTGGGCTGGTGCCCATCTCAGCCGACTTTGGGCGAGGGCAGAGTACACCCCAGACAGCTCGCCAGGCCATCGCAGGGCAGAAACACGCTGACGGCTATGCAGCTACTCTTGACGAAAATCAGCAATGGTTCTTTTACATGCCTCTCACCATAGACAGTGAGAGACATGGCGGGCATTTGATAGCCCAGTTAGCTGCACTGGGGGGACAGCAGTGACAACCCGTTGATAGTGGGGCTTGAACCCCCCGGCCTTGGGATCAGTAATCCAGCACCTTACCACCAGGCCACCACTGCCCTCATAAAATTAAAGTGTTTATAGAAAAAGAAAAATTAACATGCATGTCTATGACCTTTCATTTATCCATCTATCGATCCATTATCTGTACCACTTATCCATCAGGGCTGTGCGATGAGCTGGAACCAATCCAAGCTAATTTTAGGCAAGAGATGGTACAAACTAAACAGTCTAATGCAGGGCTAACAGAGATACAAACAACAATTCCCACTCACCTTCAAATGATGTCACAAAAGCACATAAAAGAAATATTAACATGACTCCTTTATATTCAATTGTTGCACAAATGGATTTTTTGTATTTATATACTCACACAATATTTATATAGTCTCACATTCCCCATATTTAGGGGTATGACACTTAGAAACATCTTTATTTGAATTTTCCTAACAAACTATGCTGACAAACACAAAGACTTTCTCTTCCTAATCCATACTTTTCCCATTACTTCAGTATTTCTTTTTTCTATTCTTATCCATTGGAGGATTTCAAAATGTACTGAAAAATAGTGAAAATCTTGCTTTCTTCTGCAAGGGTAGTCAGGAGGGAGCTCATATCTGCAATGGCCATGTTAGTTGTACCAGGAGGAATGTTATGAAGTACAGAGATTTTACCCCAAAGGAAGTCTGTGAAAAATCATGAAGAATTCTGGGATGGATGACATCAGAAACCAAACTGCCCTGGTCAAGGCTATCGTCAAGGATAGAGGAAAACTGTAGGCCACTATCACCTCGAACACTGTCATCTGGGCTGTTCTCTACTATGCTGGTAACCTGATTGGCTCCAGGGGACATTACATCCTCCACGGGACCACAAGTTATCCCAGTCTCGATTTGACTACTGCTGGTATATTGGGTTGAATATTGTTGTGGTTGAGAAGGGTTTTGCTTCACATGCTGGTTAGCCACTGCGCACTGATATTGTCTGGACTTTACTGTTCCCTGCTGGAATGACTTCCAACTTATTTGGCATGAAAGTTCATGGCTCTGTTGGGTATTTTGACAGATTTGCTGACAAAAGTTATAGTCATTTAAGTAGTTTCTCCTTGTGACATAGTAGTACTATTGTGTAGTCTCCTCTGATGCACCATGGCATTTTTTCTAATTTGGTCTTTGATTATATTGATTTGGGTTCTTGTGTCCAGTGGGTAGCTTAATTTTTTGCTCAACACTACCACTCTGATTAGGGTGTCGTTGGCTTGAAAAGGATGAAGGGAGCTCCTGTTGTAAAATCATATTTTCAAAGTGGCCAAATGTAAGATTTACTGAATTCATTTGGTTTGGCCATTGCTCATGCCTCTGTGGCTCCTGAGGAGGTAAGAAAACTGTACTTACTGAGCTTACTTCATTCCACTGGATTGGCAGGATATCTTTCCTGGGACTTTGTGCTTCTTGTGCAACATGCTTCTTTGAAGAATTATGAACATTCTGCACCTCCTCACTATTTTGGCCAAAAGAATTTCTGTGAAATTGGGAATTTGTGTCATTTTGCTTGATGTGTATGTGGCTTTGACATGACACTGCTGTGCAGGTGTTAGGTTTAATATACCTCGTGATCCCATCCAACCCCCTCCCGCACCACTACTTCCATCACCCAGGCTTTCTCCATGCAATACCCCAATAGATTCACCTCCTCCACCACATTGGCTAGCCTCATTAGAACGATTTGAAGCATCTGTGGGGATAGGGTCATAGTAGTCAGTAGCACTGAGGCTGTGCAGCGGTCCGTCCTGTCTGTGCTCAGATGGTGAGGCTTGGCTAGAGCAGCAGCTTGAAAAACAGCGAGAGATGCCAGAGGAATGGCAGCTTAGGTAGGCTGAGCTGGTGGCACTGTCACTGCTATCACCACGATCCCATAGGAGGCTCAGCATTTCAAGATCTGTACTGGAAGGCTTGGAATGTAAAGGAGGCTGAGGCACTGGTGCACCCACAATTGTACTCCTGACAGTACACAAGCCTAAAGTTCACAGAGAAACAGCCATGTAGAACAAATGTAGTAACTGTCAGCATTAATTATGATTACATTTACCAAAAATATATCTCTTGTTTTACTTCCAAATATATATTAAAAAACAAATGCTTGCATGAACTGTTAAGTATTGACAGGACAAGACCATAATATAATAATTTTAATCTGACATTAATTAATTAAGGAACTAAAGATGTTACTCTTCGACAAAACATGTACAGTGTGGACCTAGACAAAGTTTTACCTTTCCCTGTGAGGGAGAGCAGACTGTTGCCTTTAGAGGGTGCCATGGGTGACAGATGTCCCAGCCACGACGCCACTCCCTTCACCTGCCTAAGCCTTTTCATCTTAACTTGTTCCATCCAGCACAAGGGCTGCCCCAAACTCTTGAAGGGCTGTACTGCTAAAGTGGCTGCCATGGTCGTAGCAGTGGATACAGTAGAGTCCATGATGGGGGAATCCTCCTCTCCCTCAGTATCCTTGTCTTTATCCTCCTCTCTAAACTCCAGGTCCTCCACCACCTCCTCCCCTATGTGTCCAACAATGCTCAAAGCAAGTTGGACCCCATGGCTGAGATGGGAGCTGGTGGGGGACTGGTAACTGCTGCATGAAGACTGACTGCCAGGGCTTGGCTGAGACGTCTAAGAGACAGGATTTACAAGCGCATATAAAAGTTAATTCATTATAAAATATTAGCTTTTTCTTAAAATAAATAAATAAATAAATAAATAAATATATAAATAAAAAACATGATGACAAGTTGTATTTAAAATAAAGTGATGAGAGGAATGTTACATGGCACATGGAATTATTAAAGGCTCTAGATTTTATTCTTTTAAACAATTATTACACTGAAAAGAACTGTCACCTTAAAAAGGGGTAAATAATTATTTATTTAAATTTTGAGTTTCATTGTTAATGTAGCATAGATATACATAGATTGTATAAAATGAAAAAAATATTAAAAAAAATGAAATGAAAAAATTAAAATGAAAAAAAAATTGTTTACATTTATAATTTGTTTACTGTTTATTAATGAATAATAATATAAAAGATAATCCACTTCCTGAGATCTCACACAGTACAGTACGACACGTCACAGTGGACAAGAAAGGAGAAACCAGTATGTTGAAAGTTGGGATGTTCATTTCCCTTAATTTTTCCTAATTCTACTCCTGTAAATGTTTGGTTTAAATCAAAAATCCACTATGGAATTTAGTTTCAGCAGTTGGGCTCCAGACACATCAGTACAACAACTCTTGCCAGGAACAGTCTTCATCATCCATTCATTTTCTGAACCACGCAATCCTAATTAGGGTCGCGGGGAGGCCGGCGCCCATCTCAGCTGACTCCTGGCGAGGGCAGAGTACACCCTGGACAGCTCACCAGGCCATCGCAGGGCAGAAACACGCTGACCGCTATGCAGCCTACTCTTGATGAAAATCAGCAATGGTTCATTTACATGCAGGAGTTTCAATCAACTAAAAATTTCAAGGCAACCGGGTCAAATCATTCATTCATTATCTTAATCCTATTAAAGAGAATCTCAGCTGACTCTGGACAAAGGCAGGGCACACCCTGAAGAGCTCGCCAGTCCCTCACAGAGCCAGTTTTACATGGAAATGCCCTCGCCAAGCCTGAGACTTCAACCCAGGACTTTCTTGCTGTGAGGAGGACTTGCTAACCACTACACCACCATACCGCCCTAATTAAAAAACAACAAATAATTTTGAATACAACATCATATACCGATTAACAACCTGGCAGAATACCAGGAAACACAGAATTTGATTTAAAGTCTTTGAATGAGAGTGACAGCAAAGTAATTTTGGATTGTTCAGGGGAGGAGAGAAAAATACAAGGAAATAATTAAATATAAAAGTGTTGGGGAGATAAGGTACAAATAAAAGAATGGTACATAGTAGGATATCAGAACTAAGCCTAACTACTCAGCCTAATGAAAGGCTAAATATTGCAGCATTGTACAAGATAGGAAAGTGATGTTTGTATTGCATTCGAATATCGGAAATGAGATTTGATGGTAATTAAACCATTTTTTAATGAATTAAACTTTTTTTTTTTTTTACACCTAACACAACCTTTTCAGCTTTTTATGAGCAACAGGCCTTCATTCTTTGGTATGGCCTAACACCGGTGTATACGGGACTATACACCTCACCCAGTTCAACCACACCAGCAGTGCTGCTAGCTACTGCCACTAGCTATCTCTGCTAACAAACCACTAAAATTTTGTGCCCTGTTAGCCACTTCTGGTACACAGATTAATGATAAACAAGTGTATTTATGAAGTTTTCAGTTCTGTTTAGGTGATGATACCATAAGAATTATTATACAATGGCTATGGAGAGTGTTATGTCTGGGTATTATATCACACAAGAAGGATTCCAGAAACTGTCGAGCCCATGCAGCATTTCCTGTAAAATTATTTTGGCTCAAACATTTGGGTCATTCTATGTCAGTTAAAAAAATATTTAGGAAACTTCCCAGGTGACCTCCTCAGATTTTGCTGAAAAAATTCTTAAATATAGGCCTATATGTCTCTTCCCTCCATGCAAAGGATTAGCTTTCATTTCCTTAGTTTAGAAAATATAAGCCTTTAAAATTTGGTCATAAAAACCACACATGACAAATAGCATTTTTTTCAACTTCAGTGGCTTATAATTCTATAATAGAATAACCCAGAAAGCTGATATTAAATATATTTGCTGAACGATGTTCAAACATTCCAATTTTGGGACCAGAAAGCCTCTGGAAAGCATATTTATCACATTATTTCAAGCTAAAAATGGCTTTTTGGCCAAAACAAACTAAAATTAAGTGAAGTTATAGGAGCCTTTCTGAAAATATAGACCAACTTAGAATTTCCTCCTCATAAGACAATAATTATAAGGTTGTTATCTATTCACATGAACATTTTTGCCAGGATAGCACAGACCATTTTGAGCCACTTTGGCCAATTTGGCTAGAGGTTTAGGATCTTCATATTTTTTCTACATATTGCCTCATATATCCCTCCAGCGTGTTCTGGGTCGGCCCCGGGGTCTCCTCCCGGTCGGACATGCCCGAAACACCACACCAGGGAGGCG
>JAQMYF010000004.1:12385607-12398963 GCA_030014195.1 Neosilurus mollespiculum
GGTTTGTTAACATTTTGGATTGACCAAGAGCACTGTATAGTTGTACAATAACAATTAATCCTCAAAAATACAACTTGAATAATAATTGTGCACACAGTGTAGCTTTAAGTAACTGGTGTGGGATTAAACCTGACTTGGACCGCAGCAATTGTAGTAAAAACACAGTAAAGTTCACAAAAGCTAAAAATATCCTTAAAAACAATTTACAGTGTGATCATGCAAAAGTTTAGATTTTAGAAGTTAGACATTGAATTTGTCAGCATATTTGAACCTGTTCTTCATGTGATTAATGCGTCTGATAGTATACCTCATATTAATAAAGAATGTTCAGGCCATCAATTTGACAAATGCCATTACTGTGGGAGCCCAGGACATTGGGTGAAAGACTACAGAAATAGGTTGCATGATTGGTGACATTGTAATAATAATTACCCTCACCAGGCTCCTGCATGAACTGACTCAAAGCCTGGCTCTGTCCAATATCCCACTAAATGTGTGTCAACAGAATTAATAGGGTTGCTTGCAGAGTGAACGTCACCTCTGTGTGTTGGGCTTGATCCTCTCCACAACTCTAAATGCTTTGCCCAAAATCGATATGTCTATTGAAGGCTGTGTTTATCCATTCAGGGTACATACAGGTGTACCCTGTTCCTTACAGTGAGCCAGTACTGGGGTGAAGTTAAATCTGTGTGAATTAACAGATCAGATGTCCTAAAATCTGTTAAATGTTCTAATACCTGATGAGCCCCAATGTGTACTTCTTACATCACTCTGTTGTCATTCCTTCAGAACTGAATTAAAAAAAAATATTGATCCCCCGAGGAAAATTATTTTGTTGCAGGTGCTGAACAACCAGCTAAAGAAGAAATAAAATAAATTGAAATGAAATGAAATCTAAGTTAATTAGGTTAAATTAAATCGCTTCCTCCCCTTTCGCTCTGCAGTGATGGGACATTTTGACCAAACTGAACTGTTCAATCATTTTTGAGCATGGCCATACTATTCTATACACAACTGATAATTTGTCTTTTATGCCCTCTAACACACCGGTGTTCCAGGCTTGCATATGTACGGCGTATCAGGATACGTGGCAGTTATAAAGCAACATCACAACAACACCAACTAGCTAATACAATTGAATGCATAACAGAATCTCCTAGAATGGATAGTAGCTTTGACACATCATACATACATCAAGTGTACTCCATAAAATCAAAAGCTACCAATCAGTGCCACAGTGGGAACATTGTTGTATTATCATTTACCATGTGAATGCTTTAGTTGATATAAGAAAACAAAACAAACAAACAAAAAAAAAACCACTGGTTGGTAACTGTTGACAGTTTTTTTAAGTGGGTTGTTCCACTGTAAATGCAAACATAATGAAGATACTGACAGTGTGGGATTTCACTCTTTATAAACATTAACAACTGCACACTGTTTGTCTTGAGAGTAACACAAAATCCCTGTAAGTACTTCAGTCCTGAATTAAATGATCATATTTAGTACCAGACACAGAGCAGTAGATGTAAAAAATGTACTGTGCATTTGGTTTGTGTTTGCTTCACTAACATGGGAATAAAAAAAATTGGTTCAAATGTATTCTACACACAGCCACTGGAGGGCCTAGAGCCCACGTATACTACTCTTGGCCTGCCCATACAAACACACACCCCACTAGCACCTACAATGCTTTCAGAAACAGTGCCAAGAAGTTGTCAGGGTTCTTCAGCTTTGAGCACAGGCCTTCAAATATGGGAGGCAGGCCATTTCTTGCTCAGGATATCAATTATAGATAGGGGTTAGCATGGCTGCTTCAGATTGGCATGTCAGAGAATGGACCGACAGCTATGGAGAACTGAAGATCTTTCTATCTGATGTGTGCCTGTGTGTGTATGTGTGTGTAATGGTTAACAGGGAACTGAGAGTGTGTTAGGATGAGAACTGAGAGGACGCACAACGGCAGTTTTATTCCACTGGCGATGAGCTTTCATGACTCAAGAGCTCAAGCGTTTTTTTTGTCAAATTGTGTCTGAAGAATTGGATCTGTGTAAGTGTGTGTGTGTGTGTGTGTGTGTGTGTGTGTGTGTGTGTGTGTGTGTGTGTGTGTGTGCGCGCGTGCCACTCTGGTACTTGTGAGTACCTTGTGTACATTTATATTAGTGGACATAAAACTGCATATATAAGAACTTAGAACATAGCAAGACTAACATGCAAGTGTGTGTGTGTATGTGTATGTATGTATGAATGCATGTATGCGTGCATGGGTTTCTCACATGCACAAGCTGTTCCTGGGTGTCAAACTCTCTGCAGCAATTCTCCCAGTGGCAGTTAGTCTCATACACCACCTCTGGCTCCTGTTTCCCACCTTCCTTTTCCTCTTCCTCTTTCACCAGGGTCATTCTATCCAGATGATCCTGTACCAACAGAATACAAACAACAGAACTCATTTTTATTCATTTTATTACATTTCGAGGAATGTGTTGTACCACACATGTATGGAAGAGTAATGCATGATAGCACATAAACCTTAAGCTTATTTACAGTATACACTCACTCCACATTTGTTATGATACATTATAGTGAAATGTACATGTCCATGTTTAACTCCCATAACAAGTAAATTTAATTAACTTAATTTAATACTAAAGTATTCATTTGGATTTAAAACTTTTTTATAAACAGGACCAATCCACATTCTATTGACCTGTATGATGAACTTTTGAGGTGGATGTGTGGTAAATTAATATCACATCAAAATATTATATAAGTATTATTCACATAATCCCATTTATGTATGTGTACCACGTTTTTCTTTTTGGAACCCTACCACTCGGTCCACAGTGTGTCTGCTTTATTCTGCCAGCACCAATTCCCTTCTTCTTTTCACACTTTTAGCATGATAAAAATATTATTATTATTATTATTATTAGTATTATTATTATTATTATTATTAAGTGTAATAATAAATAAATTTAATATTAACTTATAATTAACAAATAATAGTAAAATTATTGGTAGCAGCTGGAAAACGCTTGAGTAGGGGTTACCTGTCAGGGTGAAGTATAGTGAGGACTATGTGTGCCCTGGGCCACTACAGTAGCTGTGAAGGCCTGGCAGAAATCCTAAAACAGAGTAGGCTAACTGGACTATGGTCTAAATGGCAGATTAGTCATGTGGGCAAATGTCTAGGTATGGCAATGAAGGTGGGCTGCAGCAAAGGGCTTCCTTCAGTTGTCACAAAAACAAACACTGGAATCTTTTTGCAAAGTGTCTAATAGACAGGAGGAGCTCTTTAGTCTTGTGCAACAATCTTCCTAAAGAAGGTGCATTGGTAAACACAATAGGTAATAGCATTGGTGGACAAGAGCTTTGGTTTCAAGACAAGAGCCTGTCAGCTTCTGACAAGACCTCTGTGTTGAAGGCCTCTCTGTTGGCCTCTGGCAGGAGCTCTGGCTTGGAGGCTGCCCTGTTGGCCTCGGGCAAGAGCTCTGGGTTGGAGAGCACCCTGTCAGCCTTTGGCGAGAGCTCTGAGGTGGAGGTCGTCCGGTCAGCCTCTGGTAAAAGCTGTGACTTGGAGGCCTCCCTGTTGGCTTCTGACTAGAGCTCTGGCATGGAGGTCACCCTGTCAGCCTTTGGCAAGATTGTTGGCTTGAGTATCACCCTGTCGGCCTCTAGTGGGAGAGCTGGGTTGGAGGCCACCCTTTTGGCCTCTTGCAAGAGCTTTGGGTTGGAGACAGCCCTTTTGGCATCTGGCAAAAGTTCTGGGCTGGAGGCTGCCCTTGTGGCATCTGGCGAGAGCCTTGGGTTGGAGGCTACCCTGTCGGCCTCTGGTGAGAACTCTAGATTGGAGGCCACCCTTTTGGGATCTGGTAAGAGCGATGACTTGGAGGTCGTCCAGTCGGCCTCTGGTGAAAGCTCTGGCTTGAAAGCCTCCCTGTTGTCCTCTGGCTAGAGCTCTGGCCTGGAGGACACCTTCTCAGACTTTGGTAAGTTTTGGCTTGAATGTCACCCTATCATCCTCTGGCAAGAGCACTGGGTTGGAGGCCACCCTTTTGTCCTCTGGCAAGAGCTCTGGGTTGGAGACTGCCCTTTTGGCATCTCACAAGAGCTCTGGGTTGAAGGCTGCCCTTCTGGCATGTGGCAAGAGCCTTGGGTTGGAGACCACCCTGTTGGCCTCTGGTGAGAACTCTGTATTGGAGGCCACCCTGTCAGCCTCTAGCAAGAGCTCTGGATTTGAAGCCACCTTGTCACCCTTTTCAAAAGAGCTTTTGTTGATGGCCATCCTTTCAGCCTCCGGCAAGAGCTCTAGGTTGGAGGTCGTCTCGTCTGCATCGATTAAGAGCACTAGGTTAGAGGTTTCACTGTCGGCCTCTGCCAAGAGCTTTGGGATAGAGGCTACCCTCTATCTGTCGAGTGCTCTGGGTTGGAGACTGTCCTAGTGGCCTCTGGGTAGAGTGCTTGGTAGGAGGGTGCCCTGTCGGCCTCTGGTGAAAGCTCTGGGTTGAAGGCTGCACTGAAAGAGGTGCACTCTGAGCTAGCTATGGGTTGGAGGCTGCCCTATTAGCCTTCTCAGACTGCTCAGAGTCAAAGGCATTTATGTTAGCCTCCTCAGAGAGATCAGGAGTGAAGGCTGCCTTGCTAGCCTCCATAGTGAGCCCAGGGATGAAGGCTTCCTCGATAGCCTCCACACTAAGCTCAGTGGTGAAGGTTGCATCCTTAGCCGTTACAGTGAGCTCAGGAGTGAAAGCTGCACTGTTAGCCTCTTCAGTGAGATCAGGCTTGGAGATTGCCACGATTAACCTCCACAGATTGATCAGTATTATCACTCCACCCCCTCAAAATGAGGGGATCTTTTAAAGGAAACCTTGACTGGTTTGTGTGGCAGTGGACCTACCCAGCTGACAATAGGAGAAAGCACTCTTCTTACAGCAGGTATGGGATGAAAGCACCACACATTAGGTTCTGCTGCAGCCTGTCTGTGGCAAAGCAGTTTGTCACTCCATTTTTCAGCAGAAGTGTGAAGCAGGTGCAAAGATTCAGAGCATATAATAAAAGGGGTTTATTGCAACAAAGCCAGGCAGAGGTACCCAACAAATAATGCTGTTAGGGTGAAATCCACTAAAAGCAAACGAGTGTTATATACAAAAACAGCAACAATACTGGCGAGGAACAAGAACAAGAACAGGTAGACAAACTGTGTCATACATTGGATTCCAAAAAACAGGGAAAAAAGCTGGGAAATTACTTATCACAGAGACATAATTATATCGTAATATTTACCTCAGAATGAAATGGGAACGCTTCAATAGCAGCCAAGAATTAAACCTGTCCGACAATTTAAAGTTAATAGCCGTCAAGATCTTGTTTTTATTTCTGGCAAGGCTGTCACCGTATTGTTTTGGAGGTTCATTCATTCCCTAGCTTGTGCTCCATAAGTTGTCATCCTAACTTGCATAAGAGTTTCCCCTTTGTCTCCCGTTATTTTCCCAGCATTAGGCATTTCTGTAGTGTTTGCCTTCTTCCCAATAGTGTCCTAACCAGCTTCTGCAATTTGTGTAAAGATTTTCAAAAAAGATTTCAGAGAAAGCTAAAAGTGTATCTGATTTCATAGCAGCCATTACTGGAAGTTCATGAAATGGAAAAGTGTTATGTTTGAAATGTCAATTCTAAGAATTTATTTATTTTTAATTCTCATTCTTAACCAACCCCTTAACACTAGCAAGCATGGTCCACTCTTTAACAAACAATTGTGCTCAAGTCCCAGATGCCCAGGGCTATGGACTTATCAGTCACTTATATTTCTCTTTGTCTGTTTTGGGCTTTGGAAAGGAAACCATAACTATTTTTTCCTCCCATTTCCCTCCTTTTTAAAATGAGATCGACAAATGATGAGTTAAAAACAGTTTGCTGAGCATGTGCCAAGAAAGGTGCTTGCAGAGCATTGCTAAAATCATACAGTTAAAGAAAAGTCTAGAATTGGGAAATTTCAATATATTTTGTGACAAAATCTTTTTTTATAAAATTCTGGAACTTGAGCATCACTTGACAAGTATGCTAACTTCCTCTTATTAAATTCTGGCAAGACAGAAATGCTTACATTCAGACCACATGCAGCTAGGAGTAAACTTTCCGGTTAAGTAGTAACTAAGATGGATTAGATTACTGCAATATGTGTGGTTGGATACATTGCTGTCTGGATGTTCTAATAGGTGCATAAACAAGCTCCAAGAGTCCTTACTTGAACCAAAAGATATGAGCACATCACCCCTGTCTTATCTACACTGCACTGGCTCCCAATTAAATTTCACATCAAATATAAAATACAATTTTTAACCTCTAATGCACTTAATGGTCTTACGCCAGATTATCTTAGTGAACTTCCTGTTGTTTATGATCCAGCATGCCCACATACTGTAGATCAAAAGGTGCAGCCTGCTTAGTGAGATCTTGAATAATGAAGACTATTGCAGGGGGCAGAAGTTTCTCTTACAAAGCTTATGGTACAGCCTTCCAGTTAATGTCCAGGACTCAGACACAGTTTCTGTTTTTAAGACTAGGCTAAAATTTTACTTGTTTAGTCAAGCATTTTGTTAATAGCCTTTTATTAGGTAAAGGAGCAGATCTGGGTGTTCTCAGGCAGACTTCTGATAAACTAGGATGTTGGAATTCTGTCACTTCCTCACTCTCACATGCTCACCCAGGTCTGTCGACAGTGGAATGGCTGATTGCCTCATGTTACAGGGTGCCCTCATGTCTGTCTTCCTTTTGGTTCTCTCTTTTTAGTTATGCTGTCAATGTCAATCATGCTGGAGTCCCTGCTTGTACTCAGCACTCATAAACTCTATTTACCATTACACTCTTATGAGCATATCTAACAACCTCTCTCTCTCTCTCTCTCTCTCTCTCTCTGTCTGTTTTTGTTGAGATACACATGCTTCTTCTGAGATACCAGTAATCCTGATCCTTCTGTTCTCTAAATCCTGCGATCCATCCTGAAGTGCTACTACTGGTTGGAGTTCTCATCTTAGAAGCCTCTCGCTCCTGCTGATGATGTTATGGATCTTAACATATGCTCAGAAACTGTGATTTTTTTCCTTCACTTGATGTAAAGCATGAATTCCTGAGTATTTTCATCTGAGTTGATGCAACAGAAAAGACTATACACTGTGTCTGTGATAGACCACATAGATTTTAACCATATTTACCAGAATTAACATTAACTTATTAATGTTGTGTTAGAGTGTCTGGTGGTTGTGATGGTGATGTGGACTCTCCACACAATCAGTACTGGATTATAAAATCTCCACTGGTTAATATAATCTATAGGATTAATTTGTCTTCAATTTATTTATTATTTATTTTATTATTAGGGTGAAATGTGAGCTGGGTGGTACCCGAAGGCATGGATTCAGTCAGACTGATCCTCGGGCCTTCAGCTCTCACCTCCGGCAGAACTACTGCCACAGTAGGCAGGGGACATAAGGTCCAAATGGACCACTGGGGGTTTAGGAGGGGGTCTTTCTATGGTCAACGAGGTAGTCAAAAAGTTCAAAAAGAGGCCCGGCTCTGGGTGTGGATGAGATCCGCGCTGGATACCTCAGGGCTCTGGATGTTGTTGGACTGTCTTGGTTGACATGTCTTCACAATATTGTGTGGTCAAGGGGGCCGTAGCTCTGGATTGGCAAACCAGGATGGAAGGTCCCCTTTTTAAAAAGGGGATTAGAGGCTGTCATGGAAACACACTCATTATTCTACCTGGGGAAAATCTATTCATGCGTAGTAGAAATGAGGATCTGACTGATGGTTGAACCTCGGATTCAGGAGGAACAATGAGGTTTTTGTTCCAGCCGAAGCAAACTTGATTAGCTCTGAGCTCAGGATCCTGAAGGAGGCATGGGAGTTTGCCCAATCTGTCCACATGTGCTTTGTGGACTTAGAGAAGGCTTTCAACCTTGTCTCTATGGCTTTTTTCAATTTATCTTGTGGGATGTGCTCTGGGAATACGGTGTACCGGACCCGTTGCTATGGTCTATTTGGTATCTATATCACTGGAACCAGAGCTTGATCCACATTGGAGACAACAGGTTGAATTCATTTTCAGTGAGAGTTGGACTCCCTCAGTGCTGTCCTTTGTCACCAGTTTTGTTCATAATTTTCATGGACAGAATTTCTAGGCACAGCCAAGACGTTGAGGGGTACTGGTTTGGTGGTCATAGGAACTCGTCCCTGCTTTTTGTGGATGATGTTGTCCTTTTGGCTTCTTCAAACTGGGACCTCCAGCTCTCATTGGAGCGATTTGCAGCTGAATATAGAGTGGCTGGGATGAGAATCAGCACCTCCATGTCTGAGGCCATGATTCAGGTCTGGAATTAGGACCTGCCACAAGTGGAGGAGTTCAGGTATTTCGGAGTCTTGTTCACAAGTGAGGAAAGGCTGGAATGGGAGATCGACAGGCGAATTGGTGCAGCCTCTGCTGTGAAGTGGAGCTTGTACTGGTCAGTTGTGGTAAAGAGGGAGCTAAGCCGAAAGGCAAAACTTTCAATTTACCAGTGCATCTACGTTTTTACACTCACCTATGGTCACAAGCATTGGATAGTGACTGAAAGAACAAGATTGCGGATACAAGTGGCTGAAATATCCTTCCTTCGCAGGGTGGTGGGGCTCTCCCTTAGGGATAGGGTGAGAAGCTCAGCCATCCAGGATGGAACTTGGAGTAGAACTGCTGCTCCACTATGTTGAGAGAGTTAGAATGCCTCCTGAACAACTCCCTGGTGTGGTGTTTCAGGCATGTCCAACCGGGAAGAGACCTTGGTGTCCCCACAGATTAGCTGGAGGAAGTGGCTCAGGAGAGGGACGTCTGAACCTCACTGCTTAGGCTGCAGCCCCTGCTACCCTACTGGGATCAAGCTGAAGATGATGATGATGATGATGATAATATTTTAATAGTAATTTTCTAACTTTATCTGTAAATACAAGGACCTTACAAACCCATCAGTTTATTCCTGCACAGTTTATACCATTCTTAATGATGTACATGCGTTTGTGTGTGTGTTTGTGTGTGTGTGCATTTCTGTGTGTGTGTGTGTCATCAAAAATTCCAATTTGGCCCCATTTTTTTTAAAAGATGGCCACCAGCACACCACAAATGGCTTCATCAAGGAGAAGGAAAAACTCAAATTGTCAGGCATCTTTAGGAAACTAAAACACTCACTGAACCCAATTACCCAGCAAAGCATAGCAGGTTCTTGCCATGTTATACAGTGGTGCTTCAATGTTTGTGAACACTTAAGAATTTTATACATTTCTGCATAAATTCGACCTATAACAACATCACATTTTCACACAAGTCCTAAAAGTAGATAAAGAGAATCCAGTTAAATAAATGAGACAAAAATATTTTACTTGGTCATTTATTTATTGAGGAAAATTATCCAATATTTCATTTCTGTGAGTGGCAAAAGTATATGAACCTTTGATTTCAGTATCTGGTGTGACCCCCTTTTGCAGCAATAACTGCAGCTAAATGTTTCTGGTAACTGTTGATCAGTCCTGTACATCGGCTTGGAGGAATTTTAGCCCATTCCTCCATGTAGAACTGCTTCAAATGTTGGTGGATTTCTTCACATAAACTGCTCACTTCAGGTCCTTTCACAACATCTCAATTAGATTAAGGTTAGGACTTTGACATGGCATAATTTTTCTTTAACCATTCTTTGGTAGAATGACTTGTATGCTTAGAATCATTGTCTTGCTGCATGACCCAATTTCTCTTGAGATTCAGATCTCAGATGTCCTAACATTTTCCCTTAGTATTTGCTGGTATAATTTCAGAATTCATTGTTCCATCAATAATGGCAAGCCATCCTGGTCGAGATGCAGCAAAACAGGCCAAAACCATGATACTACCACCACCACCACCATGTTGCACAGATGGGATAAGGTTCTTATGCTGAAATTCAGTGTTTTCCTTTCTCCAAACATAACGCTTCTCATTCAAACAAAAGGTTTTAGTTTTATTTATCTGTCCACAAGATATTTTTCCAATAGCCTTTTGTTTTTTCCATGTGATCTTTAGCAAACTGCAGACTGGTGTTCTTTTTGGAGAGCAGTGGCTTTCTCCTTGCAACCCTGCCATGCACACCATTGTTGTTCAGGGTTCTTCTGATGGTGGACTCATGAAGATTAACATTAGCCAATGTGAGAGAGAGGCCTTCAGTTGCTTAGAAGTTACCCTGGGGTCATTTGTGACCTTGTTGACTATTACATGCATTTCCAGCCTGAGGAGCATCAACAACCCTTTTACCGAGGTCCTCAGAAATTGGTGCCATAATACACTTCCACAAACATGTGTTGACACTTTGATAGATCCGTGTTCTTTAAATTAAACAGGGTGCTCACTCACTCCTGATTGTCATCCCACTGATTGAAAACAGCTGACTCTAATTTCACCTTCAAATTGTTGCCAATCCTAGAGGTTCACATACTTTTGCCACTCACAGATACATAACATTAGATCATTTTCCTCAATAAATAAATGACCACATAAAATATTTTTGTCTCATTTATTTACCTGGGTTCTCTTTATCTACTTTTAGGACTTGTGTGAAAATGTGATGATGTTTTAGGTCGTATTTATTCAGAAATGTAGGGTTCACAAACTTGCATGCATGACTGTAAATTGCTTTCCATGCAAGGCTTAGAAACACAAAATTTATCTAAATACTATCTGCACTATGGCTATTTATACAACAATATGTTGACGTTTTTTCATGATAAGCATCATATGGCGGCCACCTTGGAAAATGGCCACCATATTGGAATTTCAAGTGGCTAGCAAGTGGCTTGTCCGTATTTGTGTGTATCTTTGTATTTCTGTGTGTATGTATGCGTGTTTGTATTCCTGTGTGTGTGTTTATATCCATGTGTGAGTGTTTGAATTTCTCTCTCTCTCTGTGTATGTGTGTGTCTCTCTTTTTTTGCATTTCTGTGTGTGTGTGTGTGTGTGTGTGTGTGTGTGTGTGTTTGTATTTTTCTGTGTGTGTTTGTGGGTGTTTGTATTTATCAGTGTGTGTGTGTGTATTTGTTTGTATTTCTGTGAGTGAGTGTGTGTGTGTGTGTGTGTGTGTGTGTGCCTCTGTACATTAATTGCTCCAGTGCCCGAAGGTACATCATCAGACTTGATTTTAGATCGTTTGTGGTTCATGGGGTCTCCTGTACTAGTCACTGCTGATTCACTGTTGGGTTTACTCTGAAACACACAAACACACAAACACAGTGAGAGAGAGAGAGAGAGAGAGAGACAGAGAATAGTACTAGAGCTCTTTGTTTTGCACTCTTTAATTGTTTCGTGTTACTCCCGGAGGTACGTTTAAAAGGTTTTCAAGTGCCCCTTGAAACACCTCCCCTCCCCCCATACACAATCTTCTACCAATTTTCTAATTTTATATGTTTAATTTCCCACCCATGAAGTAAGACATCCTTATCACATAAGCACCATCAAACAGGTAGGGCAAAGGTCACTACTTGCTTCCCCCAGGGCATTTGATGCCAGTCGGCTGTTTTTTTTTCTTTTTCTGAAGTGCCATACATGCATCGGAGTGGTTTCCTCCAACACACTTGGAGGAAAGCATCATTGACCCCTTTACATGCATGAGCTCACAGATGCCCATGATTGGCCAGTGTCACTTATATAAGCCAGGGGACGTCCTGGGGCATATACTCACATATTCTGTTGGAGATGATGAACCCATTTCTATTGTACTAATCAGGACATTTTCTTAAAGGGGAAAACATTATGGTTCTTTTTTTTTAACCCTTCAGCCTGAAACCCCAAGCACATGTCTGAAGGAGGTCTTCACCACAGTCACCTTGGGCCTGGTCATTGGTCATGTACAGAATTTATAAAGATATGTTAATCCTAACACTTATTGGTCAAATGTTTAGAACATACACATCTGTCTCTGTGTGTAAAGCTGCTTTGTGTTGATGTCAGGTATAAATTTAATTTAATAAAATTTAATTCTGTTTACCACAGATTCACTTCATACCATGTTCTGCACAGATTGTACATGTATACACAGTCAGTGAGTAAATGTTGTAAATGAATTAATCCTTTAGAAAGAAAACCATAAATCTGACTGATTAATTAATGAAAAAAGTGTGTTAGTTCTTAGAGGAGTATAACAAAACTCTCAGCAGTATCCCCCTCCCACCCCTGTGTGTGTGTGTGTGTGTGTGTGTGTGTGTGTGTGTGTGTGTGTGTGTGAGAGAGAGAGAGAGAGAGTGAGGAAACCACCTACAATCACACGGTCTGGTCATAACAGTCTTAATTAATTAATTTTTAATTTATTATTAATATAACCTGAGAAATAATAAATCATTTCAAATAAATAGAAAACCATATAATTACTTCCATTTACTTTTTCATTTACTGAAGATAGAATTTATTTATGTATTTGTTTGTTTGTTTGTATAATAAATAAGCAATATTTATGAAATAATTCATAAGGGGCTTTAAACAGACTTACTTGTAAGTCAGTGGAGTTGGTGGAGTGCTCTGTGGGTCCGGGTCCTGAGAGAGTGATACCTGCTATGGGTCTCTGGGTACTGAGAGCAGAGCCGGGGGGGATGACAGGAGAACTTTGCCCAAAAGCAGAACCTACAATGGCTGTAGGCCGGCTAATTAGCTGCTGATGCATTTGCAGAGCCACTGGGGTGGGGGGGTAGGCAAAACTCAGTGCTGGACTAGAATATATGAAACAGGAATAAAAAATGTTATAATTATATTTATAGAACAATAGATTAATGCAATTATTATCTTTCACATGGTTTAAAAGGTCTGAAGTAAAAAAAAAATAATAATTATTAAATATTATAAAATATAATAATTAATGAGTATTTATATAGATTAATGAGAAAGATTCAGTGTGCACAGTTAATAAATCATTAAGAAATATAATACTAAAACAACAGATCAAATAAAATTAATGTACTTTTACATGAAATATATGATGTTCAACAATTTGTAAAATAATAATAATAAAATAATAACAATGATAAAACAACAACAACAACAATCATCATCATCATGATTATTATTATAGAGCACATGCTGTGCAAACAGATCCTCTGAGTTACATACACCAACATCCTGATGTATTTTCAATACATCATCATCATCATTTTCTGAACCGCTTAATCCTTATTAGGGTTGCGGGGAGGCTGGAACCCATCTCAGCACAGAGAGTACTGGGCACTCAGAGTACCGGGCAGAAATATGCTGACGGCTATGCAGCCTACTCTTGACGAAAATCAGCAATGGTTCTTTTACATGCCTCTCACCATAGACAGTGA
>JAQMYF010000004.1:12433144-12450306 GCA_030014195.1 Neosilurus mollespiculum
GTATTCGAGTACATGATCAATGACCAAATATATGACAATATGACATTTCAGACCGGCTGGTCATAGTTCATGGGTCCAAAACACACAGTGACTCCAATGGCACCTGATACTCCTAATTTGTTACTCTACACCATTAACTGAATTTTTATTTTCTTTCATGACACAGGCATAGCCCAAGATGAAAATGCCTGAACACGTCAGCCTCATATTGTGAGAGAGTAGTTCATGGAGAATGATGAGCCATTTTAACACAAAATTGACCTCCACAGACTCCTGACTTTAACCCTATAGAAACTCTAGAAGACTTCACATGGTAGGTTGACTCTCTGTTGCCAATTTAAGCTCTCATGTAAAATTCATGCAAATCTGGACAGCAGTAAATGTAAACACTACAGTCAAAGGTAAATGTGCCCTGACTGTCCATTAGTAAACTGTGTGACTTTTGACCAGGCAGTGAAGTCTTGTACAATTAGTATAGTTATAATGTTACCTTGTTTTAATTATAAAACATGTTAAATAATCATTAAAGTCGTAAAAAAGGTGTTGATTATTTAATTTGTATCAGCAGCTTTAACAGTACAGTAAATTATATACCGAGTTAATGTGTTCATTTTAATATACAATACACAATCATTTTTATAATAAACTTACACAGAAACACGTAAAGCTGACACTCCACTTTAAAATGGGTAACTACTGAAGCATTTATGAGAGAGACTCATGTCCATGCTCTGTACGGATCTATAACTATCACTTAAACTGTGCAACCTGTTTCATATTCCATGATATTTCGTGTAACTATAAATAGATAAAACTAATTGTAACCAATCCTTGGTAAAATATATTTTTAAAAATTAGAAAAGACTTTGGAAAAGAATGATGAAAGATTTTGGGACATGATTTTACTGAAAGAACAACAAACAGAGTTTGGAGCTCCATTTCACTTTGTGTTGTGTTACACTGTACCACTACTCTTTGGTTTTATCAATAAAAATGCATATATTTAGTGCTTTAGTCCTTACATAAAAATCACTGTCATAAGTAACACATCTAAGTACACAATTCTGTACACTCAAACTCTGACTAAGTCTGTGCTGTGAATATTGATTCAGGTTATCAGTACCACTGATCACTACCACTCTACCTCTGGTTGTAATGTAATTTTAAAAAAAAAATTAGATATTATATAAAACTCTATATACACATGCCTCACTGATACTGCACTTAGTTCCACTGGAATCCTTTATCTCTGGTTGTAATATAATAAAAAGATTCACTCCATATTACAGGGTGACCCAAAAAAACCAGAACCCATAAACTTATTAATTACTCCTACAAAAATAAAGCAAAATTATTCTAATTTTGTACACTTGAACTTCTGTCTGTGTATGATAATACCCAAAAGTTACAGTGATCTAGGACGCTTTGCACAAAAGTTATGTTCTCTCCAGAATATGTTCCAAATGACCTCCTCGGCGTTGGAGACAGACTTGCATCCGTTGCGCAAAATTGTCAATCACTCGCACACACTCCTTTCTGGGGATTTCCCTGATTTTTGCTGCAATTGCAGCCTTGAGAAAATTTAGCTTTTTGATGGAGCATTTCGACACCGAAACGCTCTCCTAAAATTTGCTTGCACGACTGTATATGATTTGTTGGAAAAATCACACAAAATCACACAAAATGTCTTTTTCTTGGTAGACCAGGACATGTTGGTGAAGACTATGGTTCCAATCTTTCATGTACAGAAACTACTTCATATCCTGAAAAAAACAAAAAGCTAGATTTAAATTTATGAATTTCAGACAAAAATATATGGGTTCTGTTTTTTTTGGGTCACCCTGTATATAAAACCGTACATATGCATACCTTACTGAGTGGCATGAATAGAGGAATAGAGCTGTGTGTGTAATACTACATAACCGATTTAATTCAAGGTATATTGAAAGATCTTTGATCAGTAAATTAGAGAGGCACCGAGAAACCATTCAGAGAACAGAATCGGCCAATTTTCAAGGTGATTAGTGTGACTAGAGATCGACCCATCAGTCTCACATATTTCCTGTTCTGAGCTGATCCCTGTGCCCTATGGTGTAGGTCACAGTCATGCACACACTTAAAACCACAGGCTAACATCATTAGTGTGGAAGTTTTCTACTGTGAGTAAAGACATAATGCTTGCAATCTATAAACATGTATGATCAAAGAACCACGAAAACCTCTGGAACAAAAAATCCAGTTAGTTGGCTCCAGCTTTCCCATGACCCTAAAACTGGATAATTGTTAGAATGAATAAACAAATTAATGATTTTACTCTTATAGGAACAATAAATGTATTTTGTATTATAGCCACATATACCAGCTCTTAATTTATGGGCAGAGGGAGGAAGACAGGTGCTCTTTATTTATTTGGGTAGAAAACAGCTGGATAACGTATCAAACCACATGGGTTCCCATAACACAGAGAGGAGTGGCAGCAGGGTGTTATCGGGAGGTGCAGCACTCCACACTGCACGGTGCTGAAGTTAAAACTCCATTTAAAACCAAATAATTCAAATCTTGTCAGATCTGCATGCATAAAAAACAGAGGTATGTCTGGAATTTTACTCTTTATCTTCTTCTCTTCGTCTTCACCTCTAGCCCGCGAACACACGCACATGCGCACAAACACACACACAGACACACACACACACACACACACACACACACACACACACACACACGCACACACACACCCAAAACCACACACAAACACACACACCCTTCTCTTTGACTCCTGGAGTGCAAATGCAAAAATATTTTTTGCTACACAGTGTTTTATCTAATCCCTTCTCAAAAATTAAAAGGAATAAATAACACATGGATGAATAAATAAACAAGAGGACTAAAATGTAGATGGTGCTCAGCCTCTATGCCTGGAATATACACTTTGTACACTGTATAAATGAAAGGGGAAAAAATTCTAAATTTACTTGATTTGGATATTATGGAGATGCGGAGGGGTGAAGGGTGCTAGGATAATTGTCTTTGCCTTGCTTTTCTAATTTTTTATTTTGCCCTTAGCTAAATGTTTTGTTGAGTGCTCTGGTTAGTACAGCAAGTTTTCAGAAGAGCGGTGGGTGGCACATTGGCTTTTGGAAGATAACAATCGAGTTGTTCTGCATGCCAACACTGCAGTGATGCAGAAACACAGATTAAGTATGCATGCTAAATCAGAATGGAGAAAATGAAAAAAGACACAGACCAATAGTCTGTGTATTTCTAAAAATAGAAACAGACCAAAAAAATAAATAAATCCCACCCATGGTTGGACCAATTTTTTGCAAATGATAGCACAGTACAAGTGCTACAGAACCCCACAGCCAAGTGTGTGCATGTGAGAAAGGCAGTGGATATTATTATGGTTATTGTCATTATTATTGTTGTCACTATTATAATTATTATTATTATTATTATTATTAATAATAAAATTATTATGATGATGATGATGATGATGATGATGATGATGATGATTGTCACTATTAATATTACTATTACTATTATTAACACTACTACTATTATTGTTGTTGTTTCATTACTAAATATAATCAGGAGTGTGCTTCTTGTCTCACCTGCTTTGTGGATACTAACTACTTGCATTCTTCTTTGGACAGGACGGGCTGATCTACCTGATACACATCAGAAATTAAACTTAAGGCACAAAACAGCCTTCTCTCTTGGTTTATTTGCCCTTCATAAACTAGTCTATAAAATGAAATATTTACAAATAGAGAAATGTGATTCATTTGGTGACTATTCAGCTACATCCAACAAACCTTAAAACAAATAACTGTTATATTATTTTTTTTTTATTGTTTATATTAACATTAAGGTATGACAGAAGTGGGTAAGTTTCACACACACATGTATATGTCAGATTTCCAGATTGCAAGCAGAACAGTGACTTACTGCTATAGAGATAACAAATAACTTACAATGTCTCTATGAAGATGTAGAAGTTTATTTAAATAAGATTCATTGAGAGTTTTAGTATGTAATGATGGGTAAATATAAGAAAAGTAAATAAAAACAAGATGTTTGAGGTGGATTGTTCATTTTTCTCACATTACAATCACACCACCTGCATCAACACAATAGTCATGCTCTCTCAATGACGAATTAATGCATTTCTTACCTTAAATAATAACAATAATAACTGCATAGTTTTGTTTTTTTCTAACATTTTCCAATCCATGACAGCAGCAAACCTTTTGTCTGCTGTTTTTATTTAAGCATTATTTACTCAGGATAATGTCTATTCTCTTTATCCAGCAGAATGTACTAGATACAGCTGTACTGTAAACACTGTCAGATTTCTCTGTTTAGTACATGTTGACTTACTGCTTAGCTGAATTAGAAGCTACCTGTCCAACATTTCTTACAGAGTAGGACAACTGATAGGTGCTTTGAGGAGTGTTGCAAACAAACCTGATATCAGAGGCAGAGCAAGTGTCTACAAGGCTCAGGTATGCGGTGTGATGGAATATACCTCACTATCCTGGATCAGTGCGAGTCCCACCACTCTTGGATTACTTGGCCCTTTGCATGGTAGGCACAAGCAACGAGGAAGCAAGATCACAGTTGAAGATCTCTTCCCTCCATCAATAAAGTCAGGTGGCAGCAGCAACAGTCCTCTATAAGATGCATATCAGCTTGTGCCCACCAGATCTGAAAGCTTTGCTACCACAGCCTTATGCAGTTAGGAGAGATATTCAATCCAGCCTTTCTGTACCTCACCATGCAGTACCCATCTCCAGAACAGTCTCCACTGACAGAAACTTCATCCACACAAGGGCATCCTGTCCTTCAAGAGCAGAGTGCATAAGAATCTTAATAATAATACTAATATACTCGGAGGGAAAGCGCATATCTGCCCCCTTGTATGAATGAGCTCACAGACACCCATAATTGGCTGGTGATCGCTGTGCTGACGGGGAAGTTAGCACATGCCATCACTTCCTTCTGTGAAAGCTCTTCCAATTATCTCCCATGGACTTCTGGTGGCTGCTGCATTAACCTGATATCTCCAGATAGTCGGGCACCTTCAATGTGCCATTTGGGAGCCCATAAATGCCTTCATCCAAAACCAAACATGTTTGCTGTGCATGTCGGTCTGAGTAATCCAACATCATGAGAACCTACCAGAGCTCACTAATGTACGGTACTTCCTGTGATTTCATCTCATGAAGCCACAATCATCCCATGCAAACTACTTAAAGAACAGCCCGAGTAATCACCTTAATCTCTACTGCTTGATGAATCTCTATGAATGATATATGTTTGTACATAAAAGAGGCACATAAGGTGTTTAGACGGTTATACAGTTGTATGAGAAGGTTTGATCACCCCTAACAATTTCCATTATTGTCATTTATAAATCATTCGGTGTCAAAAAACTGATGGATACAGTAATATTTTAGTAGTGAAATGAGGTTTATCGGATTACCAGAAAATGTGCAATATGCATCAAAACAAAATTAGTCAGGTGTATAAATTTGGGCACCCCCAATAGAAAAATCACATCAATATTTATTAGAGCCTCCTTTTCCAAAAATAACAGCCTCTTGACACTTCAAATAGCCTATAATGAGTATCTGAATTCTGGGTGAAGGTATTTTGGACTGTTTCTCCTTACAAAACATCTCCAGTTCAGTTAGGTTTAATGGTTGCCGAGCATGGACAGCCCGCTGCAAATCATTCCACAGATTTTCAATGATATTCAGTTCTGGGGACTGGGATGGGCATTCAGGAACATTGTACTTGTTCCTCTCCATGAACGCCTGAGTAGATTTTGAGCTGTATTTTGGGTCGTAGTCTTGTTGAAATATCCACCCCTGGCGTAACTTCAACTTTGTGACTGATTCTTGAACATTATTCTCACAATCTGCTGATATTCAGTAGAATCCATGTGACCCTAAACTTTACCAAGATTTCCAGTACCGGTGTTCCAGTTTAACTGGTTTTCATGTGAACTGGTGACATTGGCTTACAGATGTTTACTTTATGCTATTTCTGCCGACGTTTTTCTTACTTCTGCAGATTCGCAGAGTATAAATCTGATTCAAAATGAAATCTGACAGACCACTTGGTTGTTCAATAAAATTAAACATGTGTCGTGTCTGTGTTTTGCACCAAAACAAACTATACAAACAAAAGCAAATACATTTTAAACATTTATAAACTGTTAGACAATTAAAATAAGCAATGTGAGTTTCGAACCTGAGCCTGTGGGTTAAAATACTCTGTCATGACCCAGCACGTCTCCTAACCACCTGATCTACCCCCGCAGAGGAATCAGTGAATAATCTATCGTTATATTCTCTCTCCCAAAAGTAGGGCTAGACACATATTAATCTTTATTAGTCACAACTTAACATGGTTCTCCATGTTATCTGGTGTCTGTGCTATCTGGTGTCATTAACTCAGTTTGTACTAAGTATGATTAAACGCAAAGCTGTTGTAAATGTAATTTAATTTTCTTCTCCTATTTATTTTACACCTTGCTTTGTGCAGTTCTATATGTTTGTGCTGTGTTTGATTGTAACATTTAACACAATGTTTATGATACATGACATCTGTTTGTTTACATGACACCAGCTTGTTTACATGATATCCGTTTGTGGTAATGCTATGTTGGCCATGTCACTCTTTCATATCTGGTTTATGGCTTGAATGGATTTCAATTACATGCAGGTCATAAAAAAGGAACACCCCTGTCCCATGGTTTTTAACAGCTAAAATTCACATGGGTATAAACCAGTTTACTTCTACTTAAATACAGTACTCATTTATTGATGAGGCCTCCTTTATTTTGAAGTTATGCATAGTGGGTGGTATCAGCACATGTAGAAGAGAATATGCATATATGAAACAAGAGTAACTGGAAGTGCTACAATACTGACTTTAGCATGAATGGGAGAATCGAGCCCTCAAAAATTATGCATTCTAAGTAGGTCAACAAACAACAGATAACATCTTATCTCAAGAAAAAAATATAAATAACTAACCCAACAAAGAAAGGAGTATTACAGCAACATCTTTATATTTATCTTGCAGTATGTGCAAGTCTAAAGAAAACAGAAAAGTAATATTTATAAGGAAAACTGTTTGCACAAAATAAAAATCAGATAAACAATGAGATGATGTCCACTGCACTGATACAAGTGGGGTCAACAGTGGTGTAGTGGTTAGCACAACAGCCTTATAGCCAGAAGGTCCTGGGTTTGATTCCTGGGCTCCGAGAGGGCTTTTCTGTATGGTGTTTGCATGTGCTCCCTGTGCTTGCATGGGTACTCTGGTTTCCTAGTACAGTCCAAAGACATGATGAAAATCAGGAGTGAGTGAGAACTCTGTTTTATTTAAAGAAAAAGTCAAAGTCTGATCTTCACAACTCATGTTTGTGGAAGTGAATCATGAGGGCCTCAGAAAGAGATGCTCATACTCATCAGGCTGGATAAGGTTACAAAACCATTTCTAGGATTCCACCAGATACACGAAGGACATTCAGAAGGACATTAACCATAATTATCCTCTCCAGGAGTCATCAACCAACAAAGATCAGTCCAAGAGCATGGATTATAATAGTCCAGGAAGTATAAAAGGAACCCTAGACTTTTAAGCAACTATGGGCCTCTTTGCAACATTGGCTGATGTTTATGCTCTTAAGTTCACCATCAGGAGCAGACTAAACAAAGTGGTGTACATGACAGAGTTGCAAGGAGAAAGCCACCGCTCTCCAAAAAGGAAACTGCTGTCGTTCTACAGCTTGATAAATATCACGTGGACAATGTAGAAGGTTATTAGAAAAAAAATGTAGTCAAATGAAAACAAAATAGAACTTTTTTTCTTGTTTAAATGTGACGTTTAATGTTTGGAGAAGGCAAACATAGCATTTCAGCATAAGAACTTGGTGGTAGTATCATAGTTTGGGCCTGTTTTGCTGATTCTGGGACAGGACAGTGTGTCATCATTGATGAATTCTGAATTATAGCAGGAAGAATTATAAAGGAAGATGTCAGGACAAGAGAAAGTGGGTCATGAAGTAGGAAAACAACCTTAAAAGTATAAGTTGTTCTACCAAAAAATGGCTAAAGAAGAATAAATGTAATGTCTTGGAATCAAGTCAAAATCCAGATCTTAATCCAATAAAAATGTTGTGTGAGTAGTCCATGTGAGGAAACACACCAACATCCCAGAATAAAATCCCTGCAAGTAGATGTGCAGGACTGATCAACAGTTACCACAAACATTTGGTGACAGTTATTACTGCACAAAGGGTTTACATACTTTAACCATTCACAGATATGTAATGATAAATCATTTCCCTCACTAATTAAATTAATTAATTATTTGATAGAGAGAGAGAGAGAGAGAGAGAGAGAGAGAGAGAGAAAGGTGATTTTATTTGTGAAATCATTTTGTTGCTTTGCAGCCTGAATTGAGGATACACACAAAAAGATTTCCAGCTATATTCACTCAGTCCAACTTATAACAGCAAAGTGAAAAATAAAATAACAACAGTTAAGAAAGAAAAAAATCACTGAGATGGTAAACGATCACCCCCTCTTAAATATACATGGAAACCTAATCAGGTGTAACTAATCACTTTTTCCATTGCAATCCAAGCTAACTGACTTCCACTTCTGATCAACTGTAAACATTCAGATTAGTTTAGCATAAAGTAAGCTATTCCTAGTTCATTCCAGTGCAGAACTGTAACTGAAATTAACCCATCTCCTATTGGTGGTAAGGCACTGTCAGAAGATCTCAAGTTGTTCATCCTCAAATCAGGAGATGGATTCCAAAATAAATTAAATACTTTATCAACTCATAGGAGCACAGTAAGGGCTGAGACATTCATCAATATAGTAGGAAAAATTAATGGGACAAAATACTATCAAATTCTTGGGGAAAACCTGCTGCCCCCTGTCAGAAAGTTCACAAAGGGAAGAAGATACACCTTCCCCTGCGATGGCTTGGCGAGCTCTCCAGGGTGTACTCTGCCCTCACCCAGGGTCGGCTGAGATGGGCACAGGCCTCCCTGTGACCCTAATTAGGAATAAGCAGTTCAGAGTTGAACTTTACCCCACTGTGTCTTAAGGGAAAAAATGTGAATGTTCTTGTGTGGGCTAGTCAGAGTGCAGAATTAAACCCAACTGAAAATCTGTGGAATGACTTCAAGATTGCAGTTGACCAACATCACCATCCAATCTGACTGAACTTGAACAGTTGTGTTAAGAAGAGTGGGTGAATATTTTAGGCTTCAAAGCAACAAAATGTGAATATTTTAAAGGGTTGATTCTTCTTGATATTTACTGTATAAAGGAACTGATAAGGCACATGTTTTGGGCAAATGTATTGTGGGTGTCTGTCTTACAGAGCTTTTGTATATTAATTGCTTATTTTGTGCTTTTTATCGTATTGCTGTCATGCACAATGTTCATCCATCTGTCCGTTCAGCTGTCCGTTTGTCCAAAGTTGCATTCTCACATTACTGTGAAAGATGTTCTCTTCCATCACATTCCAAGTAATACTAAGGATGATACTGATAGTCTGAAAAGTCTTCTTGTGCAGACAAAAACAGGGTTATGTATGGTTAATGTCGACATCAAAAGTCAAAAGACATCAAAAAACTTGAAATCTTTAAATCTCTGTTTAAATCCACTTATCGGACTCTATTTTGTTTTCATTTTTAATAACAGCAATTATAACCTCCAGTTTTAATCAGGTTAAAAAATGTTACATTACATAATATTACATTAACATAATTTACATTAATATCCTTTTCAGGAGATATTCTCTTCCTTTCTGCCGCATAATCCTTGGAGCTGACTCCAGGCAATATACTTTTGGATTTGAAGCTTTGGTCTGTAGTTATCTGTGGTTGATTTTATTAAGCATCTGAATGAAAGTTATTATGTGGGCATCACTAAATCTTTGGCGATGCAGCACCACTGGATCTGTAATTTATTTCCACCACTATTATCATTGTTTAGAAGACATTTCGCAAAGCTATTCCTGCTATTTGGCTGTTTGTGAGACTGAGATACTGAAATATATTTGTTGTATTACTGCCTTTAGTCACATCAGATTTTAGACAGCCTTTAGACAGTGGTTTGTGTTGTCTGACTTTGCATAAGTGAACCGTTTCTAAATTTGTGAGGAGCCAGTTTTTGAAACAACCTCATTGCTGCCTTGCTAACATGTGTTGGTAGGTGGGAACAAAGCCATTGAAGGTATAGAAATCCCATGAACATAAAAAATATTTCAATTTTAATGTAAATTGTGATTTTTATTTTCATCGTCTAAAACAAAAATTCTAATTAATCGCTAAAAATTTACCTAATAACGAGCTTTACATAGAACCTGGACTAATTATTTTATACTATACTGAGGTATTCTGAGACAGACAGCAGAATAATGAACTAAAAGTATTACACTTTTTATTCAGCTTTTGAGGGATGGAAACATCTTTAGATTCAGCAGCAATTATCTTTAGCCTGTGGAAGGAGCCTCCAGCCAGCCTCTTTCACCAGCTGAATTCACAACTTTAATTAAAGCTCCACTGACTGTGCAATAGACCAAGAGGCTAGCACACTGTATCACCCCTTTAAAGACAGCAGGTTCCTGCCAACCCTGTAATTGATTTTCCAGTCTGCTTTTGTGCAGTAGACCCAATCAGCTCCCCATAGACCAGAAGCTTAAAGCCCATGCTATGATTCTCTCCATGTTGTGCCCTTTGCCCTAAACCCTGGGCTGGAACCTCCTCCTTTTAACATCACTACTACACTCAATTCTTCTTACTGCAGAGGTAAATACACAAGAACAGGATCAATGACCAAGCTACAGTTTCCATCCACATAAGAGAATAACTGCACATGCTGACATCAGTGCTGAACACACAATATCACTGTACAAGGATTTGATACATAATATACAAGGCTTTATGTTGTCACTCTTAAGGTAGGTCATTTTGCTATCAAAAGGCAAATAATATAAAGTGCAGAGTGCAAGTAAGCATTACAGAATGATTCTAAATAAACCACAATGCATTTAGGCAGAAGAATACCAGTGACCACTGGAACACTTTTAAAGAACATAAACACTTTTGTTTTATTTCATGAACTGCTGGCAACATTTTCTAAAAATTGCACATAAAATATCATTATTTGGAGCATTTACTTGCAGAAACTGGACAACTGGTCAAGAATTATAAAAATGATGCAATGCCCTTGAGTAACGTATGGAAATCAAGATTATATTGCATTTTAAATCACACAATTAGCCGAGTCGGTGTGAAAGAGTCATGTGGCAACCTTAGCGCCATGTTCAAGTAGTGGAACACATTGCTTTCCAGAATTGAATAGACGTGCACGGTCTCTTTTCTTCTGTCCTTTTAGTGAGTCAGTAAGAATCCATTTTTAGTCAGCACAAGCCAAATGTCTTATCAACATCCAGATGGATTGGGTCCTGAAGCTTTGGGGCAATATACAGAGAAATTAGCGCTAGTCGAGTTGGACATTTGCCGACCATCCGACCGGTGGCCAAACAACCCTCTGAAATGGCCAAGTGTGGAGAATCCGGGTATTTACCATTACTTAATCCAATTTCCCCGTGAGTATTTTTACATTTTTTGTGACATAGGTTAATATTTTGTATACTAGTGTCTGCCAGCCTCCCCACAACCCTAATCAGGCTTAAGCAGCTTAGAAATTGAATTAATGAATGGTAATTATGCCAAATCTTTTTTAAACTTCAAAGTATTACACATCATTTGACAGGAAATTTGGTGACAAATCCAAATATTAATGTTTCCTTACTGTAACACAAATGATCTTTACTGACAATTAACATGAAACCTTTTATTGGGCTTTAGTGCAAGCCAGTTGTCTTTTCCCACTTAGTCGCAATATACGAAACTTTAAATGATTGTCTTTCTTTACATTAGACATACAGCCAACTACATAGCATCTTTTAGGCATGATAAGAGCACTAATTTAGCAAAAAACCCGTAGACATATTAACCGCACTGTGTCCCGCAGCACAGAATATTGGTTTGCTTCCCCCACTTTACCACAGGGGGCGGGTTCCCGCTGCCAGTCACGTGATTGTGACCCGGATTACCGACTCAGAGAATACTAATGTCTGAACAATACAATCTTTGATGGAATAACACTGTTCTTATTGAAGTGCCCCAGATCATCACCCATTCTCCATCAAATTTCACAATGGGTGTGAAACACTGTGATTGCTAGGCCTCTTCAGGTCTCCAGCTAAACATTACGTGACCAGGTGATGGGAAAAGATGAAAATTAAACTCATTAGAAAAGACAAATCTACTCCAGACCTCTCCAGTCAAATTCTTATGGACTTTTGCAAACTTCAGCCTGACCCATCATTACTTCTCATTGATATAGGGCTTATGTTCTAGCTTGTCTGGCTTTAACCCGCCCTAAGGAACCCACTCCAAACTGTGCCTGCAGTGCACTTAGCCCCAACTGCCATTTACTATTATTTTTGTAGGTCACTTGATGTCATCCTATGGTTGATGACATCCTGGTCATTTAAGAGTTGTTTCTGCCTTTGCCAGTCTGTAAGTATTGCCTTTGCCAGTCTTTGCAGACATTGTGACCAATGTCTGCAACTTGAAATTTTGAGGATGGAAGCAACCTGATGCTCACTGCATTCCTCTGCCAGTAAAGCAAAAAACAGAACCCTTCTTTTTCTCACTCACAGCTTTTCATTTTATTTCTTATGGCACAATAAATAGATATTTTTCTATTTCAAATAAATTTAAGGTATTACTATAGTATACTATAGTATTTTTATACTTTCCCTATTTTCAACTAAACCTGGTTCAAGGAATCTCATTGATAAGTAAAATGAGGTGTGTTTGTGTTGGAATTTCACCACAGACACTAGAAATAGAATGAAATGGCTGCCATGCATAGAGTTGCTGATTTAAGAAACAATGAAATGGACTCTTAATTCTTTTTCTGCAGCTGTACATTGAGGAATACTTTTGCATGTCATGGTGAGAATTATATTTTTTGTACCAATAGGAGGCACCTCTGAGCAGAAAAAGTGATTATATTGTTTCAAAGCAAATGGTACGTCATTACATAAATTAGGCAAATATCATACGTTGCATGAATCCCCCAAAATACAGTTAGGTCCATAGGTTTTTCGACAATATCTTTGTAAATTTGTCTCTATGTACACCACAATGGAATGAAGCATGTAATTAAAGTGTAGATGTAGTTTCAGTTTTTAGTCCATTTGGCAAATGCTATTTTTAGGGTGAACCTTGTAATGTAGTAGGTATTATGTTTTTTGATGGATTTACAATAGGGGTGGTGCTGGATCAGAATCATCATTTTGCATAATTTGCATAAATCAAAGATGGCCACCATTTTAAATTCACATTTTAAAAAAACTTTTTTTTTGAAAAACTTTTTTTTTTTTAAACAAAACTCGATTAGATCAGCTTTTGCTTCCTTAACCGTGTAAAGTTTACATTTTGATGTTTTGAATATTCTGGAATGCCAAAGATTCAAGATGGCCACCAATTTTAAGCATATTTATTAGATTTGTTTTTTTTAATTATATTTTGCATTTTGCATCATTACTCTTGCCCTATTTGACCAAGAATAGAGATTTTGGTTTGTAGACCTTCATTATCCTGTAAAAATATTTCAATTAAAACAAAATAAACATGATTGAAACAGGGCTTATATGATAATTCACAACAATAAAACAATAATTTTGACTGCAATGAGGCAAATATTGTGTGTATAACTTTTGTCACTATTTTTGTTTTAATTGAACTATTTTTCAAGAAAATGTAGGTCTACACAAGATACATCAGACTGGCCGTTAAAACATGGCAATTAACTCCCATCAGAATGGTGGATTTTAGTCTCCTCATGGATTTTAGGCATGTCATGAGAGGGTATTGACAAGTCTTGTGTTTATGTCTATGATCGGCTACATCAGCCAGTTTATATCGGAAGTGATAATATGCTAAAGGATGTGAATCAGAGGCTTCCAAAAAATAACAGGTATCAGCAGCTATAAGAGACGGCACACAGGTCTACTCAAAAGTGGTGGCCATCTTGAATTTTTGGCATTCCAGAATATTCAAAACTTAAAAATGTAAACTTTACTAGGTTAAGAAAGCAAAGGTTGATCTAATAAGGTTTGTTTCACATTAGAAAGTGAATTAAAAGCTGAGATATTGGTCAAGAAGTGAGAAAGAATACTGCAAGGTAGCCAACTTGGATTTATGCAAATTATGCAAAATGCCCAGATATGCTAGGGGGCCACCTGGTGGATTTGGATCCAGGACCACCCCCTGGTCATAAATCCATCAAAAAAACATCATTCATACTACACTACAAGGTTCACCCCCTGGCAACTGGACTATTTACTAAGTTTTGACTAAAGGCGTTTAACAAAAACACTATCAACCATGTTTATAGTAAAACTAAGCTTGGATTTAAAGTAACTTTGAGAAGAAAGGGATAACAATGACCACTGAACTGGCCCCAGCCTCCAACGAGCAGGCAATCATTATCCAGTCTGCAGACGTGATATGCACACTTCGTGAAACTGAAAAGCAACTGGACCAGGGCAGGTCCTCAAAGGTTGTGCTGCAGAGCTAGGCAAAGTATTCAACCAATATTTTTAACCCTTCTTTGTTGTAGTGCACTTTTCCCACCTGCTTGAAGCCACAATTGTGCCTTTACCCAAGCAGACTGCAATAACATCCTTCATTGATTATAGGCTTGTCACTTTGACTCCTGTAATCATGAACTGCCTGGAGAGGTTGGTTCTACAAAACATTAAGGCTGCTCTGTCACCCACCCTGGACCCCAACCAATATGTGTACAGGACCAACAGGTCGACAGATGATGCAGTCTCCATTAGCCTCCACGCAGTACTGCATCACCTGGAACAATAAGGAGCCTATGTGCGGCTGGTGTTTGTGTATTTAACACCATCTTACCAAGCAGACTTTTTTCCAGGATGTCTGGATGCACAGCACGACATCTGCCTGTGGATAGAGGATTACCTGACAAACCAGCCAGTCAGTCAGGATGGTCCCCCACTGCTCCTCCACTCCACAAGGCTGTGTGCTGAGCATATTCCTCTACTCATTGTACACTTATGACTGTGTTCCATATCATAACATGATCACCATAGTTAAGCTTGCAGACGACATGACCATGGTGGAGCAGATCACCAAACGTGATGAGTCTGCCTACAGAGATAAGGTACATAGGGTGACAGGGTGGTGCACAGAGAGTAATCTGACTCAACATCAATAAGAAAAAATAACTCATACAGTGGTGCTTGTAAGGTTGTGATCCCTTAAGAATTTTTGACATTTCTACATAGATATGACCTAACACATGAAGTCCTAAAAGTGGATAAACTTAAATAAATGAGACAAAAATATTTTACTTGGTCATTTATTTACTGAGGAAAATGATCCAATATTACATATCTGTGAGTGGCAAAAGTTTGTGAACATATGAGTTCAGTATCTGGCGTTACCCTTTTTGCAGCAATAATTGCAACTAAACATTTCCAGGAACTGTTGATCAGTCCTGCACATCGGCTTGGAGGAATCTTAGCCCATTCCTCCGTACAGAAATGCTTTATCTCTGGGATGATGGTGGGATTCTTTGCATGAACTGCTCGCTTCAGGTCCTTTCACAACATCTCAATTAGATTAAGGTCAGGACTTTGACTTAGCCATTCCAAAACATTAACTTTATTGTTATGACCCACTTACTCTTGAGACTCACATAACCCAATTGAGTTCATGGACAGACGCCCTTACATTTTCCTTGTTAGTATTTGCTGTTATAATTCAGAATTCATTGCTCCATCAATCTGTCCTGGACCTGATGCAGCAAAACAGGCCTAAACCATGAAAATACCACCACCATGTTTCACAGATGGGATAAGGTTATTATGCTGGAGCAATATGCTGGTGTTTTCTTTCTTCAAACATAACGCTTCTCAAAAAGTTCTATTTTGGTCTCATCCCTCTACAAGACTTTTTTCAATAGTCTTCTGGTTTGTCCATGTAATTTTTAGTAACTTTCTTATTGCAACCCTGCCATGCACACCATTGTTGTTCAGTTTTCTCCTGATGGTGGAGTCATGAACATTAACATTAGCCAGTGTAAGAGAGGCCTTCAGTTGCCTGACTCAGTTCAGTTAGCCTGGGGTCCTTTGTGACCTTGCGAACCATTACACACCTTGCTCGTGGAGTGACTTTAGTTGTTCATCCACTCCTGGGGAGGGTAACAATGGTCTTAAATTTCACAATCTGTCCTGCTGTGGATTGGTGGAGTCCAAACTCTTCAGAAATGGTTTTGTAAACTTTTCCAGCCTGATGACCATCAGCAACCCTTTGTCTGAGGTCCTCAGAAATCTCCTTTGCTCATGCCATGATACACTTCCACAAACATGTTGACACTTTGATAGATCTGTGTTCTCTAAATAAAACAGGGTGCCCACTCACACCTGATTTCAGATAAAAGCAGGATTATTTAAAAGTTCCTTCAGAGAATTATAAAGACTACAAAGAACATCATTGACCAACATCTACCCACACTGGATGACATCCTCACTTCCCGTCGCCTGCAAAAGTTAAACAACATCTTAAAAGACTAACTCCACCCTGCCCATCACCTGTTTGAACTGTTCCCATCAAAAAAATAAATAAATAAAAATGCTAAAGATGCGGCCTAAGGAGATTAACACCCTATATCAAGGTGTGCATAATTATTCGTCAGATTCTTAATTCTCAGGAAAAATGGGCCAAAAAAAGAGATTTAACTGACTCGGAAAAGTGCAAAATTGTAAAAAGTCTTTCAGAAGGATGCAGCACTCTTGAAATATCTAAGATATTGGGGTGTGATCACAGAACCATGAGACGTTTAGTTGCAAATAGTCAACAGGGTCGCAAGAAACGTGTCGAGAAGAAAAGACGCAAATTAGCCACCAAAAATTTGAGAAGAATCAAACATTAAGCTACCAGGAACCCATTATCCTCCAGTGCTGCCATATTCCACAACTGCAACCTACCTGGAGTGTCAAGAAGTATG
>JAQMYF010000004.1:12466323-12482350 GCA_030014195.1 Neosilurus mollespiculum
ATAATAATAATAATAATAATAATAATAATAATAATAATAACAATAATAATAATAATTTAGTGTTATTTTTACTTATTTGGGAAGAACCTCATTTATTAGTTTTTTCCTCTTTCTTTTTATTTTTTATTTTACGTTACTCATTATCTGCATAATATTCTTCTTCCGTTTAAAGTAGTCAGCCTTTTGGTTGAAACCAGCAGTTACAATTTGTTTCCATTTCTCCTTCAGAATTTATCTTACTTCTTTAGAAATCCTGAAATTGCTTGAGAGAAGAAAAAAAAAATGTCATTGTGAAAAAGTAGCATGTAACTTTCTTTGCATCTTTTCATTCTCTCAATATCTCTTGTGCGAAAATTGAAGCAGCTTAATGTCAAATGTGGCTAAAGCCAACCTCTCTGTATCAAACAAGCCAGCACAAAAATTACTGTGGCAATGATGAGACTGTCAGATAGTACTGAAGGAGAAAGAGAAGAGAGAGCAGGGGATGGGGGAAAGGGAAAAAAGATGACAAAGGGGAAGTGACTCCTCTCAATTATACGGTACATTTGGTATGAGTGAATATTTTTCATTCAGGTGACTGATGATATCTCTTGAGCAGAAATACAGATAAATAAGGAAGCTTTCTGTCAACTATAAACATCATTAATCATGAGGCCAGCTGCTGCCTGACCGGCTGTCCTCGCACCCCAGTTCAAGAACAAGGGATTAAAAGAGAATAAAAAAGGGAGAGGAACGCAAGGAAGCATCAGTTCTTCATCCCAGGGTGAAAAAAAACAAATAGGGGACCGGTGACAAGGTTCAATCCTTTTAATTTCATCAATCATCATTCAATCATGAATTTATTTCATGATTTATTTTATTCTTTATTTCATTCTTTATTTCATAATTTATTTCATTAATTATTTTTATAATTTATTTCATTCTTTATTTCATTATTTATTTCATTGTTTTTATTATTCATTTCATTAAATCCTTTCTTTTTTTATTGAATTATTTATTTATTTCATTATTTAATTCATTATTAATTAAATGAATTATTTCATTATTTACTATATGCAGATTTACATTATTTATTTCATGACTTATACATTTCATTATTCATTTTATGAATTATTTCAGTATTTACCTCATTATGTTTACTGATCCCAAGGTCGGGGGGTCAGGCCCCACTATCAATGGGTTCTCGCTGCTGTGCCCCCAGTGCAGCTAACTGGGTTATAAAAAGCTGGGCATGTCTCTCACTGGTGAGAGGCATGTAAAAGAACCATTGCTGATTTTCGTCAAGAGTAGGCTGCATTGACGTCAGCGTGTTTCTGCCCTGCGATGGCCTGGCGAGCTGTCCAGCGTGTACTCTTAATTTCACTTATTTTATTAATTATTTCATTATTTATTTCCTTATTTACTTGTCTACTTATTTCATTATTTATTTCATCATGTTTATACTATTCATTCAATTATATATTTCAATATTCATTTCATTATTTAGTTAATCATTTATGTCAGTAATTCATTTCATGATTTATTTCATTCTATTTTATTATTCATTTCATTCTTTATTTTACTATTTATTTCATTCTTTATTTTATTGTCTTCATAATTTATTTCATTCTTTATTTTATTATTTATTTCATTCTTTATTTCATTAATTCATTGTATTATTTATTTCATTATTTATTTAAATATTTATTTTATCATTTATCTCACTATTTGTTTCATTATTTATTTCATTGTTTTTATTATTTATTTATTTGTTATTTAATCATTTTATGTTTTTATTAATTCATTTCATTATTTATTTCATTATTGATTTCATTATTTAAACCAATTATATATTTCCCTCTTAATTTCAAATTCTATTTTATTAAATAATGATGTTATTATTTATTTCACTATTTATCTCATTATTCATTTCATTTATCATTTCATTACTTACTATTTTATTCATTTGATTATTTCATCATTTTATTATTTATTACAGTATTTTTTTCATAATTTATTTCATCATGTTCTTATTATTCATTTTATTGTTTATTTCAGTATTTATTTCATTATGTCTTTGATAATTTCTTTTAATATTTATTTATTTGTTCATTTCATTATTTATTTCATTCTGTTTCATTCTCTATTTAATTTTTTATTATTTATTATTTATTATTTATTAAATTTTAATTATTTATTATTATTCATTTCATTATTTTTATTAAGTTTTTATTAAATATTTCATTATTAATTCAATTCTTTATTCCACTATTTCACTACTTTTTATTTATTTTATTGTTTTCATTATTTATTTAAAAAACTTTTCATTATTTATTTCATGTGTTCATTATTTATTTTATTATTTAGTTCATTCTTTATATGAATTTATTTCACTCTTTTTTATATTAATTCATTTCATTATTCATTTCTTTTCTTATTTCATTATAATTTTATTATCTATTTCATACGTTTATATAAATATTAATTTAATTATTTATTGCATTATTTATTTTATTATATATTTCATAATTTGTTTTATTAATTCATTCCATTATGTATAATATAAATTTATTTCATTATTTTTTTCATTGTTTAGACTTTAAATTTAATTGTTTATTTCATTATTCATTTCACCTTCTTTTTGTTATTCATTTCATTATTAATTTCATTATTTATTTCATTATTTACTTTAATTTTTGGTTCATTATTTATTTTATTTTTTATTTTATTATTTATTTTATCATTTATTTTATTCATTCATGAATTATACTAATTTTTAATTAATTATTTATTTAATCATTTCATTATTTCTTTAATTATGTTTTCATTATTTAGATACAGTTTCATATTTAGAATAAAAGATAAGTAAATTAATTTAATAGATTCCACTACATTTATTACTTTTTATTACCAGATAATGCCATTACATCAGCCTCTCCTCAGTCAAGACACCTGATTAACCTCCTCGAGCTACACCATGGTAACTGAGCATCTTGCAGTCCAAGGCTGATTGCCAGAGGATCTTGGAGTAGCACAGTCAGGTCACCAACCTTCCAACCAACCGTCCCCCTGGCTACATGGAATGTAGCAAGACAGGTGTTCTTCTCTCTCTGCTAAGAAGCTAAAGGCAGTTCTTTAGCTTCTTAGCAGACTGCCTAGGCTGAAGGCCCTGTAATCCCTTCCCTCCCAACTCATCTGGCTAGCACAGGACCAGCATCATCAGTATCATCCAAAATTACAATGCCCCCAATCCCCAGTGGCACCTTGGACCGCAACCCAGGAGGTGACTTGGATGGGAACAAGACAGATGCAGGGGTGCTAAAAATCTCTGGGTCGAGAAGAGTCACTACTCAATCACAATCTTAAAGATCAGCAGCTACAATGTGCGCACACTCTTAAAGGGAAGGGAATAGAGTTAGAGAATGTAAGTAACTATATGATTTGTATTTTTATCTGGTTTCACCCAAATGAGGATGGGTTTCATTTTGAGTTTGATTGTTCACAAGGTTTCTTCCTCGTGTCATCTGAGGGAGTTTTTTGTTCCACCGTCATCAAGTGCTTGGTCATTAGGGGATGTGTAGGGTTTGTAGAAGAAATATTTAAATTCTTTTGTTGCTTTGCATCAATGTCAATTGTAAAAAGTGATATTCAAATAAAATCGAATTGAACTGAATAGAATGAACTCATCAACACCAGGTTAAAATGGGACATCACTGACTTAAGCAAGTCAGAAGAAAGGTTGAGAGCTTTGAGACTCTAAAGAGCGGTAATTTCTATTACCACAGGAGTAGGCTTCATCAAACACAAGAAGTAGAAGGACAGAATCAGAACTGTCTGATCACCTTCTGACCGGGTAGCAGCACTCATAATAAAGATCAACAGCAAGTACAGCATCAAGATCATACAAGTGTGTGCCCCAACATCAGTGCACATAGATGAAGAAGTGGAAGAAGTATATGACAAAATAGAGAATCAACTGAAAATAGACAAATCCTGCTTTTGAAGATGGCTCATGAAACAAAAGAGGACAAATGCTAGTAAATCATGAACAACATCTATAAGAATAAAATGAGGCAAAGAGGGACCTGGAGAAGACCCAACTGGCAAACTTTAAAGGAAACTGATTTCATCTTGACTGACAAAGTGAACATATTTCAAGACGTAAAGATAGAAAGGAGCAAGCTAATGTGCATCACATCAAAGAAGATGGACGCAGCTGTCATCCAAACTCAGCAGCAAAAATTCAAACTAGAACTGAAGAACCACTTTGGCCTGCTGCTTAACATCACAGAAAGCACAAAAATCGAGAGACACGAGAGGAAATTCAATCTCTCCAAGAAGACATTAGACATTATTGAATGCAGAAGAGCACTGAAATATGGCAACAAAAATCCTGTATAATATATCAAGTTCTGAAACAAGTGCGAAATGACCTTTGGAGCAAACATAGAGAATGCTCTTGAAAATAATTAAAAATAAAATAAAAATAAAAAAAACAGAAGAAGGATAGCCTTTGCCAAACAGAGAACACTATTAAAAAGTTGAAAAGCAAATTAAAAAGCAAAAATGATAATCCTCTTCAAAAAATATCTACAGTATCAGCATGGAAAAAGTCCACATGCACAAACATTTAACATAAACCATCTGCGATATTGTCATGCTGCATGTACTTCCTAACAAAGGCAAGAAAGCAGGCCTCAAAATGAATGTGAAAAAGACCAAGGTGATGTTAGGAGACAATCAGATGGCAGAGGAAATAAAGGTGAATAGCAACTTCATAGAGGCAGTGAATGAATATATCTAACTAGGCCAAGAGATAAGCCTCATAGAAAGGAATCAAGAGAAATAAATAGAGAGAAGGATTTCAGTCAGATGAAGTGCCATTGCCAAGCAGAGAACACTATGTCTCTCAAGCGCAAATACTTGAACACCTGCATCCTCATGGCAATGACTTATGCAAGTAAAACCTGGGCTCTAACCTCTAAGATGCAGAACAAGCTCGCAGAGTTGCAGCAGTGGATGGAGTGAAGCATGCTTAACATCACAATCAGAGATAAGAAAACCTACTGGATACGATTGAGAACAAATGTCAAAGACATAATAAAGACCATTAAAGCCAGAAAGTGGCCCTGGGTAGGACATATGATAAGAACAGATATGCGTGACAACAGATGGACAGCCCAATTAACAACCTGGCATCCAAGTAGGAAAAACAAATGAGAGACATAAGTGGGCAGTGGTGGCTCAGTAGTTATTGATCCAAAGGTCAGGGGTTCAAGCCCCAGTACCACCAAGCTACCACTATTGAGCCCTTGAGCAAGGCCCTTAACCTTCAATTGCTCAGTTGTACAAATTGATTAATGTAAGTCACTCTAGATAAGGGCGTCTGCCAAATGCCATAAATGTAAGAAACAGAGAGAAAAAAATAGAGGAATTTATGAAGGGTTCGATTTGGAACGAGGAAACAAGATCACGATCTTGCTGGAAGAACCGTGCTTAGGCCTTTATCCTGCCGTGGATGGCTACAGCTGGAACTTAGATCACTACAATTGTGACTTATTTTTGTATTATATTACATAAATGCTATAAAAAATAAAGAAGATTTTTATTCTATAATTTTTATTTATTTATTTATTTTTTCTACATTAATAATGTATACATTCATTCAGTTCATTTTCTGAACAACTTAATTCTAATTAGGGTTACTGCGAGGTTGGCGCCCATCTCAGCTGATTCTGGGCAAGGGCAGAGTACACCTTGGACAGCTCACCAGGCCATCACAGGGCAGAAACACACTGATGGCAACCCAATGGCCTACTCTTTTTGGAAGACAGCAGTGGTTCTTTTACATGCCCCTCACCACAGACAGTGAAAGACATGGCTGTCCTTTGATAACCCAGTTAGCAGCCAGTTGGGGCTTGAGCGTTTCTATGTGGGTTTGCATGTTCTTCCCGTGCTTGGGTTTCCTCCGGGTACTCCAGTTTCCTCCCACACTACAAAAACATGCACAGTAAGCTAATTTGATGTTCCAAATCACCCCTAGGTGTGAGTGTGAATGAGTGTTGTGTGTGTGTTGGCCTTGCGATGGCCTGGCAAGCTGTTCAGTGTGTACCCCACCCTCGCCCAGAGTCAGCTGAGATGGGCGCCAACCTCCCCTTGACCCTAATTATTATTAAGCGGCTTTGAAAATGAATGAATGAATGAATGACTGTGCTTAACTGCTTTATCCAAAAGACATTCTCCATACGAAGGAATTCTGGAATCCATGTAATTATTTTAAATACTCCTACTACTTTTTACTCTTGTTTTTAATTATTGTCAAAAATATTTGATTTGTCATTAAAATTGTTACATTTTGTGCAATATAAATGTTATATAATAAATTTTAATGAATTTTAATTTGCTAAATTAAATTAGAAAAAGATGTAAAATAGAAGCACTTTCACTCATGGTCACATTCACATTCAACACTGTACATATCAAACCTTTCATGTACTGTAACAATGGAAGAACCACAGCCCTGCCTCATTTCCCTGCAAGCACTCATCACCAGGCAGCCACAAAGGGAACATGATAGTGCTGCTCACACAGTTGAGGGCGGGCGTGCCAAATGCAATGTGGCTGGGACAGAGTCAGACAATGATTTATTCAGCCTCAATGAGGTGACAGCTGAGTATGAAAAGGCGTCACTCCAATGTGCTGGTATGTACTGCTCTTCTGAGAATCAACCCCTTTCCCTCACCATCAATTTATTATGAAAATAGCACTTTCTTCCTCTGTTACCAAGCCTTTGGAGTCTTTGTCCAGCCATGTTAGAGCCATAAAATAGTAAAGAATGCATAGTTCAGACACAGACACAAGCTTCCCCATTCCTGTATCACATAGTGTTCAAGTTGCTGAAGCAGACCCTGCAGCAGGGATAAATAATAAGAGAATGTCTCTGGGCCTCTACACTATCATGCATGAACTGCTTCGGCTGGCCTGTCAGTACCTGTCCGCTACCTCGGGAGTCCCACAGGCCAAAAGGACATGATAGGCCTCCTTCTTCAGCTTGACAGCCCCCCTCACCACAGGTGTCCACCACCTGGTTCAGGGGTTGCCCCCATGACAGGTACCGATGACCTTCTGGCCACAGCTCTGGGCTGCCGCCTCATTTATAGAGACACAGAACATGGACTCTATGTCCCCGGCCTCCACTGAGACGTGGTGGTAGCTCTGCCGGAGGTCGAAGTTGAAGGCCCTTCTGACAGGAGACTCTGCCAAACATTCCCAAGAGACCCCAACTGCACACTTGGGTCTCCCAGGTCTGGAGGGCAGCCTCCCCTGCCATCTAAGCCAGCTTACCACCAGGTGGTGATCAGGTGACAGCTCAGCCGCTCTCTTCACTCGAGTGTCCAGAACATGCGGCCGCAAATCCGATGGCACGACTACAAAGTCAATCATCAAACTGTGGCCTAGGTTGTCCTGGTGCGATGTGCATTTATGGACACCCTTATGTTTGAACATAGTGTTTGTGATGGACGAAATGTGACGAGCAAAGAAGTCCAACAACGAAACACCATTCAGGTTCAGATCGGAGAGGTCGTACCTACCAATCACACCCTTCCAGGTCACACTTTCATTGCCCACATGGGCGCTGAAGTCTCCCAGGACGACATGAGAGTCCCCAGGGGGAGCACCCTCTAGCACACCCCCTAGGGACTCCAAAAGGGGTGGGTATTCTGAACTGTTATTTGGTGCACAAGCACAAACAACAGTCAGGACCCATCCCCCCCACCTGTAGGCAGAGGGAGGCTACCCTTTTGTCAACCAGAGAGAACCCCAACATGTGGGCACTGAGACGGGGGGCAACAAAGATGCCCACACTGGCTTGCTGCATCTCCCCATGAGCAACTATAAAATTAAACAAGATCCAGCCACTTTCGAGAAGGGTGGTTCCAGAGCCCCAAGCTATGTGTTGAGGTGAGCCCAACTATATCTATTCAGTATCTCTAAACCTCACACACCAGCTCAGGCTCCTGGCTCACATTGCACCCAACCCCTATTGCCCCTCCCACAGGTGGTGGGTCCATGGGAGGGCAGACCCAAGTCTCCTCTTCAGGCTGGGCCTGGCCGAGCTCCATGGGCAGAAGCTCGCCTTGGAGCCCCTCCCCCAGGCCTGGCTCCAGGGGGACCCTGGTAACCTGCGTCCGGGCAAGGGAAACTGTGTCCTTGAAATTATTCTCATATAGATCTTCTGAACCACGCTTAGTCTGGACCTTCACCTAGGACCTGTTTACCTTGGGTGACCCTACCAGGGGCATAATGCCCCTGACAACATAGCTCCCAGAATCATTAGGACACGCAAACCCCTCCACCACGATACGGTGGCAATTCATGAAGGGGTTACAAAAGGCTTTCAATGTCAATTTTCAATGCTTCTGAGCAAGAATGGCCTTCTGGCGAGCAACATCTTCAAGATCAGCTGTCAAGCTTCTAAACTTCTAGACTTAGACAGCTTTTAAACTTTGTCAGATATGTCAGCCAGTTTGAGCTCAAGATTCGGCTGACTTACAGCTGTAAATGCAGTCATATTTAAAAGTGCTGGATCGACAATCAGAGGAGTGATGGGGAAGGATAATGTGTTTTTTCCTTCCTAAACTCATAGAATCTTTCCTGAAACACAGTTTGCATTACAATTATGGCACACTGAAAATACTCATAATTTATCTGATCGTGTGCTTTTTTGAACTCTCTCAAAGAGGGGAAGTGAGGCAGTTACCTCTCTGTACACCTTTGGCAAACAATCTTTCACTCAAACGCCAAAACCTCCTCCAGCATCTGCAGAGCTGTGCTTCATTTCCCCTGCAATTCAGAGTTTTTAACAAAATTGGACTTCTAGGTATTTATTTACTGAAGTCAGAGGACAAGCTGTGTGTTTAGTTTATGGAGAGCAGATGCCGTGTTTAAAGACTACAATTTAAATCGCAATTACGAGACTAAACACGCAGAGAAATACAAAAACATGATTGATGCCGAACGGGCACAGACATCTGAACCTTTGCTAGCTATGTTTTGCTAAAAATCAGGTAGACAAAAAAATTGTCCACACCAAGGGGCAATTTAGAAGAGCCACTTAGCCTGATGTGCATGTCTTTGGATTGTGAGGGGAAACCAGAGTACCCAGAGAAGACCCATGCAAGCATGGGGAGAACATGCAAACTCCACAAACAAAACAAAACAAAACAAAAAGAAATGCCTTCACTGAGCCCGAGACTCGAAACCAGTACCTTCTTGCTCTGAGGTGGATGTATTAACTTCTACACCACCATACCACACTCCATACCAACTGAACATTTCAAAAAGAATGTTGGTCATGCACCAAGGTAATGACCCTAAGCAAAGTTGTTTTACCTAAAAGTGGTTGAAGATTAAAGTCCATATTTTGGAACGGCCTAATCAAGCTCCTGATCTTTATCCAATGGAAAAGATCTGCAAGCAGTTCATGGGAGGAAACTCACCAACATCTCAAAGTGGAAGGTGTTCTGCACAGAAGGATGGGCTAACATTGCTCCAAGCCCATGTACACTGATCAACAGTTACTGGAAATATTCAGTTGCAATTGCAATTATTTTTTGCACAGTTGGGGCTGAAAGCAATAGTTTCCATACCTCTGCCACTCAGAGATACAGTCATGTAAAATCATCTCAGAGAAACTGTTGATTATTTTTTCAACATACTGGAGCAAGCAAAATTTTGCCCTCTTTGGTACAGTGTCTGTAGAGAAAGGTGATGAACTCCAACCGATGAGGTAACATTGAAATGTTTTATTATTAAATCAACAAAACACAGACCTGACAATGGAAAAAAGTAAGTACACCCTTAAATTTATCACACATTCACGTCCATAATTAGGTGCAATTAATTAGAACATGACACCTAGGGTCTGATGTTGTCTTTGCTATAGTCATGTATGGTGTCTTCATACTAAACCTAGAGAGTTCTCTGAGGCAATCATGAAAAAAGCTTGAAGCTTGTTCATGATGGGATTTTAAAAGGTCCCTTAATTATTTAAATTTAATTATTAAAAGAAATTAGGCAAGTTTGACCTGCATGGGAGGCATAACAGTTTTCCTGTCCAGGCTTTGCTGTCCAAAAAACATCAGACTGAAAATACGGTTTGCCAGTAGCCATGTAGGAAAAGAGCAAGCTTTGTTAAATAATGTGCTCTGGATAGACCAATCAAAGCTGTTTAGCCACAGTCACAGTTGGCATGTGAACAGGAAATTAACCTCATAGTAACTGTGAAGCACAGTGGTGAAAATAATATGGGTTGGAGTTGCATTGCTTGCCATTTCTGATTTAATTCTGCATCATATCCAAAAGTGCTTGAAGGTAATGCAAAGCCATCTGTCTGTAAGTTGAAGTTGAACTGGAGGTGGAATTTTCAATAGGATCATGATCCAAACACACTAGTAAATCCACCAAGGAATGTAGCTGAAGGAAAATTTTAGCAAGTTGATATCAATTAGACTGTTGGACAGTTAGGGTTAGGTTGGAAGTGCCTCCACAGGGTTATTTCTGCTGAAGAAAGCAATGCTGTCCCCTGAGGCCAAAAGAGTAGTTACTTTCTTAACAGAAGAATGTTTTTATATCTACTAATGTTTTTGCTGAAGGAATGTTTTAAAACTTTTTTATTTTTGCTAAATAAATGAGGGTAAAATGTTTGCTTTATCAAATATCTTGGGGGGAAAAATGAACAATAGGAATAATTTCTATTTAAAACTCATTTCAGGTCATTTTACCAGAGTGCATGTAAAAATTTTCAACCAGAGACAATAACACAGTGGATCAGGTTTACTGTAACATTCCGGGAGCATATAAAGTGTTCACAGCTCCTCATCTGGGCATGTCAGATCACATCACAGTGTAGCTGATTCTGGCTTATAAACCTCTGATCTGCAGGACTCCCACCACCAGAACCATGCAGATCTGGACTGAGGAGGCTTCCTCAGCACTACAAGTCGAGTACACTCGAGTGCACAAACTGGGAAGTGTTTAAACAGGGGGCTAAACTAGAGGAATACACATTGGCTGTTCTGTCCTATGTTCATTTCTGCACTGACGCTGCCCTGCCAACAAAGACCATCACGGCTTTTTCCAACCAGAAGCCATGGATGAATGGCAAATGTGGCCACTGCTTAACGCCCGAGATGCAGCCTACAGGTCAGGAGACATGCTGGCCTACAGTAGGGCCCATAAAGAACTGAAAAGGGGCATCTAGCTGGCAAAACTCAGATACAAACAGCGCATTAAGGAGCACTTCAACAACAACAACCCGTGCAACATGTGTAGAGGTAAAGGACCATCATGGACTACAAGCACAGTGACCAGCAGGTCAGCCATGACCCCACTCTGCCTGACACAATGAACAGCTTCTTTGCACGATTTGACTCATTGAGCAGCAGGGGAACTGCACATCTTCCCCTGCTAGAGGAGCAGCAGCAGCACATCGTCCTGAAGCAACACCAAGTGTGTTCTACCATGATTAAGATCAATATCAACAGGGCTGCAGAACCAGGTTGTCATGCACCGACCAGCTGGCAGTAGTTTTCCTGGACATTTTCAACCTGTCCCTGCAGCTTGCCAAGGAATCTGTCTGCCTAAAGTCCTCCACCATTGTGCCTGTGCCCAAAAAATCAGCCGCTACCTGCCTCAATGATTATCACCTGGTTGCCCTGACCCCGGTAATCATGACATGCTTTGAGAGGATCCTCCTTAACCACATCAAGGACACTTATTTTAGGAGGATATTCGTGGACTTCAGCTCAGCTTTCAACACTGTTCTCCAGGACAAGCTGGTACTGAAGCTCTACAACCTCGGACTGTCAGCTACTGTGTTCCTGGTTCAGAGACTTTCTAACCAACCGACCCCAGGTGGTAAGGATAGGGAACTCTACATGAACAGGGTGGAAGATGTGGAGTTCCCTTTCCTCACCATCTGGGTTCAGTTGGTAGTGATAGTGGACTACACTGCAGTGCTGTTTGCTCAGCCCAGCCCTCTTCAGCATTTTCACACATGACTGTTATCCACTCAACAAACACGCTCGTGAAGACACCATCGTGGTTGGTTTCATATTGGATAACGATGAGACCACTACAGAGAGGAGATCCTGCACTTGATAAACTGGTGTTCCACCAACAATCTTGTTCTGAAAACCAGTAAGACCAAGGAGGTCATAGTGGACTACAGGAGGACCAAGAAGACACATCATCTCTTCTTTGCATTCAACAAGAGGCGCTGGAGCGTGTGGACAGTATTAAGATCCAGGGCGTCCACATTTCATCTGACCTGTCCTGGTCTATCAACACCTCACACCTGGTGAAGAAGGCCCAATAACGGCTTTTCTTCCTCAGAAAGTTAAAATAGACTGGGATCTTCTCTCAGCTGCTCAAGAACTTCTACAGCACTACAATAGAAAGCATACCCTTCTCAGTGCAACAGTGTGGTATGGCAGCTGCACTTAAAAGGACAGAAAACACTTGGCTCAGGTGCTGAGCACTGCTCAGGGGATCATGGGCTGCTGTTTACCAGATCTAGACACAATATATGCTGTACGGGAGGAAGGCCAGCCACATCATGGCGGATCCCACCCACTGTGGAAATGGACTGTTTGTACCTCTTCCTTCATATAAGTGCACATGCATTAACAGGCATGCAGCCTTTTCAGTTGCTCCTGCCCTTTCTGTACTTTTAACTCTTTTTTCTTCTTGCTTTAACTTTTTTTCTTGTATTTATTGTTTTACTGCTCATATGTAGCTGCCCTCTCAAGCTGTGGCTTGAGAAAGTTTTTGTACTTTTTATCGCTGCGGAACTTTTTCTTTCATGGAGAGTTACTTAGAGTAGAGCAACTACATGCCGCGCACTTTGTTTACTCCAGGGATCAGCTGATTGCCTTGACGCAAGCCGGTCTTGCCAGAAATCTGGAGGAAAACACACCAGGGGTGCAGAGGAGCAGGACAGAAGGGAGGCGGCAAGCCAAAGGAGGCTTACATAGAAGAAAATGTACAAGCCGTGTCTCCCGTCTATAATAATGGGGAACGTGAGGTCACTGGTGAATAAGATGAATGAACTGACAGCGCTAGCCTGGAGTCAGAGGGAGCATCGGGAGCGTAGTTTCATGTGCTTCATGGAGACATGGCTGCATCAGAATATTCCCAATGACAACATATCCATCGGAGGCTTGCACACTGTCCAGGCCGAGAGAGACTGCTCCGTGAGCGGTAAGCGGAATGGGGGACTCACCGTTCTAGTCAATAACCGGTGGTGTAACCCTGCCCACATAACCATCAAAGAGAGGAGTTGTGGACCGGATATTGAACTGTGTGCTGTTGGACTCAGACCATATTATTTGCCTAGGGAATTTTCCCATGTTATCTTAGTGGCTGTCCCATGTTCCTCCTTCTGCCAACCCCAACACTCCATGTGACACTGTTCATGCTACCATAGCCCGGTTACAGACCCAGCATTCATTGTGATCTTCAACCATGTCACCATGGACACTACAATGACAAACTTTGTGCAGTACTTGGACTGTCCCACCAGAGAGGAGAGAACTTTAGACCTGCTGTATGCAAATACTAAGGACACCTACAGTTCCTCCCCCTCCCCCCACTGGGTAGATCAGACCACAACTTAATTCATCATTCCCCATGCTATGTGCCTGTAGTGAAGAGACAGCCTGTGACTTCAAACACTGTTAGGAGATGGTTGGAGGATGCCTTGGAGAAATTACAGGACGGTTTTGGAATGACAGACTGGCAAGTGTATTTTACACTACATAAATATCCCAACACAGACAGTCTATTGTTACCCAAATAACAAGCCGTGGGTGACAAAAGACATCTCCTTAACAACAAGAAGAGGGCATTCAGGACTGGCAACAGGGAGGAGGTGAGAACGATCCAAAACATACTGAGAGTCAAAGTCCTGTGATGGACTTGATAATCCTCCCCCACCAGTCAACTTCACCTATAATCAGGTTGAGAAGCAACTGAGAAGACTACACTCAGGCAAGGCAGCAGGACCAGATGGGGGTCCTTAAAGCCTGTGCCCCCAGCTCTGTGAAGTCTTACATTACATCTTCACCATGAGCCTGAGTAGGTGGCCCCCAGTATTACAGACCCGTGGCACTGACTTTACATGTCATGAAAGCCCTTGAGAGACTCATACTGGATGTTACGAATACCACACGGAGACAGAAGACTAAACTTATACAAGTTTATTGTGACCCAGGAGTTGGGCTCGCAGAGCCACACACACATAAATGAAATGGAACGGAAATCAAACCTGCCACGAGGGGCAAACACAAACCGACCAACACAATACAACACACGGAAATGAAACCTGCCGCGAGGGGCGAACATAAACCGACAAACACTACTTACGGGAACAACGGAGGGAGACAGGAACAGAGAGATGGATGATGGGAGCAGGACGAGGATAAAACGAGGGAGTAGAGGTGAGTCCAAAGCGCTGGTTAGAGTGGCGGTGCAAACACGTAGACACTAACGAGGCTAGACACTGAGTAGTGTCTAGTGGGGGTTATTATAGAGGAGGTGATTGGATCCGGAAATGAGGTGCAGTGATTAGAATTCGGGGGAGTGTGCTCGCGGTGTGTGAGAGTCGGGTTGCGAGCTAGCTGCGGGTGTAACACTGGATCAACTCTGTCCCATGGTTAGACCACATATGGACTGCGTTCAGTTCGCCTACCAGGCTCGCTTTGGAGTAGAGGACGCCATCATCTACTTGCTAAACCGTGTCTACACCCACCTGGACCAGCCGACGAGCACTGTGAGGCTCATGTTTTTTTTACTTTTTTCAGTGCATTCAACACCATCAGGCCAACCCTCCTGTGTGAGAAGATGACAGCGATGCAGGTGAATTGTGGACTACTTGACCGGGAGATCACTGTATGTGCACTTGCAGCACTGTGTCGGACACCGTGGTCAGCAACACCGGAGCACCACAAGGGACCGTCCTCTCCCCTTCTCTCTTCACTCTCTACACAACTGACTTCAACTACTGCACAGATTCCTGCCACCTTCAGAAGTTTTTTGATAACTCTGCTGTAGTTGGATGTATCAGTGGGGGTGATGAGATGGAATATCGGGCTGCTGTGGATTCCTTTTTCACATGGTGTGAGCAGAATCATCTACAGCTTAATGTGACAAAGACCAAGAAACTGATTGTGGATTTCAGGAGATCCAAAACATCAGTGGCCCCTGTTTCCATCCAGGGAGTCAATGTGGAAATGGTGGAGGATTACAAATACCTCGGAGTTCATACTGACAATAAACTGGACTGGGTTAAGAACATTACTGTACTTTAAATGAAGGGCCAGAGATGTCTATATTTTTTGAGGTGGCTAAGGTCATTTAAAATCTGCCGAACACTGCTCAGGATGTTTTATGAGTCTGTTGTGGCCAGCGCCATCCTGTATGCTGTTGCATGCTGGAGCAGCAGGCTGAGGGTTGCAGATGCAAACAGACTGAACAAACTGATCTGCAAGGCCAGTAACGTTGTGGGGATAGAGCTGGACTTTCTGACAGTATTGTCGGAGAGGCGAATGTTGTCCAAAATAAAGACAATCCCAATAAATCAACAATACCTCCCACCCACTTCACAACTTGCAGATCAGTCACAGGAGCATGTTCAGTGAGAGACTGATACCACCTAAATGTACCATTGAACGACAGAGGAAATCATTCCTACCTGTGGCCATTAAACTGTACAACTCCTCCATATAGCAACAACACCCACTGTTATACATTTGCATTTTGCATTACATTTATATTCCACTATTTATCATATTGATAATATTGTACGTATTACTCACTGACAGGATTTATTCTGTATCTGTATAGACATTAGCAATGTCTTAGACTTACATGCATACATACATATATATATATATATATATATATATATATATATGCCCCTCCGCGAATCGCCCTCTGATCGTGGGGGAGGGGTGGGCGAGTCCTAATGATCCGGGGGGCGATGTGG
>JAQMYF010000004.1:12503304-12514973 GCA_030014195.1 Neosilurus mollespiculum
GGGGATTATGGTGTTAAACGCTGAGCTGTAGTCAACAAACAACATTTTCACATAATTCCCCTTCCCGCTGTCCAGATAGCTTCCTAACCCAGTTTCCTTTTCTTCCCTACCACTAGAATCTGCTACTGACACGTTCCTCTCTTCACTCTCTGCATCTATGGATCTCCTCTGCCCACTATCTACAAAATCCAAGATCATCTTGTCATGTACCAACAGCCTTCAAAAGAGCCAGGGTTCTACCCCTCTTAAAGAAACACCTTTCTGGATCCATCAGACATTAACAACTACAGACCGGTACCACTTCTTTCTTTCCTTTCTAAAATTATTGAATGTACTATTTATAACCAAATATCTTTCTATCGTCTGCAGAATAACCTTCTTGACACTAATCAATCTGACTTCAAAGTAGCACATTCCACAGAGACTGCACTCTTGGCTGTCACAGAGAGGCTACATGCTGCAAGATCAGCCTAGATGTCCTTGACCTTTCAGCTGCATTTGACACAGTCAACCACAAGACTCTCTTGTCCATCCTCAGGAGTCTAGGAATTAGTGGTTCAGCATGGCAATGGTTTACTTCCCACCTGGAAGGTTGCTCATATCAGGTTACATGGAGGGGATCCACATCTTCTCCACACCGACATTCCACTGGAGTTCCCCAGGGATCAGTTCTTGGTACACTTCTGTTCTCTCTTTATACTAGGTCTCTCAGTGATGTCATTTTCACATGGGTTCTCTTACCACTGTTATGCAGATGATACTAAACTTGTTTTTTCTTTTCCTCAATCAGACACTAATGTTTCTGCCCGGATCTCTGCATGTCTGGCAAGTATCTCCTCATGGATGGCAATTCACCAGCTGAAGCTTAATCCCAGCAAGACTGAATTGCTGTTCATCCCAGCTGACTCATCCCCACATCAAGATCTTGCAATCTCCTTGGACAACTCTGTGATCTCTCCTTCAGTCACTGCACAAAGCCTTGGAGTAATCATGGACAATTGCCTGTCCTTCTCTTCTCATATCACTAATCTTTCTCGATCATGTCGATTCCTCCCTTTTAACATCCGAAGGATTCGCCAATTTCTTTCCACTGAGGCCTCTCAGATACTTGTTCAGTCCCTTGTTATCTCAAGACTAGACTACTGCAACTCACTCCTGGCAGGTCTACTGTTGAGCACAATTCGGCCTCTGCAACTGATCCAGAATGCAGCTGACATATCCTGTACCACCCTCACATACTTCTCTACCACTTCTGACTTCCCCATACAGTACCATAACTCCAAAAACACATAGTTTAAATCTTTCTGACCTTCCCTGTACCTCTCCATCAACATTTTCAAAGCAAATATGGCATATGTGGTTCTCTCTCATGGCATAAAACCATACTGCTGTTCACAGATCACCACCTCTCCTCTCAGCCTGGACTCGTTCATGGTGTGACTCATCAACTTTATACCTTTATACTAACTCTCTTGTTCTTGAAAATTAAAGATCACTTCTTCTCCTTTCCTCAGGCTTCCTCTCACCTTTCAACATTTTGTTGAAAAGGCTAAATAAAAACCCCATTACTATCTTGCCTAAACATCTCTATGCCTCTGCTGGTATATCATCTGGGCCAATTGTCTTTCCACTCTGCATGCTCTTTATAGCTGCTCTCAATTCATCCTTACTAATCCCACACACTTCCTGGTTCACTCTCTCCACATCCTCCATCCATCCATCCATCCATCACACACTCTCTCTCTCTTCCTCTCTCTTTCTTTCTCTCTCTTTTTCTTTATTTATCAGCTTCTCAAAATGTCTTTAGTTTCCCCCATCTGATCTTTGGTTCACTTTTCAAGCTTTGGTTCACCTCTTCATCACCTCTAAAGTTATCCTACTGACCACCACCCAATGCTATCCAGCAACACTATTCCCTTCCACCACCTTACAGTATGCATTCATGACTTTCATTTTCATATATATATTTTTAAATCTACCACCATCTGCCTGTCAGTGTTCCTCTCCTTGACACTGTACTTATCCATCACTTGCTCATCACCTCTGCTCCCCTCACCAACATGCCCATTGAGTCCTGCTCCAATCACCACTCTGTCATCCTTGAAAACACTCTCAACCACTTTATCTAAGTCATCCTTCTCCTTCCTCTCACACCCTACGTGTGGTGTGTATGCACTAATAACATTACATGTAAGGGCTTCACTCCTTTTTCAGGAAGGTCAAGGCAATTATCATGGTTATTTTATTTGGAGGATTATAGGAAGGAGAAGGAAGATTGTATGAATAGCTTTCTGTATAAATAAATGAAGAAAAAATATTAACTACTTGCTAACTGTAAATAATGGTTTAGTAATTGTTTTCATAAAAATAAAATGATGTAAGGAAGTTCTTTAAAAAAACAATGTATTAGGATAACATTTACAACAAAAAAAGACAGAAAGACGAGGAGTAGTCCAACCTAGCATCCAGTAAGAAACTGCTCTATCCACTTTATGGGCCAAAACAAATAATAATGATAAATAAATAAATATATATTCTTTCAGTCCCCAAAATACAGGGAAATGCCTGTTATGATAGATAGCTTATCTAACACAGGCTAAAAATGATGCATTTAAAGTGAAACTCTCTTGTTACACATGAACATATTTTTATTATGAGGTATTATGAGGTAACATATTTACTTTACATTATCGAATTTACGATCTGCTAAAATTAGTTTGATGTTTGACAGTAGCCAGTCATTTCACTCTCGTGAGAGTGCAAAATCATGAGAGTAGTATGTGAATCCCCCAGGTCATATAAGGCATGAAATTGGCAATAATAACAGTACACAGATATTAAACACAATTATTATCATTATTATTATTATTAATATTATTATTATTGTTGTTGTTGTTGTTGTTGTTGTTGTTGTTGTTGTTGTTGTTGTTAATACACAATTTCCTCCAGGATCAATAAAGTAACTGAAACTCTGAAATCTGAAACTAAAAGATCAGATATAATCTAGTGAACTTCTGAATAAAATTAAAACAGGAACAAATACAAATCATTTACATCCATTAAAACAAGCATGTTCTACCATGTCATGTATTCATATGCAAATTAATTCAACGTTGCAGATGAAAACACAGGGTGATCATGTAACTTTTCGCTACTTTTCGCATTTCAATAGCACCCCCTGTGTGTAAAGTTATTGCTTTTCTTTTTAATATCTGCACAATAAAATGTTCATAAAACACCTTTTATAAAGTTTGGGTTTAATTTGCTTTTAAAAATACCACAAGGAAATTCTTTTTCAAACATCTATGCAACAACGTGATATTTCTCTGTGGTAAAAAGTAAGTATGTCATGCATACTCAGAATTTTCACCTGCACCTCATTTCCCATTAGATCTTCTATTTAACCTCCCACTTCACTCTGTCACTTGTCTAGCCTCGTTGGAGCTGTGCATTGTTTTTGCCCCGCCTTCTAGCGTTTTTGGACTCAAGACCATTTACCTGTTTACATTGCGCTATTCAGATTCCCTCTCCGATCTTTTCTAGCCTTGTCTCCTCATCTCCGGAACCCTTCCACCTCCAGTTTATCCTCTCCCGTTACTTTCCCTGTTTCCTGGTCCTAGATTTTCTTCCGCATTAGTTTTGATTAGCCCCTCGTGGCTTGTTTTATTTTTCTGCCTTTTTGTTTCTCGTGGCATCCCAAGCCCTGTTTGTCTGTTTATTTAATAAACCTTAATGTTTAACCCACTAAAGCCTTGTCATAGTGTGATCATAACAAAGTATACCCTTGACCTTAGAAGCTATTGTCTCCCTCAGCAGAAATCATTTCTTGCAGGTATAATTTTTCACCAATCTGACATCGTTTTGCTGTAATTTTTTGACCACACTTTCATGCTAAATTTCTTCAGGTGCTAGATGTTTATCTTGAAGGTTTTCTTTCAAGTACTGCACTTCCAAATCCCGCTACAATGTTTAAATAGGATGTGATCAGCATTTACTTTTAAAAAGCAAAAGTTCACACAAATCTCACTCACTCACTGATTATACACAGATGATACACTGGTTTTAATTAACCTACTACTAGGTTAATCCTACTAGGGTCACGGGGAGGTTGGAGCCTATCTCAGCTGACACTGGATGAAGACGGGGTACACCCTGAACGCTAGTCAATTGGGAACAGCCAATAAGAATAATGTGCATGTCTTTGGACTGTGGGATGAAAATGGCATACCCAGAAGAAAGCCAGACAAGCACAGGGAGAACATGCAAACTCTGTTCCCTAATTCCCTCTTTTTAGACTGAGAGCAAGCACACAAATCCAACTCAACTTCAACATGATGAGAGAAGAAAGACGTGTCTTTTTTGTTACCTTTTTCTTACTTGTTCATTTGCTTTCTTAGGTTCTTGTATTAGTGCCCAACACAAAAGAGAAAGCAAGAAAAAAATGAGAAACCATGTGAGCTTGTACCTTTAAGAAGTTTTATTTTACCTGTCTTGTACAACTAGAATTCAAAGAAATGTCTTGCATAACTTGGTTAAACTGGACTTGTGAACAAATAATACACTGTACCTAAAGGAAAATGGCAGCAAAATCCAAATAAATTTAATTTAGTGTTGATTTAATTGATAAATTAAATTAATTTCTTGAGCAATACATTTGTGTGCATTATTCATGTTAACAATATTTCTTATTAACTAAATAAGTGATTTTCTATGAGGCCAAATCGAAAGACATGGCAGGGGTGGCACAGTGGTTAAGGCTCTGGCTTACTGAAGGTCAGAGGCTCAAGCGCCAAGTTGCCACTGTAGTGCCCTTAGTACAGCCCTCAACCCTCAACTGCTTAGATGTATAAAAAAATATATATATATATATATATATATATATATATATATATATCTGTCACCCTGGATAAGAGCATCTGCCAAATGCCATAAATGTAAGATGAAAGGCAGAGTCCTTTACCCTATACCTGACCTTGGGTGGGTGAATGGTGTTACATGGGGCAGCACAGAGGGTGCAGTTTTTGCGAGACCTAGAGAAGTTTGCATTGGTAAGAGTGTGCCGCGGTTAACTAAGGCATGGTTTGAAGTGTTCCATGCTCAAGAAAGATCAATGCAACTGATTTCCTTTAGTCTTTGTCTCTCTCTTTCAAGCTTTCACTCCATCTCACAGAGCATTAACTATGTCTCTTTTCACTATGTCAGTTCATTAGATCAGCTCTTATTTATTAGATTCTGCATTCCAGTGGCAATGTTCTTGGCTTGTTTGAAGGCAGAAAAGATGAACTGGGCCAGTCAGAATTCTTAAAACATCAGTGACTAAAAGCACCACATTTAACTCAGCAAAACTGCCATCATCAATAAAGTCCGGCTCAGAAATGATATGAAAACAGGATTGTAGGATACTTTTTCATGCTGGGAAAGACATTAAGGGAATAAGCTGCAGCAGAAAGAGAAAATTAAAGAGAGAGAGAGACAGAAGTGGGGTAAATAAAGATTGAAAGAGTGAGTGAATATAGGGGGGAAATGCAGTCCGCCTAACACATGTTGGGTAAGCTGTAAAGGAAACTGAGGGTGTCAAGCTCCAGCAGGCACAGAGGTCACTCTGTTACTATCTACTAAAAAAAAAAAAAAAAAAAAAAAAAAAGTTGAAAAGGAGAATAAGAAGTCAAAAGTTCAAATCTGTCTGAAATAATTTCTTTTCCCCATGGAGGACCTCAGCAGCACTAAAAGGAGTTGAACAGAATGAAGCATGATATCATTAAACATTTAATGGAAATATATAACAGCAGCTTTTCATGAGTTTTATACAAAGTAAGTTGTAATTTGGAACAACTGAAGGAACCACTATCCTCATTAGTACGTCCACATTAAAAAAAAAAAAAAAAAATCCTTTCTCAATTTTTATTAACAGATCAGCATTCTGTACATTTTGGTCGCCTGTAAACTGATTATGAGAAATTACTGGTTGTGGTTTGTTTGCTGTAACAATGACACAGAGTTATTTTCTGCCCAAGCCTAAAAAGCTTGCTTTATATTTCAAGTCTTAAAGGTTTATTTGCTACCAAACATATACTTTCCTTCCATAGACATAATGGACATTAAACCTTTAAACTTTAATGGAACTAACATGACACTCGTTTTTTTATAGTTTTTCTACTGTTTTTCCTTTGTAAATTTGTCAGGTTGTAAATGTGTTCCAGGCGTATACTTATTAGTTTATGTGTGATGGAGTGCAGCTTGTAATTCTTTATTCTGTGTAGGCGTTTTCCAAGGGCTGTGTGTGCCAATTCATGTGTGATTAGCCTGTATAAATCTAGTAATAGGACCTAATGCACCTAAACTAGCATCCACCATCCTCCCACAGACCTGTCTACCAAACCACCAATAGCAGTGATATCAGTGGAGAATGAGACAGAAGATTCATAAACAGGAACAAGTAATTGTTTATTTTTTTCTACAGAAAGTGCCTTGAACCTGTTGTCGTTCTTTGCAGCTTCTGCATTTTTACTCTGCTTTACCTCACTTATTCCCTGGTGTTTGTTCATCATTATAGAAAGCACAGCATTCTGCAGGGCAGGGAGTATTTAGGAGAGGACTTTTGTGTACTCTAGTACAATTGGCAATATAAAAAATATATAAATACATAAATAAAATATGTGTAATGACTGAATGGAGCATTATTGAAACAAAGAATTCAAATATGATTTATGATTTTAATTCATTTTGTGATTTGTGATTTTTGTAATTCAACAATCTCTGAATAATAGAGCTATTTACATCTATCAGCCTTAAGATTAAATCCACTGAGAGGTGAAGTGAATATCGCTGATTGTAATTCTTTTAAAATAACCCAGTTTGTTGCAAAAAGCTACTGCAATTTTTTGGTCCCAGTCCAGCCCTGCTTTTAAGTAGATATAATATTGAAGAGAAGGTTTGTTTGCTCAAATTTGTTGAAATAATTAACATTTTTTATGAGATGTAATTATTTTCTTAACAATTGTTCATTGGGGGGTTATTTGTTGATTAACACAACAAGCCAACAACCTTAAAGATGTCATCATTGTAAAGCAAACAAGAAATAATACAAATAAACCAGACAACATGAGGGTGCATAACTGCTCATCTCCCAAAGTCAGTACTGTGTAGAGACACTTTTTGCAGCAATTACAGTTGCAAGACTCTTAGTGTATGTCTCTATGTGCATGAAACATTCAGCTACTGGGATTTTTATCCATTCTTCAAAGCAAAACTGCTCCAGATCCTTCAAGAATTTCTCTTTCTCAAGAATTTGACTGTATTTAGCCCCATCCATCATTTCCTCAATTCTGACCAGTTTCACAGTCCCTGCTGATTAAAATCCTCTTTGGTGTTCTTGGAGTGATGAAGATGTTGGGTTTGCACACCTTTTTTATCTTTGAGGAGTCTCCCACATGAACACTAAACATCTGTAAAGCCCAGCTCTGTGAAGTGTGGACAGATACACCAGTCTCCACTGTGGAACTTTCTAGCTCATGTGGGGTTACTTTTAGTCTCTTTGTTGCCTCCCAGATTAGTGCCATTTTTAACTTTAATTAACTGATTTGAGCTATACTGTGCCCGAACGCCTCCCTGGTGTGGTGTTTCGGGCATGTCCGACCGAGAGGAGACCCCGGGGCCGACCCAGAACGCGCTGGAGGGACTACATCTCTCGGCTGGTCTGGGAACGCCTTGGTGTCCCCCCGGAAGAGCTGGAGGAAGTGGCTGAGAAAAGGGACGTCTGGGAGTCACTGCTTAGGCTGCTGCCCCCGCGACCCGACCCCGGAACAAGCGGAAGATGATGAATGAATGAATGAATGAATGAGCTATATTGTGTATGTCCATTACATAAAATCCATGAAAAAAACAAATTCCTGTCAATTACAGGTTGTAAGGCAACAAAATAGAAAATGTTTCAATCGGGAAGACTACTGATATATGGAACTGTCACAACTTCTTCACTATCTTTGCATCTATCTTTTTCTATTAGAAAAATTTTAAAGGAAAACTTCAAATGCAGGGTGAAGCCATGGCCTAATGGTTAGAGAAGCAGGTTTTGGAGGGGTGTGGTGGTGGGGGAGAACCTGTCTCTCCTTCCTCCTCCTTCAAGAGTGAAGTTTTCTTGAGCAAGGCACCTAACTTGTCCACTACTCCTGGTGATTCGGGTGACTCCATGGTCAAGTAAAAGGATTATTATTATTATTATTATTATTATTATTATTATTATTAAGTGGTTTTAAATAGATATTTTAATTATATTATTAACATACTGGATCCTGGAGTGGGCATGGGAGTTTGCCCAATCTGTCCTTATGTGCTTTGTGGATTTACAGAAGGCTTTTGACCGTGTCACTCAGACTATCTTGTGAGGTGTGCTCTAGGAGTATGGTCAACCGGACCCATTGCTACAGGCCATTAGTTCTCTGTACCACTGTAGACAGAGCTTGGTCCGTATTGGTAAGAACAAATTGAATTTGTTTCCAGTGAGGGTTGGCGTCCCTGGTTCTGTTCATAATTTATATGGACAGAATTTCAATGGTGCAGCCGAGGCTTTGAGGGGTTCTGGTTTGGTGTCCATAGGATCTCGTCTCTGTTTTTTGCAGATAATATTGTCCTTTTGGCTTCATCAAGCAGGGACCTCCAGCACTCATTGGAGTGAGTTGCAGCTGAGTGTGAAGCGGCCTGTGATGAGAATCAGCACCTCCAAGTCCGAGGTCATGGTTCTCAGCCAGAAAAGGGTGGAATGCACCCTCCGGGTCTAGAATGAGGTCCTGCCCCAAGTGGAGGAGTCTAAGTATCTTGGGGTCTTCTTCACAAGCGAGGAAAGGATGGAACAGGAGATCAACAGGCAGATCAGTGCAGCCTCTGCTGTAAAGCAGGGCTTGTACTGGTCCGTCATGGTGAAGACGGAGCTGAGCTGAAAGACAAAGCTCTCAATTTACCAGTCGTTCTATGTTCCAACCCATACCTATGGTCACAAGCTTTGGGTAGTAACTGAAAGAACAACATTGCGTATGCAGGTGGCTGAAATGAGCTTCCTTCACAGGGTGGGAGTGCTCCCCCTCAGAGATAGGGTGAGAAGCTCAACCATCCGGGAGGAGCTCGGAGTACAACCACTGCTCCTCCGCATTGAGAGGAGCCAGTTGAGGTGGCCCGGTCATTTAATTAGAATGCCTCCTGAATGCCTATCTGGTGTGGTGTTTTGGGCGTGTCCAACTGGGAAGAGACCCCGGGGTCAACCCAGAACGTGCTGGAGGGACTATGTCTCTTAGTTGGTCTGGGAACACCTGAGTGTCCCCCTAGAAGTGCTGGAAGAGGTGGCTGGGGAGAGGGATGTTTGGACCTCACTGCTTAGGCTGTTGCCCCTGTGACCCAAACCTAGATCAAGCGGAAAAAGAGGATGATGATGATGATGATGAGTAATATAATAAATAATACATTTCTATCTAAAATTTATACATAGATATACATAAACATAGTACCAATTTGATAAACATTCCTCACAGCAGTACTACAACTACTTTGGAGTCTCTGTAACATGTATTTCCTTACTGACTTGTCCTTTATGTGGTTCTGAATGCATTTGTGGGAGTAAACATAATTCAGGCTTAGTTGGAACATGATGTGTGTTAGTTAAAAAACTTGATGGGGGTTTGTTGGAACATACTGCAGGATTAATTGGAACATGATGCAGGGTTTGTTGACACATAATGCTGGGTTGGTTGGAACATGATGTTGGGTGGGTTGAAGCATGATGTGGGATTAGTTGGAACATAATGTGGGGTGGGTTGAACATGATAAGGGATTAGTTGGAACATGATGTGGGATTAGTTGAAACGTGAGATTAGTTGGAACATGATAGGGGTTAGTTGCAACATGATGTGGGGTTAGTTGAAACATGATGTGGGGTTAGTTGTAACATTATGTGGGGTTAGTTGTAACATGATGTGGGATTAATTGGAACATGATGTGGGGTTTATTTGGAACATGATGTGGGATTAATTAAACATGATGAAGGATTAGTTGGAACATAACGCAAGGTTGTTAGAACATGATGTGTGGTTAGTTGAAACATGATGTGGGGTGGTTGTAAAATAATGTGATATTGATTGGAACATGATGTGGGGTTAGTTGGAACATGATGAGGGGTTAGTTGGAACATGATGTGGGATTAATTGAAACATGATGTGTGATTAGTTGGAACTTGATGGGGGTTAGTTGAAACATGATGTGGGATTTGTTGGAATATCATGTGGGGTTAGCTGAAACATGAGATTATTGGAACATGATGTGGGGTTAGTTGAAACATGATGTGAGATTAGTTGAATCATGATGTGGGATTAGTTGGAACATGATGTGGGGTTAGTTGGAACATGATGCAAGGTTTGTTGAAACATGATGTGGGATTAGTTGGGGCATGATGTGGGATTAGTTGGAACACGATGCAAGGTTTGTTGGAACATGATGTGGGATTAATTGAAACATGATGCAAGGTTTGTTGGAACATGATGTAAGATTAGTTAAAAGATGATGTGGGATTAGTTGGAACATGATGTGGGGCTAGCTGGAACATAATGTGGGATTAGATAGTGTATGATGGGGGTTAGCTGGCACATGATGTGGGATTAGTTAGAGCAAGATGTGGGATTAGTTAAATCATGATGTACATTTAGTTAGAATATGTTGCAAGATTTGTTGGAATATGATTTGGGGTTATTTGGAATATGATGTGGGGTTAAATGTAACATGATGTGGGGTTAGTTGGATATGATGTGGGTTAAGTTGAAACATGATGCAGGGTTAGCTAGAATATGACGTAGGATTATTTGGAACATGATGTGGGGGGTAGCTGGAACTTGATGTGGGATTAGTTGGATATGATGTGGGTTAAGTGCAAATGAAATTCAAATTTTTTTGTCAGGTACAAAATCATACACAGTACAATATGTAGTGAAATGTTTGTTATGACTGTCCTAAAATTTGAAGAATAAACTATAAACTATCAATATCAAGAAAGAAAAAGAACAATTACTAACTATATAAAGGAGAGTTAAAGGTCATATAAACATAAAAATGTAAAAAATAAAATAAAATAAAAAATAAAATAAAAAATAAAATAAAAAATAAAAAGAATTAAATAAAAAAAGTAATGATAAAGTAAAATAAAAAGAAATTATAAAATAAAATACAGGATACAAAAATATATAAAATGAAATATAAATGCAGTGGCGATTTTACAGGTAATACTGTATGTGAAGTGTCAAGTGACTGTAAAGTGTCGGTGCAGTACGCACACAAGGTGTCCAGTGAGTGTGGTTGTTGTGTGTGCGGAGTAGTGCAGGGTGAACAGAGTGCAAATTGTGTGTGCAACAATCAGCTGAGGTAGAATGTAATGTTCATGTGTAGGGTAGGTCTACAATGTCCAGGTACTAGTGTTCTGGTTGAGGGTCCGAATGGCCTGCGGGAAAAAACTCCTCCTCATTCGCTCAGTGTTTGCTTTCAAGGAACAGAAATGTTTCCCTGATCGCAACAGAGAGAAGAGTCCATTGTTGGGATGGCTGAGGTCCTTCACTATCCTCCTGGCCTTGGTCCAGCACCGCTTGCTGTATATAGTGTCCAGGTCAGGAAGCTCGATACGGATGGTACGCTCTGCT
>JAQMYF010000004.1:12538457-12550197 GCA_030014195.1 Neosilurus mollespiculum
AATGTCAATAGTCATGAAAAGAAAGGAAACTCATTGAATGAGAAGGTGTGTCCAAACTTTTGGTCTGTACTGTACATGTTTGTTGGTTCATTTAGACATGTACCCTTTTTTCAAATTCAAATTAAATTTTTTATTTGTCACATACAAAATCATACACAGTACATCATGTAGTGAAATGCTTATTACAACTGTCCTATATTTGAAGAGAATAAAAACTATCTGCCCTCGCCCAGAGTCAGCTTAGATGGCCGCCAGCCTCCCCGCGACCCTAATAAGGATTAAGCGGTTCAGAAAATGAATAGATGAATGGAAAAACTATTAATATCACAGAATAAAAACTATTAATATCATAGAATAAAAACTATCAATATCAAGAAGAATAAAAACTATCAATATTAATATCTTTTATATATTAATAACTATTATAAAAAACAACAATAGTAAAAAGTCAAATATAAATGTAGTGATGATAAATAATACAGTATGTAAAGTGTCAGTGCAGTATGCACACAAAGATGTCCAGTTAGTGTGTTTGTTGTGTGTGCAGAGGAGTGCAAGGTATACAGGGAGTACAATTTGTGTGTGCAACAATAAGCTGAGGTATAATGTAATGATCATGTGTAGGGTATGTCTAAAAAGTCCAGGTACTAGGTGTTCTGGTTGAGGGCCCAAACGGCCTGCGGGAAGAAGCTCCTCCTCATTCGCTCAGTGTTTGCTTTCAAGGAACAGAAATGTTTCCCTGACCGCAACAGAGAGAAGAGTCCATTGTTGGGATGGTTGAGGTCCTTCGTTATCTTCCTTGCCTTGGTCCAGCACCGCTTGCTGTATATAGTGTCCAGGTCAGGAAGCTGGATACGGATGGTACACTCTGCTGATCGCTTGCCTGTCCTGTTCGGTGCTGTTTCCAAACCAGGCTGTGTTATTTCCCATCAGGATACTCTAAATGGTGCAGGTGTAGAAAGTCTTTAGCACCCTTGAGGGCAATTTAAAGTCCTTCAGGCATCTAAGATGTTGAAGATGCTGCCGGGCCTTCTTTACCAGGGTATTTACCAGGATCATGTCAGGTCCTGCGTGATGTAAACAGCTAGGTACTGGAAACTGTTTACTCTCCACTGGGGTCCCATTGATAGGCAGGGGCTGGTAATTCCTCTCCTGCTTTGTGTTGAAGTCCACTATCAGCTCCTTAGTCTTGCTGACTTTCAGGTGGAGATTGCTGATGTGGAACCATAATTCCAGATTTCTAACCTCCTCTAGGTAAGCTGTTTCATCATTGTTAGTCATCAGACCCTCCACCACAGTGTCGTCCGCAAACTTAATGATGTAGGTAGAGCTGGAAGTGGCCACACAGTCATAGGTATACAGAGAGTACAGCATGGGCTCAGAACACTACCCTGAAGGGCTTTAGTGCTGAGGGTAAGGTAGGGTGAGACATGGTTGCCCAACCGTACCGCCTGTGGTCTGTCTGTCAGGAAGTTGAAGATCCAGTGACACAAGAATTGGCTAAGGCCCAGGATCTCCAACTTAGTGGTTAGCATAGAGGGTATTATAGTGTTAAACACTGAACTGTAGTCAACAAACAGCATTTTGACATAATTCCCTTCTGCTGTCCAGATGGCTCAGGGCTGCACAATGGAGGTGTGCAATGGCATCCACAGTAGATCGGTTGGGATGGTACGCAAACTGTCTAATTAGTCCTTCGAAGCACTTCATCACTACTGAGGTAAGGGCCACTGGATGGTCAGGCAGGCAGGCTGGGGATTCTTGGATGCAATGATGCAATGGAGAACAATGATGGACTGTTTAAAGCACATCAGGATTATAGACTAATCCATGGAAAGGTTGAATATCACAGTGAACACTGGGGCAAGCTGGTTGGCACAGGCCTTCAGGACCCAACCCGTGATGCCATCTGGTCCTGCTGCCTTCCTTTTATGCACTCTCCTGAATGCCTTTCTCACATCGTGCCCTGAGATGATGAATGAGTTAACCTTTCCGGTATGCTCCACTAGTGTGCTGGCCATAGCGCTGTTAGCACTCCTAGTGCTGTTAGCGCTGTGAGCTGCAGCCTCGAAGCGAGCATAAAAGGTGTTTAGCTCATCTGCCTGAGAAGCGTCTGCATTCACCAATCTGGAAGATTGCATTTTGTAGTCCGTCATAGTTCTTAATGCCTGCCACAGACTCCTAGAGCCACTCTGTTCAAATTGTGACTCAAGTTTCCATCCATAGCACTGCTTCGCCTCCTTCACCACTCTGCGCACGCAGTAGAATGGAGTCTTATACTCGTTTATGTTTCCACTGGCAAACCCTGTGTTATACACAGCGGAACAGAATCTCAGAGCAACACAGATGGATTTGTCCCAGTCTGCATCATCCAGAGCGTCCTGCAGAGTGGCCACCGATTGGTCCATCCAGCGTGAAACCTCCCTCCAAGCCGGAGCTTCCTGCTTGAGCCTTTTAGTTTATATTTTGGCATGAGGAAGATGGCGGCGTGGTCAGACTTCCCAAACGGAGGGTGAGATTGTTTCTTGTAGCTGTCTTTGACTGTTGTGTAGCAGTGGCCCAGTGTCCTTTCACCCCTGGAGAGGCAGATGATGTGCTGATAAAAGTTCCACACTGCGCAGTTGAGTTTTTTTTCCTCAACTGATGAAGTTGATTTTATTAGGGGTTATTCCGGTGATGGGCCAACACACTAAAAGATTGTTTGCAATAAAAATGGAATTTTAAGTAAGCTGTCTGGTTCTAAGATTTCTTAGTCAAGATGTTGAATTTCATGAAGTTGATGCTGCAAAGTCATCCAGGAGGACACATGTACTTTTAATGTGCTGCCGTACAAAGTGGTGCTGGTGTGAAAGTGATCCAGTGTCCCCCAGTCTTATTATTAAATGGAATAAGCCTGATTAATTCCAAATGTGCCTATTCTTCCTTCTTGGTTGTGAACATAATAGTCCTGAAATCATCGCAAAATGAGGAATTCGTCGTCATCATCAACAATTTTTTAATAGTCAGAAAGGTGGTAATGCTAGCTGATGTCAACAATGGATGGCGTGGTTGTGTGCCAAATGCCTGGCAGGAATCAGTAGAGCCTGCAGGAACTTCTTAAATTTGCTTTTAGTGGCTGATGGAAAAATAATCACCTGCTAGTAGCGTCACCCTCCCCCATGGCAGGTTACAATTTGGTGCTTTCTTGTTTTCTGAAACTATGTCGGTGCACAAACAGGCTTTGTCAGCACACAAATTATCTTATGCCCACATTTTCAGTGCTATCATGGATATAAATCATGGATTGTTTAGTTTTAATTAAATATGTTTTTTAAAATCATGTCAGACAAAGAATCAAATAAAACTTGTTTGTGGCCAAATATTACATCCAATTTTTAATTTAAGTGAAATGGCTTGTGATCTGTTTGTGTACTGATTAAGCTAAAAGGAGTTTTGACCTAAAAGTGTCCTTGACCTTTGACCTAGAATTTTGCTGTTGGTGTATTCAATAAAATTTAAAATTAATTAAATTTATAAAAAGAATAAAGTATTCAATAATTTACCAGAAATTTCTTAAATATGAAAACTTGATCAATGTATTGACAAATATTATCAAATGTGTGTGTGTGTGTGTGTGTGTGTGTGTGTGTGTGTGTGTGTGCCTTTACAGCATTTTCCAGAGTGACTTGAATTTATTATTTTTTTATACACCGGAGCAGTTGACAGTTATGGGTCTTGCTTAAGGGCCCAACAGTGGCAGCTTGATGGCACTGGGGATTGAACCCTGACCTTTGGACCAGTAACCCCTAGCCACTGGTTAAGGCAGAGACTTAACCTGCCCTTCAGACTAAATTATATAATATAACTCTAAATGGTCTGCTCTGGCAGCCCCATCTCCAGCATTATGCAGTTTTACAGTACTTAAATCACAGTATTATTAATAATTAATAATTTATATTTACATTTACAGCATTTAGCAGACGCCCTTATCCAGAGCAACTGACAGAAGTGCTTCAAAGTCACTATCACTAAATACATTCTTATACTGCCTCACTGGGACACAGGCTCAGTATGCCATCAGTCAAAACTCAGTGGGTGGGTGATGTGCGTGTGTGTGTGTGTGTGTGTGTGTGAGTGAGTGTGTGTCTCTCTGTGTTTTAAATAGTTTTTTATACATTAAGTGTTACACTGAAAAAAGACAATCAGTTTAACAGGTGTAGTATAGAAAAAAAGTCACCTTATTATTTTGAAAAAAGGTCAAAGTGACTCATTTACAATTCCACCATGTCTGGCTCTGAGGGGAACCCATACATCAAATTTGGTTATCCTATGTCATTTCCTTCCAAAGATACCACACTAACAACATGTCTCCATTTCTCTCACTCCTGCTTCACTATAAAGGAACATAACATGCAAGGTTTCATCTTCTTTCAGATCATGAAAGAAAAGTGAAAACGTCAATTCTCTGAGGATCATTTTTTTCACCTTCACTTGATTCATGAATGCCTTCTTATAATTCCAGATATAAATCAAATTCTCCATTTGAAAAGCACCCTGTCAATATCACTTTTATCAATTATAAAAGCTTCAGCCACTTGTTTCACCATGCTGCAGCCTATTCAGTTGGTGGCCGGTGGGCCAAAGTGGCCACAAGAGCGCCCCTAGTGGTCCCAACAATGCCCCAACTATCAAAGCAAAATAAAATATCCTTTAAAGCAAATATACACTGCAAAAACAATTTTAATACCTCTTTGTGTATGTCTACAAAAGATTTCTATGCTGGGATGGCACGTGAATGCAACACTCAGCATAACCTAGCAACGCCCAACACAGAATGCACTGCACCCCAAAAATTTTCTCACAGGTAGCTACAACAATTGCAAAAGATGTCGTTCTCCAGTCTGAAGTGTAAAATTGACAATAAAAATCGCCGCTTCAGCTCTTCCTGTGGACAAAGAAATATTTGTTTATTTTGCCCCAAAGCCCAAACTCTAAACCAATGTGTTTAATTTGCAATGAACATTTTGCGGGATTAAAAGAATCCAACTTTCAAAGGCACTTAAGAAGCATAAAACTTTTCAGACAGCCTTTCCTGAAGGGACAGAAGAGAGAGCAAGGAAAATAGAGTTTGCTAGAATCCCACAACCGGAGCTGCGCCAGGATATTAAGGTCATGCACAGCACTAGAGAAAGCCACTGCAGCCTCCCTTCTTGTGTCTTGGATTTTAGCAAAATAAAAATGACCATTCACAGACTTAGAAACTGTAAAAGACTGTATACTTTATGTTCTGGACGAGGTGATAAATGACGACAAACTTGAAACCACCGTGACATCTGCAGTTAAAAACATACCCCTGTCAGACACATCAAACATAAGAAGAGTAGATATATTAGTAAGGGATGTGTTTGATGCACTGCTTGAAGATGTGAAGAACGACAATGGTCTGGACATGACACACTTATATGCTTGTGAAAGATGGGCTCCATCTATGGCAGGGAGAGTGAGTGGACTGGCAGTACTACTTACACTGCATTCTGCACCAGACAGTGTTGTGCGCAAAACTAAGCAGGCATCTTAAAACTATAATAGACAGTATAATGGCCACAGCAAACTTCATTCACTCCACATCAAGCCTGCAACACCGCTTATTTCACCAGCTGCTCTCTGACATGTCTGCTGAACACCATGACGACTCCACAACGACGTTAGGTGGCTGTCCAAAGGCAATGCATTGGAGCGTTTTGTTGACTTGTTAGAGAAGATAAAAGTCTTCCTTTGTGACAGCAATGAAAAAAAAGCAGAGACGCGTTTAACAGAGGAATGGACAACAACTTTGTGGCAGATGTGTGCTTTCTGGGTGACATTTTCAAACATTGGAATCATTTCAATTTGGGACTACAAGGCAGAGATAAAACTGTCATTGATCTTGTTGAGCAAATGCGAGCGTTTCAGGTAAAACTGGACATTTTCGTGACAGACTGGGTTCGGGCGAATGCTACAGAAATGACAGATTTCATCCCGAAGTTGAAAGAGAACTCTGCCAGTCGACTGGATGGCCTTGCACTTCCCTTTGTCATGATGCACTTTACTAAAGACCTGTTCACTGTTGCTACAGATGTGGATTTGTCTGCTAGAGCAAAATAAGTGTTTCCTACTATCGATGAGGGGCAGTTCATACTGAAGACTGTTGACCCGCAGTCATCCCAAATAATGGCACAAGAGCTAAGCACAAATGGTCCTGCAAAGTTGTGGAGTGATGTCAATGTCAACCAGTTCCCAGACATAAAGAAGGTGGATGTGCTTGGCATGTTTGGCTCAACATATGTGTGTGTACCAAGCTTTTCTCACATTCAAACTCAATAAAAGGAACTGCCTTTGTTCCCTGACTGACAACACACTACATCATTGCTGTTGTATTGCACTGACTTCTTATGAGCCAAAAGTCACCTCTCTTGTTCAAAACAAAAAATGTCACTTCTCACACTAAGTTAGCATGTCAGGAGTACCCCACATACATGTATGAGCAGAACAAGTGTGGAATAAATTAATGTTATTAAATGAATGAATGTTATTAAGTGAATGTAATTGTTATGTTTATGTTCATGGGTCAGTGGTGGCCTTACTGTCTGTGGTGAAAGGCATGTAAAAGAACCATTGCTGATTTTCGTCAAGAGTAGGCTGCATAGCCATCAGCGTGTTTGTGCCCTGCGATGGCCTGGCGAGCTGTCCCTAATTAGGATTAAGCGATTCAGATGAATGTTAATGTTCACATATGTGCAATAATACTTTTTTCATGCCCTGCCTTTGTTAGTCTTTCTAGTTTTTTAATGCACTTTGTTGTTTTTGTTTTTAAAGTAAGTTATTACTATTTGTTTTTGTGCAATAGACATTTTTTTCTTTACAACACATTTAGATATGCCTGGTTAAGTGTTCAGTTCTCAAAACAAAAGTTAAATCTAATTCACTATTTGCAAAAATTGCAACAATTGTTCATGCAGTGAGTTTGAAATCAATAAATATGGATACCATATTTTACCCTTATGTTCCATTGTATTGAGTAAAGAATGTGTTATTTGCTTTACTTGGTGGTCAAAATGTAGCTAAAAATATCACCTAATATTAGTTTTTGCCATTTATAAATGTCCAGCCCAAACACAAGCCATGACTTTAAAATCTGGCCCAACTGAAATTGCAATTGAATAGGTCTGCCATACATTTTGGATGTAGTACTTACTACAAGATGCCATCTCAAAACTTTGTCACAGCTGTTTCTCACTCAGCTGATGTGAGCATTTACTTATATTCATTCATTCATTTAGTTTCTGAACCGGTTAATCCTAATTAGGGTCACAGAGAGGCTGGCGCCCATTTCAGCTGACTATGGGCAAGGGCAGAGTAAACCCTGGCCAGCTCGTCAGGCCATTGCAGGGCCATTCACTTATATTGCCAGAAAAAAAAAGTCAACCAGTTACAAAGAAATTTCTGTGAATTTCAACTGACTATGGTATAGGATTGTGAAAATCATATCTTGTTTTGTAGTGCAATATTTTATTTAACTGCTACTTCATGGTATGGCACCAAAGGGTTAAATATATAATAATGTTGTGTGAGATTATAATCAGACAGTCAGTACCGTTGGATGTGGTGCTGGAAGCCACAGCTTTCTCACTGGTCTCAGTTCGGGTCAGTGAAGATCTCTGAATTGCCTCAATGGTCTCCACCCTCCTTTTCTTCTCTGCTGTTGAATTGGCCTGGGACTGTGTTTCCATGGTGACTGCACATTCCTTAGTACTGCTTTTAATCCAAGACACCTGTAAGTTGCACCCAAGAAAATGAAAGAGGTCAGTGAGGTCTGTCAAAGTTTTTAATCCTGATCTTGCAGTGGAAACGTTATTATCAAAGCTAACTGCAAGCAAATGAACCATCATGAGATAGTCAGGATTTTTAAGCCAATGAGATTTGAAGTTTCGGGACTAATTGCATGCTTGAGGATGTGTATACGTTTGTACAGTGGTGCTTGGATGTTTGTCAACCTTTTAAAACCTTTTATATTCCTGCATAAATATGACCTAAAACATCATCAGATTTTCACCCCAGTCCTAACAGTAGATAAAGAAAACCCAAATAAACATCTGAAAGAAAATATTGTTATCCAGTTGATTAAAAACACCCAAATATATCTTCCCCTTTAAATTAAACTGCTAATGTCACTCACAGATATGTAATACTGAAACATTGTCCTCTATAAATTATAAAAAATAAATTAAAACCCTACTGTAATTGCTCTGATTTTTATTATTAGGGCCCAAGCAAAAAAGGAATAATTATTATTATTTAATTAAAAAAAAAAAGAGGAGCATTTTTTATTCCTTTCCCATTTTCAAAAACTCATGAAAATTGGCATTCTGGCGAAATTCTGGCGAAAATTTACATCTGAAGGGGCTTCAGGATTTCAATTACATGAAATGTAGCAACAGCGCCACCTCAGGAAAAAAAATCTCTCTTAGACCAAACCTGGAATATTTGTATGAAAATTTAAAGAGGTTTATACATCATGTCAAGACACACAAGCCTCTTCCATATATGTTGCTAAGTCAACAGAAACTCACAAAAAGTTAAAATTTTGGTCATTTTTGGTGATTTCCACACCCTATATTTGATTGTAATCCTACAACAATATTTATTTTATCGATTTGAAATATAGTTTTTATGAAACCATGTGGCAAATTTTGTCAAAGTCACCAAAAAAGAAGAAGGAGTCATAAATCTACTGCACATTTTTCAATCTGGCTCAAACTTCTTAGGAAGTATAAGACTACGATTCTGAAAAGAGTTATAATAGAAAGACCAGAAATGGTAATAGCGCCACCTACCCGCAACAATTATAAGTTATATTTTTATGTGCAGTTCCAAGAGCATGTATCGTTCACTGAATAAATTGCTTACTTTCTGTAAGTAGGTCAAGAGGTTTGAGACAAGAGAAGTATGCAAGTTGCAGAAGAGAGTGATTCTGACACCTCAGAGTGAAAACAGCAAAGAAAGGTTTGTGTCTTCATTGTGATAATACTGTAAAGATTTCCTGGAAAGTTTCTTTTCTTGTTTTTTGCTTATAGAAATTTGTTTTTAGCCTGTGCCTATTTGATAGACTGGGGCACAGGCAAAAGCAGGTTTGCATTGTGTTTTTCAAAATGGTGGGGGGTGGGCTAGTTGAATGATGGTTGGGGTTGTTGATCTATTGATAGATGTTGATGATTGATGGTTGATGTATCTAAAATTGACCTAAAGCTTTAAAGTGTCATGGGATGTAAAAGTTTAGATGAAAGAAGATATAATTTTGTATTAATTGAAAAAAAAAAATTAAATGCTATATTATTTAATAAAGCATGGCAGTAGTCCCTATATCACACATAGCAAGAATAGAATTTTTACCATATAAATTATAGTTAAAGATAAATACTAAGTGTCTGTTCAAGGTTTTTTATTTATTTAGTTATTTATTTTTTATGAAACAGTGTAACAGTGAAACATAACTTCTATTTCTGTTGTAAACCTGATTTGTAAAACTGAATCAGTACACCTACTACCCCATAGGCTGTCATGCAAAGAGATGCCCACGAAGTTACAACATTTATGTCAATTTCATTCATGTTTATTGTTTACAGATGAGTAGAAATATATATGTTATAAATAATACTATGCTACAGATGAAAGCATTTTGTTATTGTATATATATTTCCTTCTTCCAAGTACAGTTAAGCAACAAGTGCATTGGTGTATCAACTATCCTGGTGTATCAACTTACCCACCTAGTGAGGGTAGTTGTGATGATATCAAATGAAACATTTGACAAAATTTTTGTAAAGGATCACCACACCAAATTTATTGACCCAAAATGCCTTTAATGTTTCACAGATGTACCAGATACCTTCTTTATTCTTTTTAACTATTTACAAATTCTTCCCAAAATAGCATTTCATTTTCAGCCCAGCAAACATAAAAAGTGTATCAACTAACCTGCCTCTCCCCTATATGAAATGTGAGTGACATGAGATAGCACCACTTGGAATCACAAACAAACAAACAAGCAAATAATAAAAAAAAAGAACCAGATGTTCTTTCTTAAGTGAAAGATGATGATTTGCACACTGTCTGTTTGAGCAAGCTCCTCGAAGAGGTTTTGTTTCAAATTAAAATCTGGGCAGTAATACTACACAAGTCAGGGACTAAAACTTATTAAAAGCTTGAGTTTTTACCATTCACACAGAACTTGACAATGCTGCAAATTTCCTCTTTTTTCGAAAAATTTTGTCACTAAAAAGTAAGTAGTTATAAGTCATACATACATTACAGTATCCCCCTAAACCTCACATGATTATTAACAATTAGAGCCTGCACACATTTCTATTACAATATCTGGTAAACGTCATAGCACCTTCTGGTCAAAGAAAATACAAAAGAAAAAAAAGCACTTATGTTATATTTTCATGTGCGCTAATAAAAGATATGGTCTGTAAATTCATCCCAAATTTACTCAGGGGACCTTGAAGACTTTGTTGATGATGGTGATTGAATATTGTGAGTTTTTGCAATAGGGTGTGGGCATGGCAATGCAGCACATTTTCTCTATTTTTTTAAAATGTCACTATAAAAAAGAAAGTGGCAACCATTTACACATGCATTATTGCATTGACTTGATGTGCTGCTTCTGTTTTGTTTTTTGTTTTTTACCTGATGCATCTCAAAATTAGTTAGAAAAGTTGAAAGACATGGATGGTAATGTGTGGTAAATATTATGAATTCCCTCTAAACCACATTGTTCTGGCGGTTTTGAGTTTTGATTTGAGAGAGGAAGTCCTTGTGACTGACCTTGGGATGCTAGAAAACTCACAAAACATGGCACACACGTTTGAACACAGGACATATTTAATATTTTAGGGTTCTGTCACATTTGTGTGCCAAAATGGCTCCATAGTACTGCCTAGGAAAAAGAAAGCAGCCCCCACAGTGTGTTTTACATATATGAGTGAAATATGGCATACTTATGTAAAGTTCCAGTATGAACAAAAAAGCCTCTTGGACCAAATCCTTAACCCAACAGGAAGTCAGCCTTTTTGATTTTAAGGGTAATAATTTTTTTTCGGTGGATTGGTGGGTATCTACAGCTTTTATACTGTAACAAACTTAGAGGGTACGTACAGGGCCTCATCCATAATTCATTTGTTCATTCATTCATTCATATTCAATTAAGAACAGATTCAAGATGGCAGACGCAGCGGCTCAGAGCACTTTCCCTTAGTGTTCTTTTTGTTTGTTTTTGTGTGTCTTTTTAACTGTTTCACCCATGGTCTATCAATCTTTACCTACAGTCAACAAGACCTCATATTACTTTGACTACAGCGAGATTGGACTGTTGCAATGGAGTTTCTTCACTTGCACAACATACCAGTGGACATAGTCATAACACCGGGCTCTTCGTGGTTCATAGTGCATGAGACCAAAAGGAGGAGGTGGTGTCAGGAAAGAAAGCAGAATGGAAGTGGCTAAGGAATGCACCACACAAACCACCTCTTCCCAGCCTTTTCCTCACAAACACCAGGGGCCTCAAGTACAAAGACTTGCGTGGAATTCTTACTGAAAAATGGCGTACGCTTAAATCCAGAAAACGTCGTACACACAAAATAATTCAGATGTATGAATCTGTGCGTATGCATGAATCCAAGCACATTTCCTTTGAACATCCGAATCAACGTGGAATTGAGCG
>JAQMYF010000004.1:12551473-12576105 GCA_030014195.1 Neosilurus mollespiculum
TTTAACTATGTAAAGCTGCTTTGTGACAATGTCAATTGTAAAAAGCGCTATACAAATAAAACTGAATTGAATTGAATTAATGTTAAAGGGTTGACTGGGTTTCTTGCTTTAATAATGCTTGCTTTGTGATGACGCCCTGATCGTCTGGATCACATTTGGCAAGTGTTGGCCACTAGGGGGCACTATAAATAATAAAATTTCATATCTCACAAAGCACTCATCCAATATCTATGAAGCTTGTTGGGATTGATCTTCGGCTGGTCCTGACCCAAAGCCTGTGACACCAGAGCCCTCATTATTTAATAAAACTATTACCTCTACTAGCATAATCAACACTGGAGTCCTTAAAAGTTGTGCCAGTTCCCCTCCTAAGTTTATCTTTTACACTAATGACTGTTAAATTGATACATTAAATAAGTATAGTTTTAAGTATTTTCATGACAGTTTTAGTATCCTTGTTAAATAAATCAGATAACCCTGAGCTGCATAAAAATGGTGTACACGAAATAGTGGGGATGGTAGTGTAATAAATACAAAGGAAACAGCAGATATTGTATTTACCTCACCATCTGATTCACACAAAGCATCAATTGTTATTTATAAAGACAAAAGAAAGTAAGTATTTTCTTATAAATAGTCAGGAGTCATAATTGCCCACAGTTATCACAGGAACCTCACATTGAATGTATATGTCAAAAGCCAAAGAATTCATTAAAGATCTTTTGGGGCAAGCAGGAAAATCCCTGTTTTTTTTTACTTGTGTGAATAATAGTGTTTTACAGTCCTGCAATACTACATTATACAAGGATCTGTCCACTGAAGTTTGACCTTAAGTCAAAACTGCTCCATCACCAAAAAAATGCCTCAAAGGTTGTATGTCAACATCTGGAGAACCTTATGAATCATACTTTCAAAATAACATATTAAGTTTGGTCAGTAGCACTGCACCTCCTTTACCAACTTTTATTACAAAGAAATTTGTTCTTAAATCTCACTGACATAATTTTTACATAGATTTTGGCATTCGCAATTACAATTCTAAAAACAAAACAAGACAGCAGAATTACACCTCCTTCCCAAAACCATAAAAAATATAAGCTTTCTGGTCATTTACTCCCATCAACATGTACAACAACAGTCAAATATGTAGATTAAACCAAGTGTCAGCACAGAGTAATAAGTAAACTTCCTGAAAAAAAAAAAAAATCCTGAAGGAATTTTGAGATGTGCCTGCAACTCGTTTTTGTGGTTAAGCCACCAGTGATTAAGCCAGCAGTTACTAACAGTTACACCACCGTTTCTACTGAAAAATGTATATGGAGTGCATATTTACCATTGCAATAAGGTTGGCAGTGTTTGAGAGCCAAGAATCTGGTGAAAGCAGTGATCTTTTTTTCTTTTTTTTTTTGACTCTCATGGAGACATTCAGGGTGCAGCTGTCAGTCAGAGGCCTGCCATATAACTTCTACAAGTGCTGTTGACTTGATTGTTACATGGTCAGAACCACCACAAATTTCCGTCTGTTTTGTTGTAAGATGTATTCATGTAGACTAAAAATTAGAGTAGAGTGATGTAGGAGTGAATTAAATAATTTTTTTTTTTAAGTTAATCTTATCTTCTCTCCCATTCCGCTGATAACATCACCCACTCTAGCTCAGAATATTCCACGCAATACACACCCATTATAAACACACAAATTGACTGAAAGTCCTTGTCAGACTTAAACAACGATTGAGAGAAAACCTTAAAAGCAAAAGCCGTTTTGAACGTCGAAACGACCATTTTAGTGTCTACGTTTTAAAGTTCAACCAAGTTTCAATGTGAACATGTGGCTTCTCGGCAAGGTGTCAAATTTAGGCAATTTTTGTTTGTCAACCTCTCCCCATTCATTTTAATTGGATTTTTGGTGTGGTTTTTGGTTAATTTTGTTGCCATGGTAATGTGAAACAGCAATAAAAGTAATAGCACACTTAGTGGTGCAGAGACGCACGTTTTGATACATACACTGCATGGGTGCACTTTGCCATTTGGGCCGCACTGAGTGCGACGGAAAAATAAAAATAAAGAGAACCAATTCGAGATGAATAGTAATATGTGCTGCACATAACTGCAGGCACATAAAAATAAAGAGAACCAATATTATGTGAATAGTAATATGTGCTCCAGGCTGCAGGCATATAACAAACACATATTTTAAAAATATGCTTTGGGTTTCCTAAATAACAAAAAATTAAACACTCTGGTACTAGCTATGCTAAGAACAAGCAATCGATTTCAGCTCCAGGTGGAAAGCAAAGACACTACCCCTGACAGCATGATGGAGAAACAGAGAAATATTGGATGGAGAAACAGAGAAATAGTGGATGGATAGAACCCTGAATTGAGCTCTTATTCATATTCTTATTAGTCACCTCTGTTCCCTAGGCAGCAGCTTCTGAATCAGTATAGGATAGGTTGCTCGTCTCCAGGCTTCCCCTGTGCCAGCACTGCCCCAGTACCCACAGCTGAGGCATCCACCTGGACTAGAAAACGCTCCTCAAAGTTGGGACTTTGGAGAACTGGGGATGTGCAACTCTATTTCACACTCATCTCTGCATGTAATTGGGTTTCTGGTGGCGTTGCTGGTGAGGTCTGTCAAGGGAGCTGCAATGGTGGCAAAGTTGGGGATAAACCATCGGTAACACCCAACGAGTCCCAGGAATGACTGGACCTGCTTCTTAGTGCGGGGACGTGGGCTGTTCTGGATTGCCTCGACTTTGTCAACCTGAGGCCGGACTTCTCCTCAGCCAACCAGCTAGCCCAACTATTTTGTCTCAGCCCTGCCTGCTGAATTTGCTGAAGAACCCTGCGAAGGTGCTGGAGATGTTCCTCCCAAGATCTGCTGAAGATGGCAACATCATCTAGGTAGGCCGCACAGCAATCTTCACAACCCTGCAGTACATGGTCCATAAGACATTGGAAGGTAGCTGGCGCCCCATGCAGCCTGAAGGGAATGACCATAAACTGATACAAACCCGTGGGGGGTCCTGAATGCAATATACTCTTGTGATGCTCCAGGCTCACACCACTCTGCTGTTGCCAGGCCTCCAGGCTGTCACCATTCCCCTCATCTCCATCTCACGATGTTTATCGCAATGTGTTGGAAGGGTGTGAAGATCACTGGCAATAAGTCCAGAGGAGCTCTGTCAGAGCTGTGCACAGCACCTGTTTTCTGACATATAGGACACATAGTGCAATGTAGTGTTTGAACATCAGTGTACATGGAAGGCCAGTAAAACCGGGAACTTAGCCGAAGGTGAGTTTTCTGTAGAGCTTCGTGTCTAGCCCAGGGGATGGTGTGTGCGAGGTGGAGGACCAAGGGTCTGCATGCAGTGGGCATAACCAAACATTTAACATTTTCTACATACAAGATACCATTCTCCACTAAAACCTGTTCCCCACCATGCCCCACAGAGCTGCCCCCATCAGTACATGCCTTTTCAAACAATGGTTTCAATGACAGGCCTGTACATTGTAATGCCCCAATGTTCCTAGGCACCTCCCATTACCCACATCAAGCCCAGGCACATCAGTTTTAGCTACCGTAGAACCCAAGTGCTTTTCTAGATGCTGCTGGCGGTGTGAGTTTCTGGGCTCTTTGGTCCTGCCCTGGCACAGACTATCACAGAAGTCTGGCAGTGGCTGCAAACCCGCTTTAATTTGGGGCATTGTTATGACACGACACGAAATTTGCACCATTGCATTTTTCCCATTGGATAATATCAACAGGTCAGACATTACAGGCACATCCCTTCCCAAGACCATATCTGTTGGCAGTCCCTCCACCATTCCAGCATTCAACAAGTACATTGTGCATTCACATTAAAGTTACCTCTACTGTTGGGTACATTTTCTTATCCCCATGCACACACTGCACTGTTTTTTTTCCATAATTCACACTGGCCTCTGGGACTAAACACTTTTCAATGAGTGTCATGGAACTTCCTTTGAAGCCATATGGCTTGGCTGCTGACAGTAAAAATTTACTCACATTATGGGCAGCCTCCACTTTTACTCCCCCAACCCCAACAGGGTTACCTCCGATGTCCCTATTGTCTCTGGGGTCCTTGGGTGCTCTGGGAATCGCCTGTGGCAGCAGCAAGCTCCTACGGCAGGGTTCAGGTACTGCAGGGCTAGTTTGGCGGCTGTCAGTCCATTGTCTGGGTCATGCTCCTTGACCCAGGTCCTGATGTCATAGGGTAGGACATGCAGCAGCTGCTCAAGGATAATCAACTCACCAATCTCCTCCTTGGTGCACTGGTCTGGTCGAATCCACCGATGGTACAGTCCCTTCAAGTGGTTGTAGGTCTCAGTGGGGGTCTCTCCAGGTGGGGTCGTGGTTGCACTGAAGCACTGGTGGTAGGTCTCCAGTGAGATGTCAAATTTTTCCAGCAATGCCTCTTTCAGGTCTTCATATTGATTGGATCTTTCTTCGTCCATAGCCGTATATGCCCCCAGTACCTTTTCTGTAGGCAATGGCACCAGATGGCAGGCCCACTTCTGGGCACGCCAGGTCCTAGCCATGCACTCAAACCGCAGAAGGTAATTCTAAATGTCCTCATCCTCCTTTAATGTGGGCATCTTGGGCTCTTTGCAGAACACCCTCACAGATGGTGATGGAAGAGGGCTGATGTCTTGCTAGGGTGTGACTGCAGAGGTACGGCAGCATGGTGGTGGTGTAGGGAGAGCTATTCTGGGACTTTCAAATGCTGTGGTTACTGTTGAGGTTATTTCAGGTTGTTGGGGCACATCTGTTCTGGTTGATTGTGGTGGTTAGGGTGCAAGGAGGATGAATGCTGCTAGGCCATGGATCTCCTTTAGAAAACATTCCTCCCGCTGTTGCTGCGTGGCGAGGAAGTCCCGCAGCAGTGCCACCATGTCTACCTCGGGCCTGCTGCCTGACTGGGAGGCCCTTGCCATGGAGTGCTGGTTCCTGGTAGTACTCCCTGCAGCTCAGACTCCTCCTCCTCTACGGTATCTCAGGCCTCATCCTCCTTCAGGTCTGGCAGCATTACTTTCCTCCTCGCTGGATGCACTGCTTTGCGGCTGCCCATCCCACTTCTTACACCGAATGTGAGCTGGATTGGCCATGCAGTGGTTCAGGTTGGCCAAAACGCGCACACACACACACACACACACACACACACACACACACACACACAAACACACACAAATATGGCTCCACCGCAGATAGCACTACAGTGCAGTTTGTTTTATTTACAGTGCAAAATTTCTGTATACACAGTGAAATGGAATATTTATAAAAAATTTACAGGAAAAAGAGAAAAAAAAACAACAAAGTATCAAACAAGGCAAAATAAACAAATTACTACAATAGTCAAAGCATTTACCCTATACCACACTCAGCTACTTCCTGACATGTCTCCAAATTCTCTCCAAGCAACAAATGTTACCCCCTTTGTGACCTCTGTCACATCCAGTCAATCCAGAACATTCAGAAAAGGACTAAAATAGGTAATAGGTTAAAAAAAAAGAAAAAGAGTAAATTAGTAGAAGAAGCAGGTGGTTAAAAAAAAAGAAAAGAAAAATGGACAGTTGGAACAGAAAATAGAAATCATATATTCTCATCCCCGCATTGCCAAGCTTAGCTAATTAAGATCATTAGTCTCTTCCTTATATTAATGACCTGACATAACCACTGCCACCTACTACATATTCCACTTGGCCCTCATTCTGTGACTTCAACACTACACAATGACACTGTATTACATATGTACTTGAGAGTGTGAAGAACCTATGTACTTGAGAAGTTAACAATACACATTGTTCCTGAAAGACTGCATAGTGAGACGAACAGAGAGGAGCATCTAGCTTTTAAGTACATTTTAATAAACAATAACCTTTTACTCAAATACAAGTGGGCTCCTCACACGTGAATACATTCAAAGATTCTCACCAGTGCCAAAATAAATGTAAATTTAATATTAGACCTCATTCTTCACTCTCATGGAAACCCACACCCAATTAGCTGGGAGAGGGGAAAGAGCGTTCTCTTCATGTGGGCTTGTCCATAATCCTCACTCAGAGACAGAGAGGCGATTAGCCAGGTTTTAAAATACCACAAATCAGACCGCTTCCAAGAAAAAAAGATTCTTATTTTAAGCACATTAGGCAAATCAATTTAACATAAATTACACGCTCTAGTGACAAAAGCAAGTTGAAAGTCAGTGGCAAATAAAACATCAAAGTCAAACAACAGAATAAACTTTTCAAATAAAAAATGCTGTCTTTTCCAAGGGCATTTTTTTTTCACTATTATGTGAATGCATTTAAAACATTTTATTGTTTCCATAATATGTGTGGCAGCCTGCAAAACCGCTACCCCATGTTAACTTTTCTGAAGTGAAATATGTTTTGCATTTACCCAGTAGCTCCCAGTGTTCCCAGCATCTGCCCCAGATCTAACACACTGGAACTAGAAGACACAACCTCTAAACCTCTAAATATAGTGATTCAGATAAACATATTTGTGCATTTACATTCATAAAAAAAGTATTTAAAAATGTATATTAAGCCATTGTTCCAAATTGCTCCATCAGCAGAATAATTTTCACTGCAAAGCCAAAACAAACTAATGCTTAAAAAACTCTTCTACTGAATAGTTGACACCCTACCTTCCATCTTAACGCGTGCCTTAAGCACGAATTGGCCTCATCTGCCTCATCTGACCCAAGCCAACCCCTTCTTCAGGTTGCTCTCTTCCGGTCACAGATTTGTGGTGCTGAGATGAAGGACTAACACACTTAAGAACTCTTTTATTCTTACTACTATTGTCATTTTAAATAACTCTATGTAACTACTTGTTAATATATTTATTGTGTACTGTTCTTCATATGTTGTATATGTTTGTTATTTTATACCTGCTGATTGTGAATCAAATTACCCCTTGGGGATAATAAAGATTTCCATGATCACTAGGCCAAATTTGGCAACACTGGTGCCAAATGTATTACACATCTCTTAAAAAGCTGGTAAGAGCAGAATATTTTTTAAAGCTCGGAAGAAGAGCTGGGGATTTCGGGGTTGAAAACAGCTGCTTCATTTGTATAAAATCATTGTTTTATCATGTGGTGTCGAATCAGGGCATAGACTCGGGTACTCTCCTATACCAATCTGGCATTTATTTTTTACCAGTGTCAGGGGCATTTCTGATACTATATCGGTATCAGTACAACTCTTGGAGCAGCTCTACCTGATGAAATAAAATAATCGTGTGAACCCAATGATTGTGTGAAAACACAAACCCAATGATCGTGTGATTTATTAATGATTTATTATTGATGTATATAAATGATAATTTATTTATTGGAAAAACTCACCAGCACCTACACTATCTTAGCAAAAAAATGTTATGTATGCTTATCAGAATCAGAATACTTTATTGATTCCAGAAAAAATTGTGTGCACAAAGTTGCCCCATACCAAGTAACAATGAGATAAAGATAAAGCACACACACTCAGAGCACTGAGCTGCAAACTATTTGAAACTATTTGGGGGGTTAGGTGGAGGAAGGGAAGGTGCAGCTCACTTCCCCATATTTTTTTTTATGTTGATTCACGGGGACACGGGGGCTCACACCATCCAGTCCTGTGGCTTTGCCCATGTGGAGTCTTTCCAACTGTCTCAGAACATGGTTATAGGTGAAGTTGACAGGTGGGGGAGAAGTGTCAGGTCTATCACACATCATCTATTGTTGGCCCAAATTTAGCTTTAATTACAGCATGCATTTGCCATGGCATTGTTTCACTAAACCTCTTCAGTGTTAATGTTAATTTCAGTTTAGTGTTATATTAATTCTGATGTGCTGAGAATAGGAGAGTCGAACCACTGCATAAATTTATAAAGTATTTCCTATCCACATCTCAAAAACAGGGTCCGAAATGTTCATAATTTTTGTAGAGCAATTGCTGAGGTGTGAATCTTTCTCTTCAAAAAGCACAGGTAATTTGTCTGTCTGTGTTATCTGTTGTCAGTAACCCAGTCTGTACAAACAGTGATTAAACTCCAAGCTTTTGAAGATTTGTTTATTTTCTTTTCTAATTTATTTCACTCTCTGCTTTATGCAGTTCTATATGTTTATGCTATGTTTGATTCTAACACTCAACACAATGTTTACATGATATCTGTTTGTGCTAATGTTACATGTTGACATGGGATCTCTCTGGTTAGGTTAGTTTGGAATGTGGATTTCAGTAAGGTAGCGAGGCTTCAACCTTTTAAACACTTCTATTCACCTTTATGTAAACATGCATCATTCATTCATTTATTTTCTAAGCCTCTTAATTCTAATTATGGTCACGGGAAGGCTGGCACCAATCTCAGCCGACTCAGGTCGAAGGCGTTGTACACCCCAAACAGCTCGCCAGGCCCTTGCAGGTAAATATATACACAACCATTCACACTTACACCTAGGGACAAATTGGAACAGCCAATTAGCATACTGTGCATGTTTTTAGACTGTAGGAGAAAAACAGAGAATCCTGAGGAAACTCACACAAGCACAGGGAGAACAAGCAAACTCCACACAGAAACTCCTGAGCCCGGGAATCGAACCCAGGGCTTCTCGCTGTGATGCGGACATGCTAACATCTGTGCCACCGTGCTGCCAAAATGCATCATTCCACATTTAATATTCTATGTTTAGATAGAAAAAGTATTTTGTACTGTGATTGTACAATATGTTAAAGGAAAGTTAAAGGTTTAACTGTTGAATTGAATTAAGTGATAAATGTGAACTTCTGAACCTACATCAAATATGGGACTGCAAGGGGAACCTCTATTGTGATAATTTTAAATAAAGTTGGGTTGTCTGTTTCTCATACTGTTTTTTTGTTTTGTTTTGTTTTTTTGTTTTTTTTGGTAATCAGCAGGAATATTTAAGGGAGACTCTACAACCCGAATTCCAGAGAAGTTGGGGCGTTCTTTAAATTTTAATAAAATAATAACTAAAAGACTTTCAAATCACATGAGTCAGTATTTTATTCACAACAGAATATAGATAACATAACAAATGTTTAAACTGAGAAATTTAAATTTTACAATTTTATTCACAAAATGAGCTCATTTCATTTCATTTGATGCCTGCTACAGGTCCCAAAAAAATTGGGACAGGGGCATGTTTACCATGGTGTAGCATCTCCTTTTTAAAACAGTTTGAAAACATCTGGGCATCGAGTTTATGAGTTTATGGAGTTTTGGTATTGGAATTTGGTCCCATTCTTGCGTGATATAGGTTTCCAGCTGCTGAAGAGTTGGTGGTCATCTTTAACATATTTTTCATTTAATGATGTGCCAAATGTTCTCTATAGGTGAAACATCTGGACAGCAGACAGGCCAATTCAGAACCCAGACGCTTTTCCAATGCAGCCATGCTGTTGTAATAGCTGCAGTATGTGGTTTTGCATTGTCCTACTGAAATACACAAGGCCTTCCCTGAAATAGATGTCGTCTGGAGGGGAGCATATGTTGCTCTAAAACCTTTATATACCTTTCAGCATAGTTCCTTCCAAAATATGCAAGCTGCCCATACCATATGCACGTATGCACCCCATGCCATCAGAGATGCTGGGTTTTGAACTGAATGCTGATTACACACTGGAAGGTCTCCCTCCTCTTTAGCCCGGAGGACACGGTGTCCATGATTACTAACAAGAATGTCAAATTTCGACTCGTCTGACCATAGAACACTTTCCCTCTTTAAAACAGTCCATTTCAAATGAGTCCATTTCAAATGAGGACACGACAGCAGTTCTGGACCATGTTCAAATGTGGCTTCTTTGTGCATGATACAACTATAGTTATCATCTGCAGATGGCACAGTGGATTGTGTTTACTGACAGTGGTTTCTGGAAGTATTTCTGGACCCATTTAGTAAAGTCATTGACACAATCATGCTGATGAGTAATGCAGTGTTGGCTGAGGGCCCGAAGACCACGGGCATCCAATAAAGGCCTTCGGCCTTGTCCCTTATGCACAGAGATATCTACATTTTCTCCGAATCCTTTGATAGTTATGCATGGTAGATGATGAGATTTGAGACTTCATTAGTTTCCTTTGATGCAGGTAAATAGCTCAGCTTACTAAAATCAAGATGCCAGGGGCCTTTTTAGGGGTGACTGCTAAATCTCAGTTGGCTCCCTCTATAAGTGCCCTAAATAGGGTGCACAACAATAGTGTCAACCGCAGCCCTAGTGCGCTACTTATCTATCAGGTGCTTCTATCAGAATCTGCACGATTCAATATAGCAGAACTAGGAACATGTCGTAAGTTAAAGTTAAATTGTGTTGAGTGTTACAGTGTTAAACACAGCACAAACATACAGATATGTTACTTGTTACTGACACACATTAATATGGGTCTAGCTGTGCCTTTGGAGAGAAAATATAACTACAGATTATTCAATGTTCCCTTGGTAAACTGATAGTTCAGATAGATAGGAGACGTGCTGGTGCATGAAAGACCACTTTAACACTCAGAGTCAATCTTATTTTAACTGTCTAACAGTTTATACATTTTATTTATTTGTTCTTGCTTGTATATTGTGTTGATGATAGTGATAAAAAGGTGAGAATAGATCGCAAAAGGGCTTATTTTAAAATGTGCTCCCGGACATTTTGGGCCATGCAAAAACTTTAATTGGGCTTAAGGTTGAAAGACCATGGGATATGTCTTCCAACATGCTTGTAAGGATATGAGACAGAAAAGCGGTACCATTCATTCTTTCATTCATTCATTTGCTGAACCACTTCCTGCTAGGTTTGCAGGAAGGCTGTCTATCTATCTGGAGCCTGACTTTGGACAAAGTCGGAGTACACCCTGAACAGCTTGCCAGTTTATTACAGAGCCAGGGACGTATTGCCAGCTAAAACATATTCATTGTATATATTACTGAAGTAATTATCCACTTAATGCTCTTGTCTATTTTCTCATTTAAATCCAGGTGGTGAGTTTTTTGACTAGGTCAAAAAAACATGAACTGCCCACTAGTCATTCAATTAAGCAATGAAGCAAATTAATAAAGGATTCAATTTGACCAGTCACAGCCCAAATTGATTGCTGCCAGCCATACTGAATTTAGACCACTTAAATTTGATATTTCCTGCAATGTGAATTTTCCATAAAGGGAAATCAAAAGAAACTTCAAAAAAACTTCAGAAGACCTGAGAAAGAAGTGTGAAAAACCTACAAACCTCTCACATTCTTGGACTTTAGCAAACCACAATGAGAGTCATCATGTCTAAAAGGAGGAAATATGCAACAATGGTAAATCTGCCCAAAAGTTGTGGACTAGCAAAAATTATTATAAGCACATACAAAGTGCTCTGTGAAGTTGGCCCATCACTTTCTCAAAATGTCTAAATAGCCCTGCCATTCGTTTGTGCTCGGTTTGTGCTGGTTTGTGGCATTAAAATTTTTCTTTGTGCTAATAAGGTGTTTAAGTAATAATAAAATGCATTTTCTGGCCTGTGACGTCACTCAGTCCCCCCACCACCTCTAAATTTCACCAAAGTGGTTTCAATCATTTGTGCTACATTTGTGTTGGTTTGTGCTGTTGAAAAAAAATTTTCATAGGCTGTATCAACATAAGATGAACTTATTCATATGCTGTATCAACATATGATAGGCCATCAACTACTCAACAACAAAGTATCATTAACACTATGATGAGACTAATTAAGGACTAAATGTTTCATTGAGGAGCAAGTATAGGTCAGCTGTCAATCCAAATGTTTAGCCTATTACTCAAAGCCAGGCCTGTCGTGCAAAGGAAATAAGAGATTTTTCATTCATTCATTCATGCTGGCACCCATCTCAGTCAACTCTGGGCGAGGGCATAGTACAACCTGGACAGCTCGCTAGGCCATCACAGGGCAGAAACATGCTGACAGGAATGCAGCCTACTCTTTTCGAAAGCAATGGTTCTTTTACGTGCCTCTCACCACAGACAGTGAGAGACATGACTGGCCTCTGATACCCCAGTTAGCTGCACTGGGACAGCAGTAACAATCTGGTGATAGTGGGACTTGAACCCCAGACCTTCAAATCAGTAATACAGCACCCTACCACCAGGCACCAGACCTTCCCCAATTCTCTTTGGCTATAGCGTACATCATTTACAGCAGATGGTCATGATAACCAATAATGTAATGTAGTATTGAGTTTGTAGAAGCTAGAGAGTAGGCCTATTCATGTTGACTAGGCAGGCTGTATGCAATTTTTACAGGATTCATGATTTTCTTACCACAGATGAGGATCCCTATCAGGGTCGAATTCGGCGCAGATTTGGACGTGGTGGTTGGGTGGCGATGATGTCAGGTGTGTGGGAAATATTGCTTGAAGAATAAATTCAAATTTAGCAGTACTGTATTGTCTTTTAACAGCACAAACATAGCACAAATAATTGAGACCATTTGATGAGATTTGGAGGAGGTGGGGTTGGTCACAATAAGAAATAAGAACGAAAACAACTTTAAAATCATAATAGCAAAATCAAAACTTTCAACAGCACCAATGTAGCACAAACGAGTGAGACCATTTTGATGAGATTTTTGATACAGTGTGTGTGTGTGTGGGGGGGGGGGGGGGGGTTTCACAGTAAAAAATAAAAACGAAAATAACTTTAAAATCATAACAGAAAAATAACTTCTTTCAACAGCACAAACCAGCACAAACATTTGAGACCACTATGGTGTGATATAGATGTGGTGGGGGGCTGGTGACATCACATGCATAAGGAATAAAACAATAATAACCTTCAAATCATGATAGCAAAATCATTTCTTTCAACAGCACAAACCAGCACAAACAGCACAAATGATTGAGACCACGATAGTGTGATCTAGATGTGGTGGGGGGCTGGTGACGTCACACGCGTAAGAAATAAAACATGGATAACTTTAAAATCATAATTACAAAATAATTTCTTTCAACAGCACAAACCAGCACAAAACAACTTCACAGAGCTAAGAAAAATCAATTCAAATCATCCAGTCAAATCAGGAGAGACTTTTCATTTTTACCCTTAGAGGTTAGAGGTTAGGTGCGTTGTTCAAGGCCACTTTAGCAATGTATGTGGAGGAAGGGAAAGTGCACTTCCCCACCGCCACACATATTTCCTGCTGGTTCAGGAATCGAACCAGGAACCTTTCGGTTCCAAAGCTGCTTATTGTTTTCATCTCTGGCACAGGGGACACATCAATTATTCCCAAAGACAAACAAAAATATGGATTCATTAGTCTATCTGAAATGACAACAGGCCAAGTGAGTTGTGCAAAAAATAATTGCCATTTATATGTTTCATTACTTATGCGACTGTGTTCCATGTTTGCTTATTGCGACCTTACTTATCTCTGCCCTGGTTGTCACTGTCATAGCAGCTTACTAAAGTGGCTTTTGAGCAATCCACTTTGCATCTGCATCCGGGTGTCATCTCTTATCTCTGACAGAAATATGACAGAAATGTGACACAGATACTTTGCCTGAAAACATGGATGCAGCAGAGCTCAAGGTGAAGCATGGATCCCCATGGGAGAAACTCAGGCTTGCACTTCCCCATGGAACCAGCTCCAGCCAATGATGAAGTGAGCTCTCAACCAGATGGCGTTCTGCTTTAGTGTTGCCCCCTGTAAGGGTTCCTGACAAACCCCAAGCCAGTGGAACACTGCAGTATTGACAAGATGGTCCACCGGCTGTCTAGACCAGTGCACTGATGGGCCAAGCATCTGCAAAGAATCCAACATGCGAGCATGGCATGATCTTCCTCTTATCCATTTCCCTTTAATTTAATAGATAAACATGTTATATTGTTTTTCCTCTTATCTATTTCCCTTTAATTTAATAGGTAAATGCCTTGTTTGTTTTTTTTACCTTTCCTCCACTTTAAAAGTTTGATCATTTGAGCTACCTCCAGGTTCGATCCCAAGACTAATAACTATCGCCACGGATATCGTCAGCTTGGTCTGCAACTACGTTCGCTGATTGTAGCCAACAAAGTCTCAGACAGTCTTAGATAAAGTCTCAGACAATCTGCAACTGTCTGTGACTGTCTGCGACCATGTCTGTGACCACAGTTGGAGATAATTTGTGATATTATCACCAACTACAAAAAAGACAGTCAAAAATGGTTGCCAACCACTGCTGATCATCACAGATCATCACTGACAGTTGGCAACTCAAAATCACGGGCAATCACCCAAATGAGATTGAGGCTTAAGGTCCAACACTTTCAAGGTAGTGCACTGTCTGAGTATCAGGAATTGACCTAATGCTGGCCCACCAACTTTCTAACTCATCCTTACCAGACAAGATTTTTGCAGCAGATACCAGTTTCACAGATTTTTTTGTGCCAGCATTCTTAGCACACTGAACACAGGATTCAACATCCTTTACACATTGTTTGCCAACACCTCCCTCCACACCAAACATTTAATTGCATGACCGTTGCCATTCACAGTTCCTTTACTCTGGGTTTACACTGGGGCACGATGACATGAAGCACTAGAGCTCCATGATTTATAAACATGCTTGGAGCATGATTGGGGTATACAAAAGGATGTAAACCCAAGATTACCATGGGTTGTGGCAAAAAAGTGCCACATAACATTATTGAAATTGTACTTTTCTTTCAGGAAAGACAAATTTGCAAACATGAAATTCTGTTTAAATTGGGAGGCTGCACCATCAGACAAGACATGGCCAGTGTTTACCGCTAGAAAATGAGTCTGCATTTCTGTCATCAGCACATTCAAGAGCTAATGCAAATTTGTCATGGGAAAGGTAGTCGCTGATAAATGTGTTGTTCTGGTGAGAGTTCCCAAGCCATGTTACTGCAGTGAACACAGTAATGCCAGCTTGATTCCAGTGGGCAGACTAAATCTCATCTTGGTACTTTGCAGTGTAATTTTTGGAAAAGTCTAACTGTACCACTACCACTGTCTATGTATTATTAAATTCAGCTTTGATATTTTCAAAAAGGCACTCTGCTTGTATTTAACAAAGCAATGAGAGAGAAATTTGGGCAGTTCTTTGCTTATTTCAGACAGAAGCTGCTCTAGTCTGCTTTTCTAAACAATTTTGACAGCTAAATTTTCAGCTGTTACCCATTTATACCAGATTTTTTTTTTTTTTACATACTCATATACAGTACAACACATGGTGATTGATGTCATGTCTGTTAAGCTCATTAGCACTGATAATTAATGTTTTAAATTAATTTAAGTCTGTGTATAAATAAAACAAGGATAGCTATAGTTATCTAATAGTTAGCTTCGCATGGGGGAAAAAAGGCTAAAATGAAGCGGAAAACATTTTGCACAACAGTGAGAATGCTCAGAGCCTATATAATATTAATTGTATTTATATAGAGCTAGACACTATACTAGAGTAAAATCATTAATAACCATCAAGAAACCTACAGCAAATCCACAGCGTCACTTTCGGCATTAGGATATAATTATTACTACCATAACCAGTAGCTATAGCAAATCTGACATGAACCAATGAATTGTCAATAATCAATAAAAAAAAAAAAAAAAGCTAGAAAACATCATCCACCCTTTTGCCCTAATGTATTCAGGGTAGATCTCATCCACACACCTGGAGCCCAGCCACTGAGGAGCTTTTTGATTACCTCAGCGACCTCGGCCCCAGTGATGGGCAGACCCACTCCTAAACCCCCAGGGTCTCCCTCCTCCACGGAAGGCATGTTGGTGGGATTGAGGAGGTACTCGAAGTATTCCCTCTACCACCCGACAACATCCTCAGTCGAGGTGAGCAGCTCCCCAATTCCACTGTAAACAGTGTTTGTGGAGTACTGCTTTCCCCTCCTGAGGCTTCAGATGGTGGTCCAAAACCTTTTTGAGCCCTCACTGAACTCCTCCCACACCCAAGATTTTGCATGTGTGATAGCCGGGCTGCAGCACGTTTGGCCTGCCGGTACCTGCCCGCTGCCTCGGGAGTCCAAAGAGACCGGGTAGGCCTCCTTCTTCAGCATGATGGCCCCCCTCACCACAGGTGTCCACCACCAGGTTCAGGGGTTGCCACCACGACAGGCACTGATGACCTTCTGGCCACAGTTCCAGGCTGCTACCTCACCAATGGAGGCAGGAAACATGGCCCATTGGGACTCTATGTCTCCTGCCTCCTTTGGGATGTGGTGGTAGTTCTGCTGGAGGTGGGAGTTGAAGGCCCTTCGGACAGGAAACTCTGCCAAATGTTGGACATAGGTGGAGAGAGGAGCTTGCCTTGTCTTGATTTGTGACGGACTGGCGAGAGCTCCAGAAATATTCGGAACAAACCAGGTCAGGCAAAGGAAGTTGATCTGACAATTTATTATGAGTAAGCCAAGAAATGTAGCAATTGACAATAAGTCAGGCAAAACTTAGTAGGAGGAGAGATATTTCTCACGAGGATGGTCGCATCTCGAAGCATGTGAACTTTGTGTTGATTCAGGTGCGTCTTTATGTCGTTGTGGACACATCTCTTGAATTCTTCAAGCAGCATAAGAGAAGATACTAAGTACACACTTGGGTCTCCCAGGTCTGAAGGGCAGCCTCCCCTGCCATTGGGTCCAGCTCACCACCAGGTGGTCATCAGTTGACAGCTCAGCTCCTCTCTTCACCTCTGTCCACAACATGTGGTCACAAGTCCAATGACATGACTTCAAAGTCGATCAGTGAGCTGCGGCCTAGGGTGTCCTGGTGCCAAGTGCACTTATGGACACACTTATGTTCAGACATGGTGCTCGTGATAGACAAACTGTGATGAGCACAGAAATCCAACAATGAAACACCATTCAGGTTCAGATCAGAGAGGCCATACCTACCAATCACATCCTTCCAGATCACACTGCCAAAGGTGGTAGGTCCATGGGAGGGTGGACCTATGTCTTCACTTTGGGCTGGGCCCGGCCGGGCTTCATGGGCAGAAGCCTGACCACCAAAAAAAAAAAAAAAAAAAAAGTATAATTTGCTGGTAGTGCTATACCATGGAGTCAATATTGCCATTCTGATATCATGAGTACTATCATAACAAAAACACTGCAAAGCTTTAGCTTTATCATTCAGTGCATGCTCATGATATGAGGCATGTTTTGTTTTTGTGTAAAGATACATACATTTATTGTGTTGTCCTTTGATTACCACCACGGATAATTCTATACAAACTATATAAAGTAACTTTGGACAGGAGGATATCATTATAACTAGTTGGCATAATCACAATCAAGTCTGTTTAGTGTTTTGCAAATTTATGGTTGCAGGATGTGATATGTGTGTTATTTATCTGCAAATATCTTCTAGAGTTCTACAGAGAAAAAAAATTTAAATCAGAGAAATATTAAGATATTACAATTAAAATAACATTATTTATTAATAATATTAAGAAAGTACAAATGGGTCTCAGAGTTGAATATGTATGACTGCAACAATATTTTTCTAAACTAAGTGTGCATTTGCTCATAAAACCAATTATATATTTGCATTTGTTTTTTGCAAGTTCTGGTGTCTGGAAGCCTTACTGTCAATTAAACTCTCTATAGATTGTATTGCCCATTTTTATACAATTACAGAATTTGAGTACTTGTAAATGTTTTTTAAGCCATTTAGATGTCAAAACTCAAAAAAGCAAAGAAAAAAAATGTCTAATTTCCAGTGAAAACATGCAATGTTTGTATTCCTATCCCGACAGCTGTGTACTGTTCTAACTTAGAATAACATGCCTTTTTAAAGGTGTCATACATGACTGGTTTCTGTGACAAAAATGTATGTCTCTAATTGAAAATGCTCTCATTAAATTTGGCATATGTATAATAAATGTACTGTATGTACCCCTCTTGGTGTGTACACACCCGAATTTAAACTGAAAGTCTAGTATTTCTAATGATTTAAATTAATGGCTTTAAATAAGCACTGACCAATATTAAATACTAAATATACTGGTGTGCATTACTTTTCATGAGCTACACACTGAAATATGCATAAATGCTACATTATAATATATTTAATGATAAAAAGCATGCACCCAAAAAAAGTTGCTTCTTCATAAATTTGTAAAAGAGCATAATAACAGGTAAATGTAAACTGTGACTCATCTTTAATGAAAAATAATGCTAAACAAAATGTATATCACATGCAGTCACTAAAAAATTTATTTGATAACTTCATACATGCATATTACCACCACTTTTTTTTTTTTTATAAGAATACTGGGATATTTTCCTGGTTTTACATTACACAATACAAAAATGTAAAGTTGTGTAGTGTACATACCCTCAGAAAGGTTTGCATATTTGTCAACAGATATCATGATTCATAATATAGATGTTTAGTGTTTTTTTTATTATTTTGAGCTTTTTGGATGTCATATGCCTAAAATTATCCAAAGAGGTTTGTATTGTTCCTTTGGTTCCTGCTTGAGTTTCTGATGTTTATACATGAAACTGAATCTCCGAAATGTATCCACATTTGTGAACTGCTCGCATCTGGAAGGCCTCTTGACTTTCTTGATTGGCTTAACATGTTCATAACCGGACCTCAAAGTATAAAAAGGTTTAGATTTACATTTAGGGCATTTGGCAGACACCAGATCATCTTATCAAAAACATCTTACATGTTTATATCATTTATATCAAAATTTGAGGTGCCACCATGGCCATGCCTAAGAAAGAAAAAGTAGGCTTTTAATACATTTTAATTATCTGTTTGTCTTGTGTTTTGACTGGCCCCCTTTTTGAGTTGATCAGATTCATTTTGTAGATAAAAAATATTTAAAGTATTAAGCCTTTAAAATCAAAACAGCCAACTTCAGAGAGTCCACGCGGACTGGCTGAGGAAGATGGCTGCCTAGAACTTTCCTCTTTGAAGAAACTCCTGATTTTCATGAACATTTCTGTCTAAGTCTTAAAAAATAGATAAGTGCGTGTGAAGTATTGAACAACAAGTCTGCAAACAAGTTTAAGGTGTTAAGTCGGTGTTTTAAACTCATTCATGGCAACCACGTCAAAGGGAAGAGCTGCTAAATCCCAGGCTAATGTGGCTAACGGTAGCACCGGTGAACCCAAGGCTGTATCACCGGACGAAACAGCTGGCTTGGCCACGAATGCCCTGGTGGGACTCCAGGCTACGTTAGAGAAAACCATGCAGGAGATGGCACAACTTAGCAGCATACTTAAACAGCTACAAGAGGATGTCTCCAGTGTTAAATCAGCGCAAGCTAAAACTAGCACGGACATTAACACCATACATGAACGGCTAGAGGAAGCTGATGGCCGGTTTCTGCATCTGGAGACGGAAAATGAGAGGCTGTCTTCTAAATTACAGAAGAGAGAGAAGCAGTGTGACGAGCTAGAGAGAGCTATCCAAGAGGCAGAGACCAGGGAAAGGCTTATGAACCTGCGACTGATTTGAATTAAGGAAAATCATGGGGACAATCTGAGGATGTCCCCTTGTGCAGCTGGCTGACAACGAGATACAACGTGCTTTTTGTCCTGGACCACAACCAGCGGAGGGAAACTCGCAGCCACGACCGATCCTTTTAAGATTTCACTCTCTGCTGGAGAGGGATCAGGTGATGGCCGCTGTGAAGTCGAGGTACAGGCAGAATACACCGAAACAGGCAGAAAGTTCCTTGAAAAGGAGACAGAAGGCCCAGAGTGACTGTGGGGTAGGCTTATTTCTAAGTGTGTGAAAAATGGTTAAATAATATTGGTCTCACGTATGTAGATTTCTAATTTCGTCACGCAAATTACATTATTGGGCTTTCCTAGGCTTAGTTACATTAAAAAGGTTCAATATTTCATAACAACCTTCATGGAAACTGTGGTTATGATTCACAAGTTCTGTTTTCTCATTTGAATAACTGCAATAACAACGGTTAAGATATACTTAAGGTACTTAATAGGTGGGGTCATCTTGTTGCATGCAGTAGGGCTTAAATAACTTGCTACAATAGGAGGATTGATGGTTAGCTAATGCTTAGGGGCTGCATGGACCAGGTAGAGGGTGGGGTTTCCCTCAGGAAGAGGAGGGGGCAGGTTATGTGGTGGATTATGGGTCAATGCTGGGGATGGTCATTGTTGTTTATCCCAGTTCTAGGGGTGTGGTTGAGAACGTTTGTTGAATGTTTTGATAGGTTTATGGCCGATTGGTATTTTCTTTTCTCTGTCTGCTTGTTTTTTATCCCCCTTTTTTTTTAATTTTCTGTCTGAATGGTGGCACTACATTTTGATTTATGACACAAATGAGCATACAAGGGACCAATAGTGATTATATCAAGGTGCTTTCGTGGAACATTAATGGGACACAGAATATAACAAAACTGAAGAAATGCCTTCTCTATCATAAAGCGAGGCAGGCCAATGTTGTTTATCTCCAAGAGACCCATACGAAGAAATCGGAGGCAATGAGACTCAGAAGAGGATGGGTGGGCCATGTTTTTCATGGCTCATTTGATAGCAGTAAAAGAGGAGTTGCAATACTTTTACATAAGAAACTGAAGTTTGTTCTGCTTAAGGAACACAAAGACGAGGAGGGGCGACTTATATGTATTGAAATTGTAATTAACGGGAGGAGACTAAACCTATGCAACATTTATGCCCCTAATGAAGACAGTCCCGATTTTTTTCATAAGGTCAACAGGCTTTTGGGATCATTTGAAGATGGTAGTATAATATTGGGAGGAGACTTTAATCAGACTCTAGACCTGGTATTAGATAAATCTAGATATTCTCCAGCCCCAATAAAAGGCAGACAAGCACTGCATCAGCTCCAGGAAGATGTTGGAGTAGTTGACATTTTGGAGACTAACAAACCCGAATAAATGGGAATACACCTTTTATTCTCATAATTATAAATTATACAGCAGAATTGACTATTTTCTAATTTCAAAGAACCTGGTTGAAGCAGTACAGGATATTGCTATAGGTGTAATAGCATTAACAGACCATGCTACGGTAGGGCTCAGTATTTCTACTTGTCTTGAGAGCATCAGGAGTAATAGGTGGAGACTTAATACATCCCTTCTACAAAATACTGTATTTAAACAGACACTAGCAGAAGATCTTAAAACCTTTTTTCAGATTAATATTGGCTCTACCCCCAGAATAGGCACAGTCTGGGAGGCATGTAAGGCATTTATTAGGGGGAACATTATTGCTGAAGCATAGAGAAAAAAGAAACACAATAAACAGACAATGATAGGATTGGAGAATGAAATAAAACAGAAAGTAAGAGAATTGTCAGAGAACTACAGTGAGGATTTATTGAATCAGGTGTGTGAGCTGAAATATCTCAATGGTATATACAGTAAGAAGGCTGAATATGCCATGTTTAGACTAAAATGCAACTTTTATTAGAGTGGAGAAAAGGCAGGGAAGCTATTAGCAAGACAATTAAAAAACAGGAGACTTCACTGACTATACCATGTGTAAGAGATATTAATGGAAAAATTGCAACCACAGCCAAAGAAATTAACCAGGTGTTCAGGGATTTTTACAAAACTCTCTACACATCTGATACTCCTCCAAACCTTGAAAAACTGGAAAATTGGTTTTCCCAAATTGAGCTCCCAAATCTATCTTCAGAGCAGACACAGCACCTGGAAACCCCTGTTACAGAGGTGGAAGTGAGAAAGGCCATAAAATCAATGCAATCAGGCAAAGCTCCTGTGTTAGATGGGTTTCCCATTGAGTTTTACAAATTATATGTTGATATTTTAGCCCCCGTCTTAACACAGGTGTACTCACAGGCCTTGGAAATAGGTAGTTTGCCGAACACTCTCAATGAATCAGTCATTTCTGTCATTCTCAAGAAAAGTAAAGATCCAGTGGATCCAGCAAGTTTTCGTCCCATTAGCCTGGCTAATGTAGACTATAAAATTCTTACAAAAGTTCTTTCTATGCATCTTGAACTTATTATTCCATGCATTATAGGTTCAGATCAGGTAGGATTTGTAAAAGGTAGATCTTCCTCTGACAATTTATGACGTCTTATGCACTTGATGTGGCAAAGCAGAGAGTCTGATGAATCCATCGCCGCCTTCTCTTTAGACGCAGAGAAGGCGTTTGATAGAGTGGAGTGGAATTTTTTGATGCATGCGCTAGGGAGATTTGGTTTCGGACAAGGATTCATTAAGTGGATACAGTTAATATATGCTGAGCCTAAGGCCTCGGTTCTGACCAATGGCATGGTTTCGTCATTTTTCATGTAACCAGAGGTGCAAAACAGGGAGATCCTCTTTCTCCGTTATTATTTATTTTATTCCTGGAACCACTTGCAGTGGCTGTTAGAACAGACACAAGCATAAGAGGGGTGAGAGCAGGCGGTAGGGAGCATAAACTTTTTTTATATGCGGATGATGTCCTCTGGCTATCTGTAGATCCTGCTTCTTCGGCCCCAAGATTTTTTAAGGCAATGGAAGCATTCTCTGAAATCTCATGTTATAAAATTAACCTAGGTAAGTCAGAGGTAATGCCAGTGTCGAGAACGTGTCTATCGACAATAAATGATACGCTTAAGTTTAAGTGGATTGACTCGGGGATGCAGTATCTCGGAATCCATCTTACCCCAAATATTGAAGATATGGTGCAAATAAATTATATCCCATTACTTCAGGGTATCAAGGCTAACTTGGAGAAGTGGAAACTGATTAATCTTAGTTTATGGGGAAAAGTTAACGCTATCAAAATGATGGTAGCCCCTCAGGTGAATTATATGTCTATGATGGTGCCATTAATGGTCCCAAATTTTTTCTTTAAACAGTACAACCAAATTGTCAGGGACTTTCTATGGAATGGAAAGAAACCCCGTTTAAAACTTAAACATTTTTTACCACTAGAAGCAAAGGGGGGTTGGGTTTGCCTAATGTGGAGTTGTATAAAATGTCTTTTGAGATACTTAAACTCTCTAAGCACTGGTCTGACGAAAAGTCAAGTCTAGGTTGGGTGGATATAGAAAGGGAATTGATGTTTCCATTTGGGCCAATTAAAACATTTTCACAGACACTTAAGAGAAAGAGTCGGCTAAACCCAATTTTGCAGTGCTCCAGAGAAATATGGGCAAAGATACATAAACTACTTCATATACCCCACTATAGACAAATGTATTCATCACTCTGGAACAATCCTTCTATTAAGATCGGTAGAGAAACAATCATATGGACTACGTGGCTGAACAAAAATATCAATAGAATTAGTGACCTGTATGCAAATGGCCTGATTCAGACATGTGCAGAACTAAAACAAAAATGTGATCTGGAGAAAGCAGATTTCTGGAAGTATCTGCAACTGAGGAGCTGTATAATGAGCTTAAAGATCTCACTTGATGACACATATACATTGGTTGAGTATTTCAAAATGCCAGGGTCTAAGCGTAATGCCTCTACTATTTATAAAATCATAGCTGATGATATGTACGTTGATAGTAAGCACATAAGACGAATCTGGAAGAGAGACTTGAATACGAGGATAGATGAGGAAGCATGCGAGGAACTGGTAAAGAATGTGGGTTGGTCTGTGAAGGAGGCAGTCAATAAATTCCTGCATTATAAAGTTTTTCATAAATATTATTACACACCTGTTAAGCTCCACAAAATGGGATTGATGAGGGACATCAAATGCTGGAAATGTGTGAGTGACACAGGTTCATATTTACATATTTTATGGGACTGTTCTTTTGTTTTTCCTTTTTCGAAAAAGGTGCTTCATATAATTGGAGACTGGCTGGATACATCACTACCAGAATCCCCCCGATTATGTCTACTTGGAGACCGATCTCTCCTACCACCTAGTGTGTCAAAGGCGAAGGCTGCCCTGGCCTCAGCTGGTTTTATTATTGCGGTAAGAATTATCCTCCGGCACTGGAAAAGTCAAGTTAGGCCTGGCTTTACAGAAGGGCTGACATTAATTGTTTGAGAATCTCACTGCCAGACTGAATGATGGTAAGGGAAAAATCTGTAAGGTATGGTCTCAGTTTTTGCATTTTATATGATATCAATGGTCTCAGAACTCATAAGTGTACTGAAAAATTCCATTGTATGCACTGATCACCACCTCTTCCCCTTTTATTTTATTAAGTGTACTTGTTTTCCCTATGTTAAATATTTATTTTATTTTATTGTATTAATTATTATCAGTAGTAATACTATTAATGTGAATACTATGGTTTAATTACTTCCTCTTGTTAATTATTTAATCATTTTTTACTACTATTTTTTGATATGTGTATTGTATTTTCTTTTGGCCAAAGTTGTATTTTATATATATATATATATATATATTTATGTATGTATATGTGTATGCTTGTATAATGTTGGTTGTTGAAAAAACAATAAAAAACTTTAATTGAAAAAAAAAAAGAAAATGCTTCCTGTTGATATAAATTCATCCTGTGATGGCACTTTTATAGCAGTGTGTGTGCAGTGACAGCGCTGATTACATTATAAAAACCGGCTCTCGCTGCAAAATGCGCTTTAATTAACTCAGAGGGCTAATTTTAACATTATAAACAGTTTTCCAGAATCACCTCTAAGTGTCGCCAAAGCACCAACAGCTGCAGAAACATGCGTACGCCAGCCATGA
>JAQMYF010000004.1:12592821-12612088 GCA_030014195.1 Neosilurus mollespiculum
CAAATGGGGGGGGGGGGTTTAAAAGCATTTAGCATCATGCCATTATCTGCAGAGTTAGTTCTGTTAGATGGCTGTGAGCGTGTGTGTGATATGCTCAAAGACTGCCATTAGTCACTTTATATTTTAAGTAAGATTTACAGAGGTCAGTCGATTCTAAATTACAGAGGACGCAGTAACCGTTTTCGAGACAAATGTAATTATCGTACATTCCTTGCATCAACCATGAACTCATTCATGATTCTTCCACTAGGTGACAACAGAATGAAAGTTAGGAATGAAAAGTGAATAAAGGAAAAGTGGACAAATGCCTAATCATTTCGCCATGCAGATTTCATGGTTGTTCTTTTTGAATAGATATTCATTGATTATTTGGTACTCGATGACCTCTAAATTTAGTGACATGGCCCTCAGTGAAAATGAGTTTGACACCCCTGCATTATATGGACAAACCCATATGGAGCTCCTTCCCAAAGGAACATGAAGCAACCAACTCTCTCCACTAGTCAATGTGGATCGGGGTGTGGCCTCCACCCTGCAGTCTCTGTAGTCCACAATGACCTCCTTGGTCTTCCTGATGTTGAGCAACAGGTTGTTGTCCTGGCACCATGATGTCAGGGCTTTCACCTCTGCTCTGTAAGTAGACTCATCTCCATCTGAAAGATGGCGGTGGCACTTCCGCACACAGCGAGCTCTCTGCTTTTTTCATTTCTTTAAGTGTTTTTGTTTTCTCCCTTTATTCAAGGAATTGCAACTATTATTCAATTGTTGGAGCTGGAGAAAAATTTGGGACTTTATGCACGTCCAAAGGTGATTTTATACCACCGGAGCTCTTATCCCCCCTCTGTGGCCCAGGAGATGGAGGAGACACTGTAAACAAAAGCAGGCTAAGTGAAGCGGGTTGCGTGCTAGGCTACATGCTAACCCACACAAACCGGCTCTGGCCAGTCTTCTGGCGAACGCCAGGTCTCTCACCAACAAGCTGAACGAGATCCGCCTGAGGTTCGCCTCGTGGGAGATGGACAGCTGTGTGGCAATCGTCACGAGACCTGGCTGGATAACAACATCCTCAAAGCTTCAGTGGAGCTAGCAGGGCCCGACAGGACTGCAGCTTCAGACATGAACAAAGGTGGAGGTTTGGTGCACTACATTCATAACTCATGGTGTACAGCTACCAACCTTATCGGAACATTCTGCTCCACTGATCTGGAATATCTGGCAGTGAAGTGCAGACCGTTCAAACTGGTTAGAGAACTCAGTTCTGTTATAATCATACCGGCTTACTTACCACTGAGAGGTTTTGCTAAATTAGTACTGGAGGAGCTGTATTGTCTCATTAGCACACAGATGAACACTAATCCAGAGGCAGCTGTGATCGTGGCTGGGGACTTTAGCCATGTAGAACTGAAATCAGTGCTCCCCAAATTCCACAGATTCATTGACTTTCCGACCAGAGACAATAACACACTGGATCAGGTTTACTGTAACATTCAGGGAGCATACAAAGCTAATGCAGCTCCTCACCTGGGCATGTCAGACCACATCACAGTGAAGCTGGTCTCGGCTTATAAACCTCTGATCTGCAGGACTAAACCCACCACCAGGACCGTGCATATCTGGACTGAGGTGGTTTCCTAGGCACTACAAGGCTGTTTTGAGCACACACACTGGGATGTGTCCAAACAAGGGCGCTGATCTAGAGGAATACACGTCGGCTGTTCTGTCCTATGTTCATTTCTGTAGTGACGCTGTCCTGCCCATAAATACCATCACGGCTTTTTCCAATCAGAAGCCATTGATAGACGGCATTGTGGGGCCCCTGCTTAAAGCCCGGGACGCAGCCTACAGATCAGGAGACAGGCTGGCTTACGGTAGGGCCCGAAAAGAACTGAAAAAGGGCATCCAGCTGGCAACACTCTGGTACAAAGAGTGCATTGAAGAGCACTTCAACAACAACAACCCGCGCAACATGTGGAGAGGTATAAGGACCATCATGGACTACAAGCCATGACCCCGCTCTGCCTGACACCCTGAGCAGCTTCTTTGCATGCTTTGAATCATCAATCGAGCAGCAGGGAGACTGTACATCTCCCCCCACCAGAGAAGCAGCAACAGCCCCTCGTCCCTCAGTGGCACCAAGTGTGTTAAACCCTGAGGAAGATCAATATCAACAGAGCTGCAGGACCAGATAAGTTGTCGGGCCAGACCCTGAAATCATGCGCTGACCAGCTGGCAGGAGTTTTCCTGGAGATTGTCAACCTGTCCCTGCAGCTTTGCTAAGATACCTGTCTGCCCTGTCATCATTGTGCCTGTGACAAAATCATGAAGTGACTCGAGATGATCCTCCTTAACCATATCAAGGACGTTATCCCTGTTTGTCAGGACAGCCTTCAGTTCGCCTACAAGGGGAACCGATCTACAGAGGATGCTGTCTCTCTAGCCCTCCACACAGTCATGACTCATCTGGAGCACCCTAACACTTAGGTTACGATGCTACTCGTGGACTTCATCTCAGCTTTCAACACTATTCTCACAGACAAGCTGACAGTAAAACTCCACAACCTGGGACTGTCAACTTCACTGTGTTCCTGGATCAGGGACTTTCTCACCAATCGACCCCAGGTGGAAGGGATGGGGAACTCTATATCTTCCACTCTGATCCTGAACACTGGAACACCGCAGGGCTGTGTGCTCAGCCTGGCCTTTTTCAGCCTTTTCACACACAACTGTTCTGCTATCCATGCCACAAAATGCTCATAAAGTTTGCGGACGACAGCACCATGGTGGGTCTCATATCGGATAACGATCATACACACTACAGAGAGGAGATCCAGTACCTGATAAACTGGTGTTCAACAATCTCATTCTGAACACCAGCAAGACCAAGGAGGTAGTGGATTACAGGAGGACCAGGAAGACAGAGCACACTCCTCTTTACATACATGGGGAGGTGATGGAGCGTATGGACAGTTTTAAGTTCCTGGGCGTCCACATTTCATCTGACCTGTCCTGGTCTGTCAACACCTCACACCTAGAAAAGAAGGCCCAACAAAGGCTTTTCTTCCTCAGGAAGAAAATATACTCTGTCTCAGTGCAATGGTGTGGTATGGCAGCTGCACTGCAAAGGACAGAAAGGACTTGGCCCGGGTGGTGAGAACTGCTCATGGGATCATGGGCCAGTAAAACGCCAGCCGCATCGCAGCAGATCCCACCCACCTGGAACATGGACTGTTTGTACCGCTTCCTTCAGGAAAGCAGAGAAAGAAACATTAAGACCACCACAACCAGACCCAATAACAGCTCCTTTCCCAGAGCTGTGAAAGCCATCACCCCTCCACCCCCCACTTCCTCGCAGTCACACACACATGTGACCTTCCTTCACAGCCAAATATTCACTCACTCACACACACACTCCCCCCTCTGCTGACTCTCACACAGACATTAGCTCTCTATAAAAGGACATTGAATCCACAAACTCTATGACTGTCTTGCACTGCCGTACTTTATTTACATTCTAGTTTATATCCACTCTGCTGCTGCTATTTATCTATTTCATCTCATGTTGCCTTCAATGTACATACTTTACATCCCAGTGTTCAGTTTTTATTCACAGTTATTTAGAGTTTATATTTCTATTTTATGTTTATATTTAAAAGTTGTGTATATAATTGTGTGTTTATATTCTGCTCTTGACAGTGTTAATCAGTTTATGGCCTTGCTTGTACCTTTTTAAAGCTGAGAGTCTCATACAAAATTTTGTTATGTGTGAACATAATAACAAAGAGTCTTGAATCTGAAATGCAGCCGATGATGGTGGTGTCGTCTGCAAATCTGATGAAAACCACTCCAAAACCAGTTTTGTCAAGACCTGTTCTTGAGCTGGATTTGGCAAAACCAATCTTCATTTGTAGTGTGAACAGGCGAAATGAACTGAAGCAAACCTAGCAAAAGAGCCCTTGTGCCAGAGATTAAAGTAAAGGATTTAGGTAGGTGATTGGCTCACTCTGTATCTCTTTCACCCACCCACTCTGTATCTCTCACAACCAAATCCTCCCTATCTCTCACACCCACCCACTCACTCCCTGTCTCTTACACCCATTCACTCCCTCCCACTCACACCCACTCACCTAGTAACCCACTTACTCTTTCTCTTTTCTCTTACAGCCACTTATCCCCCACTCCCTATTCCACACACCCTATCACCCATCACTCTCTATCTCACACATCCACCCATCACTCCCTTTCTCACACACCCATCCACCCACCTGAACATCATCGTTCTTTATGGTGAATATCCAATTATCCCATTATTACATAGCACTTGAACTATGCACTGTGCATGTACATTTTGTATATTATCCTAAATTCAATGTCAAGGAATTTCTGTACATCTCAAATAATTGCACTTCGAGTCCATTGTGCTCTCCTTCTGTTAAAAGTGGGTTTTAAAATTGTTTGAATCATAAGTTGTTGTTTTTTTATGGTCTGAGAACTCGGGATAATATGGACTTCGATCAGTCTGTATTTACTTTCGTGTCAAGATGTAATGTCTCAAATACAGTGGTGTGAAAAGTGTTTGCCCCTTCCTGACAAAATGCAGTTTTTATATAAAGGTTTTTATTATTAAGGGAGAAAAAAATCCAAACCTACATGGCCCTGTGTGAAAAAGTGATTGTCCCTCCTGTTAAAACATAACTTAATTATGGTTTATCACACCTGAGATCTGCCTGACAAAGTGAAGTAAATCAAAAGATCCTTAAAAGTGCTGAGATCCAAAGAAATTCCGGAACAAATAAGAAAGAATGCAACTGAGCTCTATCAGTCTGGAAAAGGTTATAAAGCCATTTCTAAAGCTTTGGGACTACAGTGAACCACAGTGAGAGCCATTATCCACAAATGGCAAAAACATGTAACAGTGGTGAACCTTTGTAGGTTTGGAATTGTTTTTCTCCCTTAATAATAAAAACCTTCATTTAAAAACTGCATTTTGTGTTTACTTGTGTTGTCTTTGACTAATATTTAAATTTGTTTGATGATTTGAAACATTTAAATGTGACAAACATGCAAAAAAAATAAAAGAAATCAGGAAGGGGTAAACACTTTTTCACATCACTGTATTTGTGAAAAACTTCCAAACAGACCAGCACAGTTGATTCTATATTTGGTCCGTGTTGTACTTTAAAATCTCCATAGTTTCTGGTATCACGTGATCACCTCTACGACAGCATTTAGTATTTACGTTTTTGTCCACAGTTACATCTTAAAATATGTGAATTGTTTGAGCCATTGGTGTTGTTTTCAAAAACATCTTTTCTAAAAGTGAATCCATTTATTTAATATAAAGAAAAAAATCTATTCCCTTGGCTTCTAGATAAGAGAATAATTTCTGGATTTGGTGTCGAATTACATCTCTGCAAGGAATGTGGATTGCTTGTAGATTGAATAATTTATTACTGTGGTTAAGTGTTTGCTTTAAAGTATCTGTTACATCTCAATTTGGACCACACACAAAATAAATCATAACTCAATCAGCATTTGAAAATTTATCTTGTCTAATGTAGCAGTTTTGAGTTGGTTGCCAATAATTAGTTTAGTGCTAATATAGTGATAATTTCACGACCATTAACAATGTTGTACACCAAGACATTTGAGATGTAACAGAAATTCCTGGACATTGAAATCAGGGACATATATAGCAGGACAGAGTGAGAAGTGTGAATTAGCAGCAGCGTTAGTTTGGTGTGAAAAGATTTTTTGACTGTTACAGCGCCGTACAACATCGTTAGGTTACCATTAGAATACTGTTAAACCACTGTGGAACTACCCAAGGAGTATGTGGTGGATCCGAGAGAAGCTTGGATATATTCAAATGAAAATAGAACCTGGATGTACAACAATGTGGACAATAAATGTGCAAAACGACTATCTGCCTCTTCTTTGACTTTGTGAGTAAGAAATGAAAATGGTACAAACGAGTCCACTGAAACCTGCCTACTGCTAATAACGTTGAGTGACTTGAAATTAAATTAAGGTGCCACTACACCCACTCATTCACTCACTCCCGTTCTCACACACCCACAAATCACTCCCTATCCCTCACACCCATCCACTCACTCACTCACTCACTCACTCACTCCCTTTCTCACACACTGATAAAATTAATAAGAGTTGTATTCTTTTATTCACAATTTGGAAGTATCACTATGTCTGTATCTCAGACATTCTATAGCTGACCACAGGAAAATTCCGTTAACATAAATCTAGTCTCCCCCAGTTCTGTGAATACGAACAGCAGTCTCCATTGTTAATTTAGTGATAAAAATCTGTCAACCTATGCTGGGTGTCAAAGTATATGATATAGGTGTTTAAAGGTTTAAATCCTGTTTTGTGAGGCAGGATGTATGTTGTTCCACAGATTTAAATTTACAGCATTGACCTTCAGATCAGTAACCCATCGCCTTATTCACTAAGCCACCACTGCCCTGCGATATAGATAATATTACTCCTTGAATATCATGTAAAACATGATACATGTCCTGTGAGGTCAAGTAAGATCCACCACGGGGTCCCCTAGTGGCATAAGACATGTTCGTATGTGTGGCCTGAACATTGCAAAATGGACATGCAAAACAATAAAACTGGGAGTCGGATCACAGACGGGGCTCACTTTGTCTGGTTGCAAAGGGAAGGGGGTTTAGACTCAGACTTTAGTGAAGCCCATGGCCATGATGCAAGATCACATGTTTTTATACTTATTTTGTTTCACTTTATTAAATTACGAAATTGGGAACTGATCAAATCTGTTTGGTCTTTCACACATCAACAAACACAAGGAACTGGTGAGACCTAGAGAAGATGGTTCCTTACAACACCCATCCATCACTCCCTATTCTTCCTACCCACTCACTCACTCCCTATCCCTCACACTCAGCCACTCACTCCATATCTCTCACACCCACCCACCTTGTCACCCACTTACTCTCTTACTTTCCCTCACACCCACTCACCCATCCACTCACTCCCTCTCTCACACTCACTCAGTTACCCACTCACTGCCCCCATTCCTTTTCTCTCACCCACTCAGTCACTTTCTATATCTCACACCCACACACTTACCCACACTCTTGCTCAGTCACCCACTCACTTTCTCCCTCTCTCTTTTACCCACCTACTTGCTCCCTCTCTCACCCACCCACTCACTGCCTATCCCCCACACCCACCCACTCATTCACTATATTTTATTCCATTTATTTTGTATCTCTGTAACCCACTTTCACACTCACTGAGTCACTCACTTAATCAATCACTCAAGATCTTTCCCACCCACTTTCTCACTCATTCTGTCTCTTTCACTCCAGAACAATGTTATAATTCTATTACATTATATTTCGTTATGTTACATTATATTATTACCCCTTGGCCATACTTGGCCTGAGGGGTATTGCCGTTGCCTTCGGCGTCTGTCTGTGCATCCATCTTGGCAGCACTACAGCCTCTAATAATTTACCAATCGTTCTGAAATTTGGTGACCATGTATCTTTGCAACCTCCAGAAAATTAGTTAAAATGACCTATGTGGGTTATTTGTTATTACTGTAATTAATTACTATTAATACTTACGTTCGCATTCTGTGATTCCAATTACAAGATTGTGTAGTGCATTAGCAGTGTGCACCCACTTTGTGCTCCTGTCATGTTTGCATTGTGTTTCATCCAGATGTGCTCTTTCAACAGTGTGCGCTCACTATTTTCTCTTCTTGAATATATGTATTTGTAGCGCACATAAGACAAGTACACAAGATTAAGATACACCATCAGCCGAGGGCTTTCATATGGTACATTTATTCCCTTTTTCTTAAACGCTTAATCCTAATTAGGGTTGAGGGGAGGCTGGCACCCATCTCAGCTGACTCTGGGTAAGGGAAGAATACACCCTGGACAGCTCGCCAGGCCATCGCAGGGCAGAAACACACTGATGGCAATGCAGCCTACTCTTTACGAAAGTTAGCAATGGTTCATTTACATGCCTCTCACCATAGACAATGAGAGACATGGCTGGCCTTTGATAAGATTACCCAGTTAGCTGCACTGGGGGGACAGCAGTGACAACCCAGTGACAGTGGGGCTTGAATGTGTTTGTGTGTGCTGGCCCTTGTCGGGGACCTTGGGATCAGTAATCCAGCACCCTACCACCGGGTCACCACTGCCCTGCTTTCATGTGGTCACATGAGTATTTTTGTTATTAATATACCCCATTATATCTCTTGTAACTTACAACAAATACTTTTTTCTTTACATTTTTTAGAGCTCTGACTTAAGTTTTGCTTTGCATGCCTGATACCCTCCTAGTTTTTAAAGTTTTTAGGAGTTCTAATCTCTTTTTGCCTCTTTGAACCACTGTGCCTTGATGATAATGATGATGACGATCTGCTCTTTCTGAATGTTGCGTATATAATTTAATTATTTGTTGTAATAAGGTCATTAAGAGTACCTTAATGAGAATAAGATGTTCTTTCATTGAAATTCTTGAATGTGTTTTAATATAATTGATTAGAATTGTTGATCATTTTTTAGTATTGGTTGTTAACAGTAGGCTAAATTAATGAGAATTTTAATGTCCAGATGTATACCCAGATAAATTTATAATGTTAAATAAAGGCGAAAATCAAGAACTCAAATAATGAATGAATATAAATAAAGATTTTATGCCTGAGGTGGGAAAATATGGGATTTTTGGAGTTTCAACACATCTTTCATATGCGATTCTTACAAAATCAACCTAACAAATGGAATTGGCAACTATTTCATAGAATGAAACACCTGACCCTTCAAATTAACTGATATTCCTAGAGTTTCACATGCTGCTACTCACAAATATCTAATATTGGATCATTTAATCAATAAATGAATGATTAAGTTAAATTGTCTCTCATTTATTAAATTGGGTTCTCTCTTAGGGGTTATGGGAAAATCGGATGATGTTTTAATGTATACTTATGCAGAAATATATAAACAATTCTGAAGGATTCACAAACTCTCAACCACCACTGTGTGTGTGTGTGTGTGTGTGTGTGTGTGGGTGGGTGTGTGTGTGTGTGTGTGTTTAGCATTGATATAAACACGTTTGTTAAAAACTGTTTTTATAACATTATCCTCACATCTCTCTCTCGCACGCTCGATAGATTCACATGTACCGATGTTTTTTTTTTAAATGGCGGCGCTTCCGCAAATCATGAGACAAAAACAAAACACAGGAACGGGGTGCAAAACAAAGAAAAGAAAGAAACTACTGGATTGCTCCATGTTGGATTGTGGTATAAATTGGTGTGGGTAAGACCCTGCCGCACCCCCGCGCTGCTTCCATTAAAGAGAAAGCCGAGCGCTCACTCATTCAGTGCGCTTCCGTTTAGAAACTCCGCTCAAATGTTTTAGAAGGTTTTTCTTCCTACTTCCAACATCAGCATTAAACCTAAAATAAAACCTTTTTTTCTCTTGATTTTGCTTTTGTTGTTCGTGTTTTTTCCCCCTTTTTTTCAGGGGATTGTCTTATATACATACCATGCTCTTTGCAGCTCCTGGTAGGTTAGACAGAATAGCACAAATAAATTACAGTAAGCATGCACTCAGAAATGTGTACTACAAAAAATTAAGGATACTTTAGAAACCGTGTGCACATCTGAGCCCGTGTTGAGTGAAGCTGTATCCGCAAAAGTATACTTGAGCCTTTAGGTTTAATAGACCCCAACAGAAGAACAACAGCTTACTGTGAAATAGATGAGAGCACATTAGACAGGAGCAACACAAGAATAATAATACAGATGGATGCTAAAGGAAAAGGGAAAACAGGAAAGAGATTAAGAGAGAAATGGGACAGAGAGAGGTAGGGAGAGAACGGGAGTTGTCCTGATGGAGAAGCAGATCTGAAGCATGCCCTGAAGGGCTGACTCAGCCTGAGGATTATTCAGAGGGAGAGAGAGACAGTGAGACAGACAGAGAGAATGAGAAAGAGACCCATCCTGTATGGAGACACACCCCTTTGTTACCTCCTCTGAGATACAGATATGGACAGACACTTTTGGCATGTCTGTACGTTAACCCAACACCCTAAGTGTATGTAAAAAAACACACCCAAATACATTAGCAAGGCTGACAACCTTCGAGCCTTATATACCTTTTCCATAGAGTCCATTTCTCACCTAGTTGCCTTTTTGCTATGTAATGTTTGTCCGTTTCATTCAACACTAAAATATTAATGCTGAAACTTTATACACTGAGATGCTGTAGTCAAATTCAAAAGCAGTTTGACAAAGTGCAGTATTACAAAATTTAAGGATTTCAGTCATGTTAGTCAAGAACTAATTATCTCAGTCAGTAATTTTAGGGAAAATATATTTTCTTATTCTCCTTTGGCAACATATAAAAACCAAGAGCAGAGAAGAAGAAGACAGCCAGCATGTTAGATGCAATGCCTTATGCACAAATGTGTAGCATCCCTGCCACAGAATCATAATAACAAATCACTTCCATGACACCTTTACCAAAAAAACTAATCAACACTGCCTATCAGCAAAACATCTAAATAAAAAAACCAGAGAAAACCCCCAAACAATGCTCAGAGCACTTCTACTGTTTAAATATTTAATTAATAAATAAATAATAATTAATTTTACTATGTAAAGCTGCTTTGTGACAATGTCAATTGTAAAAAGCGCTATACAAATAAAACTGACTTGACTTGACTTGAACTGCAAAGGGTTAGGAAAAAAGCAACAACTTTCTACCCTTCTAATCCTCAGATTTATTTTTTAAGGGGCTATTTAAATGTACATTAGCATGTCAATGGCCTGCTGCTAACCACCCCCTAACACACACACACACACACACACACACACACACACACACACACACACATAGGTAGTGCTGCAGGCTGCTTTAAGAACTAGGTCAAGTTTAAGATGATTTTGTTAATCAAAAGTATTACCTTGATTTTTCACATTAGTTGGTGATAAATATGTCCTGTCAGATGTAAAGGCATTGAGAGATGAACTGGTCTGTTTTTTTAAACCCTTACAACAAAACTGAAGCAGTGAAACAGTAATGAGTAGATCCTACAATTAGAAGAAGAAAATGTCTTTATTGAGATGTGTTATTTTTATTACAGTGCAGGAGCAAAAAAGACTTTAAAACCCACATTGAAACATTGCAATGCATATTATATTATATATTATATATATATATAAGATTACACAACTACTAATATGACAAAGAGTAAAGATGGAAGATGGTATGGTTAGTAAAGAGACTATATAATAGACAGAATATTCTGTGATGTCCAAAATTCAGAGACCATTTAAAATGAGAGAAGTTAAAAGGTTTTATTTCAAAATCTATATATCTTTACAGCAAAGAAAGCAAACAACATATATGTTGAATATAGAATACTCAAGAATATGCAATATTTCTAAGATCTTATTTAAATGTAAGCAAGGTTTGGATAATCACCATTTTAATTGCTTTGTACAAAAAATTTAAAATTGGCCTCATGGCTAATATTTTCTATTGAAACATATGCTCACACAACATAGATGTTTTCATTTTAAGTAAATTATATGGTTTTAAACAAACTTGTGGAGTCCATACTTGAATGCAGTTTGCTATTAAAGCAAACAAGGGGATACACAATACCAAAGGCTCATAAACTAAAATTCATGTAAATATTTAATAGATTCTGCTTTTCACTCAAATTTTTGTCAATAACATAACTCATAATGAAAATCGTTGCATTAAAGAGAATCTCAAATTAAAACGTTCATTTGAGTTTTAGACCCAACCTTACATACATATGTTTAAACCTGGCATTAAGATCTATCCTCTCATAACCACCTTTATTGTGTATGTATTTGTTCGAAGGTTACTGACATTTTAAAACACTAAATCGCATCACATTAGGATCGAGTAATTTTCCAAACGTTTACTGTAATATAATTAAGTCTCCCAAAAAAGAGGATTTAACGAGTAGAAACAGTACAATTACACCTGAACATAAACGATTGCTATAAAATAACTATTACAATTACACTTATCCAATGTATGTTTTAAACCACTGTCCTTAAAAGCCAAAACTGTAAAGTCTGTTCTAATTGAAAGATCCCCTAAATTGAGTTTATACGGCTTTTACTGAATGTTTCATATCGCAGCGCGGAACTCCATTATTACATCAGAACAAATTACACAGAGCATCTGCTGAGAATAATTAAAATTTATATATATAGTGAACCAATAAAAAATGCCACTTCGACAAAACAGCCTAAAAACAAGAACATCGCCAACAGTTACTGAAAGAAGAAAATCAAAGCATCCAGCAGTTTCCTGCACGTTCTCCGCGCTATATACAGTATCCAGCTTAGTGCTTATAAATACGTTAATTTGCGCTCGTGATAACGCAGTGTAATTTATACAACTTATCGAATAAATCAGTTTTACTTGTTTCTCTAAGGTGTCGCGCGCTCTTTACCGATTTAGCTCAAACCTGAGAAGTGAGCTGAGCGTCGCGCGCTCGCACTCCTCCGCAGCCCAGATGTGCTGTACAGGAACGACACATCACCGCCCTGCACTGTCTCCGCAGTGTGCTCATCACCACCCTGTACTCTCAGCAGTGTGTACAGCACCACGCTGCACTCTCTCAGCATCGTGCACATCATCACCCTGCACTGTCTCAGCAGTGTGCACATCACCACCCTGCACTTTCTCAGCAGTGTGCACATCATCACAATGCACTCTCTCACCACTGTGCACATCACCACCCTGCACTCTCTCAGTAGTGTGCACATCACCACCCTGCACTCTCTCACCACTGTGCACATCACCACTCTGCACTCTCCCACCACTGTGCACATCACCACTCTGCACTACACGTTATCATCCTGCACTCTCTCAGCATCGTGCACATCACCACCCCGCACTCTCTTAGCAGTGTGCACATCACAACAAGTTTTTATTAATCGGTCAATTCTAACCCCGGCGAACAAATTGGGCTACACCGCTTAAATAGGGAAATAACAACAAAAAATGCGCAAAACCAATGTGCATAGAAATATACAGGGCCATTAATTTAAATATTAATCCGATCCTGATTATTCTTGCAAATGTAGCTCAATTATTTTTCACAAGCTGTGAAAGGCCTCTGTAAATAATGGGTGTTTTCCCAAAATGAAGACCGATTTTAAACGGAACTTCAAATCATATTAATGAATAAGAATAACATGACATTTAATATGATGTCATTAAATGTGGTTTTGTTCGTTGTGTGTGCGTGTGTGTGTGTGTGTGTGTGTGTGTATGTGTGCGTGCGCGCGCGCTCTTGTATGCGTTTGAACCCCAGTCAAGTGAACTTAGAAGACGACGTGAAAATCGGATGCCATTAGAATCCGCTCTTTCCTCCAGAATGTGTCCGGTGGAAAATGCCCAGCAGCCCTGCAGTACAGGCCCGAGAGAGAACCAGCCACTCGCACTAAACCCTCCGTATGATTTTACAACAAATAAAATAGTTCAGTCATTAAAAAATCGCTTTCTGTGTAAAGAAGCAGAAAAGATCCATTGACCTAAAATCCAGTTTGAGAAAGAAAGAATAAAGTCTGGCAACCCTGTGTTTAAACTCACGCGCACAGCAGAAACTGAAACACACCTACAGTGCACTGGACCACAGCGGAGCATTTCCCCGACATTTTACATTATTTTAGTGAACCCCAACACCCCCACCCCCCCAAACACCTCACACACACACACACACACACACAGAGAGAGAGAGAGAGAGAGAGAGAGAGACACAGCAAACCTACAGAAAACGCCACATTTTCTTAAACTTACGTTTTTGAATTTTTTTCCCTTGTGAAAAAATGTTGAAGTTTCCCAACTTTCCTCTTCACTTCTTTCTTTACGCTCCCGAAACTTTCCGCTTAAACGAGACTTAATCGACTTTTTTCCTTTTTTTTGTGTTCTTCTTTTTTCCACGGGACGCTCCGGGTACCGCACTGCCGTTCCCAACTTTCTCTCTGGAACTGCCAGAACATTAACAATCAAAACGTGCACACGCACGCGCGAGCGCGCCCGCGCGCGCACACACACACACACACACACACACAAATTCCTGAAGTTTGATGTCAGCGAACAGAGTGTGGTGGTTTCGAGCGCTGTGGTGAGTTGATGCGGAGTGTGGAACTCCAGCTGCCCTTTCCGATTCCTGACTCCTCCCTCGGCACTCTTACACGCCAGCTCCCTACCACGCTATGTCCTCATCTCTTTCTTTCTGCCTCCTACTCGATTGCCCCTGCTATTGAATCCGGCTGTTTTTGCACAAACGTATATAAATAATTATTTAATGATGTCGTTTTTATTAATTGTACACAACACTCTTCTCTAAAACCTCACATACACATCCAGAGAAATCTAGATTCTTCTAAAACAGAAAACGAACTGATAGGTAAGGAGGCAATAAAATCCCGACCTGTGAATGACAGTGGAACGGTACTCTGGTATATACCCTATTATTACATTGTGTTTTAAAGCTTAGTAGTGCTGAAATAATTGGATTTCAATATCGACACAAAATGGTATGGTGAATCTCTTATGTTCATTCCCACCAAGTTGATAAAATCAAGCAGGTATACAAATATAACATTAATGATTTTATAACTTGTTAGTCACTATGTTCAGTTTTATATCCTGAATGTGCTTGTTAAAATTAGTATACACAAACTTGAAAGGTTTCAGGACCCCCTACCAAAAAAAATATACATACATAAATAAACAAACAAACAAACAAACAAACAAATAATAATAATAATGATGATGAAGATAATTATAATATGATCTGTGTTCAAATTATTATACATACACTTAAAAAAAAGATACTTTATCTATATAATAAAATAAAGGTTACACATGACAAGCAATATTATTAATTAAATATAACTATGGTCATTTTTACTTTGATATCCTTATACAGTGGTTAATCACTTAATTTCAGTAGATTTAAAAAGAACACAAAATAGAAACTTCTAAATAAAAATTAACTTAATTCCACATAGCAGTGATACATAATTGATTAATAAAATGTACATTTACCAGTGTATTGATTTGAATTTACTTAATCCAATCAAATAAATTGAAATATTTTTGTTTAGTAGGAATAATGCAAGTGTCAATAAAGAATTTTAATATATTTGAAATGTTTGCAATATGTCATTGCAAAGAATGGTAAAAATAAATAAATAAATAAATAAAAATAGACAACGCATGAACATAAACCACACTAAGGAGACTCAAAATGGAAATACATAACCAAAAGGCATACATGTGCACTTCTTCTGTAAACTTATGCATAGAGACAATAATCAGTCAAGAAGAAAAGCATAGATTTGATGTTATTTATTGTTATGGAATAACTGTTATATAAGTTAAATTGTATGACTGGAAGTATGCATTACATTACCACTGTCTCATAACCATAAAGTAATTTATGTAAGAAATATACCTCAAATTTCAACAGCATTGTATATTCAAGCATTCAATAGCTGAATGTAGAGTCCTTACAACCTTCTCACTTTCAGGTACACAATTATAAAAAAGATGCAGTGTAATAAAACAAGTGTACAGTGTCTCCAAAACCCAATGTTTACCCTTTATCATAAATTAAATGCCGGATTTTTTTGTGCTGGAAACCTTTGTTTTGTAAACATTTTTTTTCCTTTGGAGAAAACTACTTCCAGAGTGGGTAATTTAAACCTGCTCTTCATGTGCATTTTTTTATGTCCACTGAGGATACACATGTAACTACCTTTCACAAACATTATTGAAACAGGATAAATTCATGTTAACTTACAAACTAATTGCATTTAAATTTGTTATTCCTTATCTTCTCAGAGAAAGAACATTGTTTAACATTGAGTAGGTAGTGCAACCAAAATCTCTAATAAGCCAGAAGTTTGCTCGTGAGGAAATGGACTTTGTTTGACAGCATTTAAGAATCTAGTTCTAAGAAATGTTTTTGGAACACTTCAAAGGTATACTTCAGCTACTTGGTGAAATCAAGATTCAGTGTGTAGGTCAATCCAAGATACAAAGAACAAGCATTGGTGATACTTTCAAGTCCTGTATTGTCCACACCCTCAATAACAAGTGAATGTCTTTTGGGCTCTTACCTGTAGAAGCTTCAGCCTTTGTGGTGATCTCACAGCTTGGTGGTAGAGGACTAATCAAACCATTCAACTTTCCTCCATGTCTTTTTGAAACAGGTATTATACCACCAAATTCTAGAGTGTTTATAATGAAACTTCATGCTACCCTCCAACCTCTGTCACTATCATTAGTATCTCATGGATGAAGTGCATATGTGGTGCAGTCTAGTGGTGCATACATGCATCGTCTAATAACTGAAGGACACTGAAGTATTGTCATCATTATAGCAAACATCCAAATACATGAATAATAATTGGTCATCATCAAACTCACGATGTAAAAATAAATTAAATATAATATATTAATGTCTGTTATGTACAATATTATTATGGTTAAAAATATCATGAATTCCTCATCACTCCAGTGGCAGTTTTATATTTATTATATACTTTATATACTTGTGTAGCTGTTGTAATATAGAAATTGAATACTGGTATGCTGACTGAGGACTGTGAGAACTAAGTGAATGTATCGACGTTAACTTCACCCACCGAGGGCGCATCCTGTCCCTCCAACTCCTCACCTCAGCTGGGCCGGTCAGCCTGATCAGAGCATACGCTCCCACACTGACATCCCCTGCAGAAGCTAAGGACAGGTTTTCCGACGACCTCAGCACAGCCATCAGCAGAATCCCAGAAAAGGAGTTACTTTTCGTCCTCTGCGACTTCAATGACAGAGTGGATGCCGATCACAACTCCTGGCCAACCTGTCTTGGCCAGTTCGGCATGGGAAAGACGAACGAGAACAAGCAACATCTACTTGAGCTGTGCTGTCACCACGACCTCTGCATTAGCAAGATGTTCTTCAACACCAAATCCCAAGACAGAGTGTCGTGGAGGCATCCCAGATCTAACGAAGGCGTTTGACCTAGTGAGCAGGGACGGCCTCTTCAGGATCCTACCCAAGATCGGTTGCCCACCCAGACTCCTTAGTGTGATCCAGTCATTCCATGAGGACACAAAAGGCACCATGGTCTTCGACAGCTCAGTGTTCGAGGCCTTCAACATTCAAAGCAGAGTGAAGCAGGGCTGCGTGCTGGCGCTGGCCCTGTTCGGAATCTTTTTCATCATCCTGCTCAAGCACGCCTTCGGGAATTCCACAGAAGGCATCTACCTCAGGACCAGGTCAGACGGGTAGCTCTTGTCCAGACTAAGGGCCAAGACCAAAGTCCAGCTGAAATGTCTGCAAGAGTTTTGCTTTGCAGATGATGCTGCCGTCACAACACACTCAGCCGAAGACCTCCAGCTGTTCATGGATCGCTTCAGCAAGGCCTGCCATGACTTCGGGCTCATCATCAGCCTGAAGAAAACGCAAGTTTTGCAAGACTGTGGATCATCCACCACTGACCATGAACTGGAAGTCATCCACGACTTTGTCTATCTTGGTTCGACAATCTCTGACTCCCTGTCCCTCGAATCCGAGCTGAATAAGCGCATCGGCAAGGCAGCTACAACCATGTCTAGATTGAGCAAGAGAGTGTGGTCCAACAGCAAGCTGACAGAGCACAACAAGATCCAGGTCTACAGAGCTTGTGTTGTGAGCACCCTCCTGTATGGCAGCCAAGAACGGAAGCTCAACGCCTTTCACATGCGCTCCCTCCGACGCATCCTGAACATCACTTTGCAGGACAAAGTCACAAACACAGCTGTCCTGGAGAGAGTGGGGATCCCAAGCATGTTCACCATGCTGAAGCAGAGACGCATGCGCTGGCTCGTCCACATCGTGCGGATGGACAAGGGCCAGATCGCAAAAGACCTCCTGTTCGGAGAACTGGCACAAGGTCAGCACCCAACAGGAAGACCTCATATGCACTTCAAAGACCTCTGCAAGATCTGAAGACCCTTGGCGCTAACCTCAGCACCTGGGAAGCCACCGCCTCAGACCGGTCAGCTTGGAAGATGAAAATCAAGCAAGGTCTCGCCAAGTCTGATGCCACTCTCGCAGAGCTGTCCGAGGCCAAAAGACAAAGACAAAAGGCTGTGAACCAGACTGACAGACCAGCTTTTTGTCTGCACCCTATGCAGACAAGACTGTCATTCTCTGATCGGGTTGACTAGCCATACGCGACACTGTTCCAGACCTGACAACAACCGGAGCGCAGTTTCATAGCCTTTTGAGACTGATGAAGTCCTACTACATAGATGAAGTAGAGTCCAGAGACTTGGAGAATTTATGATACTGAGCACTGAAACTATGTGTCCCACCAACCTACCATTGTTGGGTCCTTGAGCAAGGCCCTTACCCCTCAATTGCTCAGTTGTATAAAAAAGATAAATGTAAGTCACTCTGGATAAGGGTGTCTGCCATATGCCATAAATGTAAATGTACATGAAATCTATCAAGGTTAATGGAAATTAAAATATACCTTTTTTGAAATCTTTAATGGGATGTTCCCTGCATCCTCCAAAGATACACTACAAGCCACCGAAGAAAAACCCCTCAGGTCCTCTGATGTGATGAGCGCTCCGAAACCTGGAGAGGTACCAAACAACTATGGGTGTTTCTCCTATGTAAACACACAATATCTGTGAGGAATTGTTTTTGTACAATGTTTTCATCATGCACATTGATTTTTTTTTATTGTTTTGCTATACAGTGGATTGCAAAAGTGTTTTAGACATCATAGAAATGGTGAGGAGTTAAGGGTGTACCCACCTTCACCTGGAGTCTGCTGGGATAGGCTTCAAGCTTCCTGTGACCCTGATAAATGGAGAAAACAGACCAAAAAAAAAAATGAAATGAAATGATTTGGTGGAGGAGTTTCATTTTATATACACAACTTCATCTCCAGTAATACAGAAGTTTTGGATGGAATTTTTGAAAAGCATAATTGTGCTGTGGAGAAGTTAGTGATGCAAAAAAATTCACAGTGATTGATTTTTGGTCAACTTTTTAAGTATTCCCCCAGCTGAGTAATCTAGAAAATTCAAGGTAAGCACTATATGTACACTGGAATGCCACAAGGCTATAAACATTCAGTGTCTGTCTTTTATCAAGTAATACAGCCGGAACTGAATATATATACATATATATAT
>JAQMYF010000004.1:12618192-12630698 GCA_030014195.1 Neosilurus mollespiculum
ATATTCTAAACCATAAAAAAATTGTATGAACGCTGTACGGAAGATAAATAATGGATTGGCAGTCCATCTTACGCAATGGTACCGGTTTCTGTTTTTGTTGTTGGTGGTCAGATATTTTTGTATCAATAAAATATGTCACGGAATGTGTAGATGTACCGGGAAATACATCTAGAATATGGCGTTTAAAAAAATCGCGTTACAGAGAGGATTCAGTGAGGTCGCCAGATATAAAGGGAGAGCGGGGACTTCCTTATACATTTTTATAATCACGCCTCGAGTTTCATTATGATTTTGGTTTTTAAGGCCAAACTTTATGAATGAAATGCGATTTTCTCTCTCCCCTTCTTCCTCGACCTCCTCCTCTTCTTCTTTCCTCATGCCCCCTCCCCCCAACCCAGCGATTGCTTCCTCCATTCTTTATTGCACCCACTCATCTTTCTTTTTCTTTCCAACTGTATGCTATATATTTCTATAGCATATCAGTTTTTACTCCGATACTTTTATCCTAATTCATTCATAAACCTGCTTGTGACAATGCGTGAGTGAGTGCGCTTCTGAACTGGCGGGGGGACAGAAAGAACGCAATGTCTTCAAATAATTAGCAGCACGGAACACCGAAGATTCTCTGGATAACAAATGTAATTTGCGTTTATTATAGAATGTTTTGAATTGGGCATATTGCTGACGAAAAATATCTCGGTAACATTGTGGCCGTGATATCATAACACGGGCCTCGTACGGATCATGGGTGCGTTCATTGATATATCTCTGAAGGAAATACTCCGTGGATTTCTCTTTCCCCGTTCAAGCCATTTGGGCTGACACATCTCAGTCTGTCTCGAGATTTTGTGTTGTTGTTTTTGTTAAGTGTAGTCTCACTGTTGCCATTAATTTATTGTATTCCGCTTTGTACACAGCGCTTTCACGCATTCACCCATTACGCACCATCTTGATTTACACTAAGCATCAACCAATACTAAAACAACTATCTCTGGAAATATGTTGAGTTTCCTGGATTGAAAGGCAGAATACGTTTTCCTTTCTCACTTGATCATTCACTAAAACTCGAGATGATTTCCTGCCATTGATAATGATATCTCACTGGCGAAGCTTACATAATAAAACTGATGGTAGAATGGATATTAATGGAAAATTTATTTTAGATTAGATAAATCATAATTTATCTTAATTATTTGAGTTTATAATGGCGCTTCTTTCGTTGTGTAATATGAAGTAATCTGTAGTGAAAAAAATATTCATAACTTCCCCTCTACACTTTATCCCAAAATGTAAAGACTACTTCTGCCTTTCCTGCTCTTTTTCTCCTAATCTGTGTGGAGATTTCTGCTGTTTTACTGTTCCTTTAATAAACCTGTTTGTAATTTCTGATGATTGGGTTTGCACGTGTGTGTGTGTGTGTGTGTGTGTGTGTGTGTGTTCATTAAGGTGGGTGGATTATATTGGGTGTTTGTGTCATGTGCATTTAGGTAGGTGATAATTTAGGCGTTTATATAAGTGTTTTTGTATGTGAGTGTTTCTGATGCTCTACCAGGTTGTGTCCTCACACATCACAACTCTCTTACAGCGTGCGTGTCCGAGCAGTGGTGATGACACGTGATGATTCTAGTGGTGGCTGGGTGCCCCTTGGAGGTGGAGGCCTCAGCCACGTTGTCATCTGTAAAGGGAGGAGTTCTGAAAGCCAAGGGCAGAAGGAGTATGTCATACATGGAGAGCGGCTGCGCGATCGAGCAGTGAGTGTGTGCGTGTGTGTTCATGCCTGTCTCCAACTGACTCACCGTTTTTCACAAAACTCTGACTTATGAGCTCTTTGGGTCAGTGGTTTAGAGAATATATGTGACATCAGTGTACCAACTTATTCACAGACCCACACTGACTCTTCTCTTTTTATGTAGCCTGTGCTCGAATGTGCCATTCGAAAGGGTCTGATCTACAACAAGGTGAACCCCATCTTCCATCACTGGCGTGTGGAGGAGAAGAAGTTTGGTCTGACCTTTCAGAGTCCAGCTGATGCAATTTCTTTTGAGAAGGGCCTTCAAATTATCCTTAACAAGTTGGACAAAGGTATGCCAAGAAGTTGGAGGCAGAATGCAATGATACTGAAGGAATTACACAAATGTATTTTGGGTATGCTATGAGCTGCTTTTGAATTGTGGACCCTTATGATTAATGTTTTGTTTGCTTTTTATTTGAAAGACATTGCAATCTTTGTGAGCACTGAATTTTAATGAAAATGTCCACAATATTTTTGCAAAAGAAAAATATTAATCCAGTTGTTTCTCAATAACTTGCCTTTAAGGCTTTGACTCTCCTTCTTCCTCCACGCCAGAAGAAGGAGACACTGAAGATGATGGTCAAGAAGTGAGTCTATTTATCACCTCATGCCTTTCATAATAAATAATTTATGTTTTAACTATAGTTAATTGTATTTGGCTGTGAAAGTTCTCAGTCATCCAGGTCAAATATAATAGGTAGGTGCTAAAAGAAGGCAACTGGGCTTGTTTGAAGTTATTGAAGACATTTCACCTCTCATCCAAAAGGCTTCTTCAGTTTTGTCAGACTATTGGGAAGTTCCAGGATTTAATTTCTAGTGGATCAAACCAACCCTCAGGAGAGTTGTTGAGATCACCTGAGGCACTGAATCATCCTGTAGGTGTGTGACCCTGGGGCCAGATGTGAATGGTGTAACCAGCCTGAAGAGCTGTTGGGGTGATCTATGGGTCATTGGTTCTTTTTGTCATTCTTTGTCAGACACTGAGGTCAAGTGAGTTTTGGTAGGTGTCTGAATTCCATTGTCTGGGAAGTGTGTCAAGGACTGCATTGTACGTGGCTGACAGGTGCTGTCTCAGACCACCTCCTCTGTTCAGTGATGGTCGTTTCAAGTTGACAAAGATGGCTTATTTCATTCCTCTTTCAGTTACAAAAGAAAGTGGTTAGCTGCCTACAACAACCAGAAAATGACAATGTTATCAACCAAGCTCTTTGCTACAGATTGTACCCTGGAGAAGCCATTCCTCTCATTTATAGACTCCCCGAGATTCACATCAGCAGCATAAACTCGGTCACCTACAACATTGCCAAACACCTAGCCACCATCCTGACTCCCATTGTTGGAAACACACTACAACACATCATCAACTGCCAAGATTTTGCCACCAAATTTGCAGACCTTAAATTCAACTCCAATGAAACCATGGTTTCTTACGACAGTACTCTAACGGATAGAACAAACCTTAACATGGACCAGATTTGCACTTTGCTGGAACTCTGTCTGACCACCACAAATTTTCAATACAATGAATGTTTCTAGAGAAAGAAGCATGGATGCGCCATGGGTTCACCTGTGTCCTATATAGTGGCCAATCTATACACAGAGGTAGGGAAAACAAAGCTTTAATCACCTTTTCAGGAATCATGAGTTCTGACCCTTTTTGTGCAACATTTTATGAGGAGCCACTTTCAAATTGCTAGGTCCTTCACATTTTCAAAGGTTCAAATCTGCTACCATTATTTAAAGAATCTGGACTTTCGAGGTTATGGCTAGCATATATCATGAGATTCTGGGTACCTGAAATTGCTCGGAAAATGTACTCTATGCCCTGTGGCAGCATATTATAAGGTCTACAGAAAGCTTAATTTTAAATCTAGAGACTTGATATGGCTATAGATCTATAGAATAGATGTTTGTTAACATATAAAAACATATAAAAAATTTGTGATGGTGTTCTGCCTCATTTTTTTCTAAATAATTTTTTGAAATTTTGGTATTTTTGTACACGCCCAGCATTCATGGCCTGAGTAGGCATATTCAAATGCCATCAAAATACACTGAGTTTAACACACATGACTGAAACTCCACAAAATGCTTTATTTCATTCATGTTAAACTCTCTTTATTTATTTCATTCATGTTAAACCTCTTCTAACTCATAGTTCAAATAATTTGCAATATTTTCAGTGGTTAAAGTTATCAATTTCAATAAGTACTGTTTTATATATTGTTATATTGTTTTGATATATTGTTTTATAATTATCTATTCTGTGGGACTCTCAATAATTAATGTTTACTAATTTTTAATTCTGCAGAACTGTCAATGACATTTATTATCATGGATAATTACTGAGGCCTACAAGTTAATTTTCGTCCGCTTGAATGTAAATGTTACATTCACTTAATTGGTAGAACAAAAATGTAACAATTTAATTAGTTTAAACTTTCACTCTCCAGTCGATGGCCTGGCGAGCTGTCTAAGGTGTATACTCTGTCCTCACCCAGAGTCGGCTGAGATGGGCGCCAGCCTCCCTGCGACCCTAATTAGGATTAAGTGGTTCAGAAAATGAATGAATGAATGAACTTTCACCCATGTTTTCCCAAAAAAAAAAGATTTAAGAAAAAAAAGGCAGACCACCCTCACAAATTTTTAATTTGTTAAGAACAAACATCTAATCTATCTAAATCAGTAAGTTCAATGTTAGTGGGAGCTGTAATTTGTTTTCTGGAGCATGACAAAATATATACAAAGTTTTTTGTTAATTTTCAAGCTGAAATGCAATGCACCCTGCAATGGACTGGACGGCTGTCTAGGGTGTACTCTGACTTCGCCCAGAGTCGGCTGAGATGGGCGGAAATATTTGAAAACTTTAAGACTGTACAAGGGTTATCAACCAAGTAGAGTTTAACATGAAAAAAAGCATTTTGTGGAGTTTCAGCTCTGGGTCTTAATATACAAAAATACCAAAATTTAAAAAATATATATTTTGAATCAAGTGGCACAGATGGGTGGTTTCAAATTACAATGTACACAGTATACATGGAAAGGTGCATGTGCCATATCAAGTCTCTAGATTTAAAATTGAGCTTTCTGTAGACCTTCAAATATGCTGTTACTGAGCGTAGAGTACGTTTGTCGAGCAAATTCAGGTACCCAGAATCTCATGATGTATCCTAGCCATAAACTTAAAAGTGAGGCTTATCAAATAATGGTAGCAAATTTTAACCAGTGAATTGGTGAAGGACCTATCTTAAATACTCTTCAAGATATAGCAATTTGAAAGTGAAAAATCAGACATTTGGCATAAAGTGACCCATTGGGGTCATTAGGACCTTACATCACAGGGCTCAGAACATTCCCACAATGACAAAGGAAGAGGAGAATGAGCAGAGGCGCATCAATGAATCTCTCCAGAAGTGTGTAACCTGTCGTGGTGAAAAATGTCCAATTTACAATGACATCCAAATTCATTTTTCAGGTGTTCATTTAGCCTTTAGGAAAAGAGAAGCAGCATACAATCCCTCACACACAAAAAAAAATTGTTCCAAGAAAAGACCACGGACGACCTGGTCGATCTCCCGGAGTAGAGGAACATTGTGTTCCCTTTCCAAGGTTGCCGCAAAGCTTGTACAGAGTGGAATGGAAATAATAAAATAATCTTACACTTGCTTTAGTGAATAAACAACTCATACAATAGTCACATAAATCATCCAATAATTAAACAGTGCAATAAATCATACAGTTGCTCTTCTATAGGTATAATCATTAACAATTTAATTATTGGACCTTTTCATTAGAGATGACTTCATTGGATAGCTCTCCATTTCAGGATTACAAACACCTTAAATGAAGGAAATATGATCACCCATACCAAAGATATTACAAATTCTGTATTCATATTCCTGTTGATGCTGTTAATTATCAATAATTGATTCGAGTACGTGCAAAACATGGTCCAAAACACACAGTGTCCCCAGTGGTGCCTGATACCCCTGATTTTTTTCCTCCACAATCCCAACTGGGCCCTTGTCAAGGCCAGAAACAGAACGGACAAGGAAGAAAACAGTAACAAACGCAAGAACCACATCATTCAGTAGATGTCCTCATTTCCATAAACCCAACATCCCTGTACACTTCAGACCCAGTAACACTCTGAGGTAGAAACTGTTCTATCCCATGGATAGAATACTCAGACATAAACAATAACAAAGGACACTTATTTCAGGAAGGGTGGCACAGTGGCGTAGTGGTTAGCACGTCCGCCTCACAGCAAGAAGGCCTGGGTTTGATTCCCAGCTTAATCCTAATTAGGATTAAGCATTTTAGAAAATGAATGAATGAATGACTTATTTCAGGACTGTGATGTACATATTTTAGCCAATGCGGATTGGAGGTTTGAAAGAGGAGTGAAATAATCTTTGTCAGAACAGAGGAGGTTGTCTGAGACACCACCTATTAGCCACCTACAATGCAGTCCTTGACACAAGTCCCAGACAGCGGAATTCCCCCACCAAAACTAAGCTGACCTCAAGGTCTTCACAGGATGAGAAAGAGAGGCTGCTTACACCATTTACTTGGCCACCAGGGTCACACACCTATGGGATGATTCAATGCCCCAGTTGATCTCAACAACTTTACAGTGTTGGTATTAAGTAGTGTTGGCACTAGAGGATAAATCCTGGAACTTCCCAATAGGTGGATTTCAATATGGTCACGTGGACATGCATTGCCCGGGTTACAAAGGCACTGTTCGTTACTGGAGGTCACAAGGAGTTTTCCATGCCAAAAAATGCAATGACTCTTGCGCAGGACTTTCAGTCTTTCCTAGTGCTGAACTATGAGAAAATAGCTTTATATGATGTAATCGACCCTTACAGCCTTCAGAAGACGGAGTTATCGGACAAAATTGAGCTATGGCCGAGTGTACAGTATGCAAATTTTGTGAACTAACTGTGAACGCCGTTTGACCGGAGCAGATGAAAGCCTACTGGTCTCTGGAGTCCTATAATTATTTTGTCAGTGAATGGGGTGAAAGAAATAACAGCGAAATCTTGCCAAAATGAAAGTGTTGTTCTCATGGGTCGGGTAAGTTTTCCATTTAACTTTAACACTAGCATGCAGATGGCGAAGTTGCTGTGTAAGCCCGATCTGTGTGTGGCCTAGCATGAGTCCACTTGAGTGAAGCTAAACATTAAATGTTCAGTGTTCAAACATGGGCAAATATTAAAAACAAAGATGGAAATTTGACTACAGTAGAGCAATTTATATACGAGTACTGTACAGGGATTTATATATGAATACAGTAAGGACATCTTTGTTTGCAGGTAAATAAAATGTTAAACAAGCTAACAGCACCCACTTTTCCACAGTCTGTGATTTGCTTGCAATATAATTATTTATGTCGAGTGGCTTATTTAAAAATAAATGGCCTATTTATTGCTAAATAAAACAGCTACGTGTTACGTACCAGCACAAAGAAGCAGACGCTAACAGCTAGGACTTCACTCAGCATATCCTAGCTACACTTATTGCAGCTAAACCATATGAACAAGCTCACAACACATACTTTTCCTCATTCTGTTATTTACTTGTGATGTAATTATTTATAACGAGTGTCTTTTTTATGAATATACACAAAAAAACACACAAAAAAAAAAGAGTTTTAAAGTTAAACCGTTATAAAATGGTTACTGCAAACGCAGATCCAATATTTGTTTGATTTGTTATCTGCTTTGGATATGTTACTGAACCATTTAACTCGCCTTTTTCTGGACAGTTCTCCTGCATGCCCACCCTAGTTTTTAATAATTGCCAGTACTCAATAAAACCACTTGTCTTTTTCCCTCTCCGCGCAGTTAGTACAACTGACTACAGCACATTTACTTGGTTTGTTGTCTCCTTTCCCATACACAGCCTCCTACATGCTGCTGGCGCAGTACCTTTTCTTTGGTTTCCAGGCTGTGACGTGTATTGAAAACCATCTATAGTCTGACAGAACTGAAGAAGCCTTTCGGATGAGAGGTGAAACGTCTTCAATAACTTCAAACAAGTCTAGTTGCCTTCTTTTAGCACCTACGATTGTATTTAGACTGCTCCACTACTACAGAGAATTAGTGATTAACAGACTTAGTAATGGTTTCTTTTTGTTACAATAAATATGCAATTGATATTAAAAAAGTGCACACATCCAAAATTGCAGGTTTATGTAATAGAAAAGATTAAGCAATATATTGCAGGTTTATGTGAAAAAATATTAAACCTATAAAAATCATAGGAGATCCTTTTCACCTTTACTGTGATATAGCAACCAACAGAATTAAAGTAAAAACAAACAAAAAGAGAAAAATATAGGAACCTGATTGCACACGTGTGCGTATCCTATTTTAATGAGGTACCTGTGATCAGAATTAGACACTGTAGTTAAAGTCATATTAAAAAGCAATTATTATACACCTGTCATCAAGGAATTGATTCTGATTAACTGCAAATAAAGATAAGCTGTTATTTGAGGATTTTCTTGATAAAGTATGTACATGATCTCTTTGTTGAACAGGATTAAAAGGGAAAGAGTACAAAAGAAAAAAAAAACTAGAAATGCATGTGTACAAGAAAATACAGTTTTGATTGACAGGAGGAAAACTTGACCAGGTAGGAAGACTTTGAGTCTGAAATTTAAAAAAAGTGAGAAAGAGAAATACCAGGAAACTTCTTTCCAAAAGCTGTGCACGAGTTTATGTCTGTGTTCCCCAGTACCTATCTTCCATTGTACACTGATCCCAGACAAATTTAAAATTATCTGTAATATTTGGGATTAGTGAGCTTGTGCACACGGGGTCAGTCCCATGTTCATCAGTACCTATGTTCCCCAGGAACCCTAACCCTAACCATAACTCTAATATTACATAAATTGTTACTTTGGTGGGTATTTTTGATTTTGTTTCATCATACTTCATTTACAATATGGATACAATTGTTGTAGCTTACTTCTATCAAGGACACAATACAATGGAAGATCCATTAATTTATTAAGGACCGGGGAACATAGGCACTGGGGAACATAGGGTCTGGGGAACATAGGAACTGGGGAACATAGGGATTGGGGAACATAGGGCTGATCCCTGTGAACAAACTTACTAATCATAAATATGGCATAGTACAGATCATTTGAAATTTGTTGGGGGTCAATGTTGAAAACTGAGTGAAAAGAAGCAGGACAAAAAAAGTTGCTTGTACAACTGTAAGAAAAAAAATTGCTTGCACAATCAAATAATTAAGAAGAAAATAGATACCACAGATCACTGTGGAAGCCCTCATCAATTGGAGAAAATAGGGTGAAAGTATCATTACCAAAAAATGTGTCTTTACAAAATTTTATGAAGGGACAAGATGGAAACTTATCATCGAGGCTGCTTAGAGCTATGGCAATGTTTAAGAAGCTGCAAGAATATCTGGCAAATACTGGCCACCCCCTGCATTTGACAACATTCTTTTATAATTGCTTAAGGACTATTAAGAAAACACTTCATAATTATCATAAGAATTAAGACAGTTAAAATTCAGGAATATCGATCTACATTTATGAAGCACAAGTGATTCTAAATCAATTTTTCCTGTATTAGTACAAATGAAATTTACAACAGGTGCAATGGAGAGGTAAAATCAAGAGATCTCCATAAAAGCAATTGGATGTGAATGTGGTGGTCACAGACAATAGCTTTATTCTCATTCTTCCTGGCTGATTGTCTCATTCTTTCAGCCATGTTGTCATCTGTAAAGAGAGGAGTTCTGAAAGCCAAGGGCAGAAAGATTTTGTCATACGTGGAGAGTGGCTGATCTCTGTTTTTATATTCTGCTTGTGTCCTTGTCACTACTGGTGATGTGATGTTACCTGCAGCCCAATCCAGTTGCACAGGTAGTCCAGCTCCTCTGGGATGGCACATCCCTTTGTGCAGTCACAAGAAGGTTTTCTCTACCAACACAGTCTCAAGGGCATGGAGAAGATACCAGTAAATGGGCCGTTACACAAGGATAGCCAGACAGGGCTGTAGAAAGGCATCAAACCAACAGCAGGACAGGGATCTGCTCCTTTGGGTGAGAAGGAACACTAGGAGCATTGTCAAAGCCCAGCAAAATGACCTCCAGCGGGCTACAAGTGTGCATATTTCTGACCAGAATGTCAGAAATTGTCTCTATGTGGGTGGCTTGAGCGACATCCTCTAATGGGACAGTCTGGTGCAGTGGGTTCTGGGTTCCTCCTGGTGAGTAGGGAGTTCCTGGATAAGTTTGATGCATTGATACATTGATTCCATTGGTTGGCCCTCTCGTTCCCCTGACCTAAATCCAATTTAGTGCCTATGGATTGTTATCTATCGGAGCAGCCGACACTGCCAAGTACTGCCACAGACTGTTGAGGAGATAACTGAAGCTCTGATCCAGTTCTGGGAGGAAATACCCAGAACTGTTGACTTCTCAGGAGCATGCCTAGAGGTTGTGTGGAGTACATACAGGCTTACAGAGGCCCAAAGACAATACTGAGTCACATTATTTTATTGTGACTCAATTATGCAGGTTGGATAAGCCTGTGATTTTAACTGTAATTTCTGTGTGATTTTGGTTCCCAATGATCACTGTTATGACATTTTATTTTATTTTATTATCTGACATTTTCTACATGACTAATTAATTTATATATGATTATTATTATTATTATTATTATTATATCATGTGTGCCCAAACTTTTGACTGGTACTGTATGTTTATACAGACAATGGTAAATTATATACCAGGACTTGCATACTGAAATCACTGAACACCAATAATTCCATATTATTTCAGGTTTTTTTCTATTTATAAACACATATAGTTAAAAAAAAAATTTCCCAAAAGTCACTATACACTTTTAAAAAATTCCTGCATTCATATTTTAAATATCAACAAAGGAGTCAATGCAGTTTTACTTGCTACACTTTCCATTACGTTCCAATGACCTGAAGACTTGCTGAGCATCTCCATTTTCAACCACCTTTAGCTGCTTTAGATGCAGGGAAAAATTACCTGAAGATGCTGCAGGATTTTGCTGTGCCACAATTTCAGGCAAGGAGTGACCATGCTAATGTCTTTGTTCAAAAAGACGGAACCCCTCCCCACTTTGCCAGGTTAGTGAGAGATTTCCTGAACATCAAGTTTCCTGACTGATGGATCGGTCAAATTGGTCCCTGATCACACACCTTGTGACTTTTTTCTGTGGGGCTATATCAAAGGCAAGGTGTATGCCACTATGCCCTATGACCTGTCACAGCTTGAAGAAAGAATCCGCACAGCCTGCAGGCCGGGGAAGTGATGCTGCAAAACGTCCAAGAGGCTTGCGTCTGGTGAAGGTGGCCAAAGGTTTAAGGTTGTTAAAAATGGAGGCGCTCATGTGGAGGTATACAGCAATTCTTCAAAGTGTTGGAACGTGATGGCAAGTCTAGAAAGTACTGTATATAACTAGCCAAATTGTCATGGTTAGATGACTGAGTCAGAAACTCTCCATAACCAAAACAAAAAATAAAAGGGTGCTTCTGGTACACAGTGGTTAGTACCCACCAAAAGTGGTACACGAAAGGACAAACTGTTATCCATGAGCAGACTAACAGGCACGTGTGGCACATTAAAGTCCACGAGGAGTGAAAGCTAGTCAGTGGTCTGTTCTGATACCAAAGAAGAACACAAATTGGTGAATAGTTAATACTGGCTATGATAGAAAAGCTTCAGTACACGTGGTGCTTTGCACTCACTTGCTCTTACTCATTCCATTCACCAAACTGCTTAGTTGTAGGGAGGGTTATAGGAAGGCCGGAACCTATCTCAACTAACATTCGGCAATGGCAGGGTACACCATAAACACTTCGTCAGACCATCGCAGATGCAATTCACAACTATTCACAATCACACTTACACCTAGGGGCAATTTGGAACAGCCAATTAGCCAAATGGGCATGAGGAAACTGGAGTACCCAAGGAAACCCACGCAAGCACAGGGAGAACATGTGATCTTCACACAGAAACGCCCAACGAACAGGCATGTGTGGCACATTAAAGTCCACGAGGAGTGAAAGCTAGTCAGTGGTCTGTTCTGATACCAAAGAAGAACACAAATTGGTGAATAGTTAATACTGTTAAAACACTGATTCCCCATAAAAATAGTTTTATGGGGAATCAGTGATAACAGGATGGACTCTGCAAAGAAGGCAAGGCATATGAATAAACACTGATCAGCCATAACATTACAAACATGATCACTGACAAGTGAAGTGAATAACATTGACTATTTTGTTCTATGCCACCTTCCATTTAGGTTGTATTAGACAGAAAGTGAACAGTCCAGTGTGGAAGTCGATAAGTTGGATTAAGAAAAAATGAGCAAGAGTTAGGACCTAAGTGACTCTCACTAGCACCATGTTGTGATGATAAACTACTTGGTCTAAAAATCTCTAAAACAGCAGGGGCCTCATGTACAAAGACTTGCATGGAATTCTTACTGAAAAATGGCATACGCCTAAATCCAGAAAACGTCGTACGCACAAAAAAATCCAGATGTATGAATCTGTGCGAACGCATGAATCCAGGCACATTTCCTTTGAACATCCGAATCAACGTGAAATTGAGCGCACATGTAGGAGTACCCGACCCCTCCCTGTCCACGCCTCTATTTAAATATGCAAATCATATTTAAATG
>JAQMYF010000004.1:12646170-12660634 GCA_030014195.1 Neosilurus mollespiculum
CCCAGCCTGATGCAGGTCTACAATTTTGTTTTTGGTGTCCTTTGACAGCTCTTTGGTCTTGGCCATAGTGGAGTTTGGAGTGTTTTAGATTAGATTAATTAATTTATCACAAGCATACATTCCTGTACCACACTTTAATTACATTTATGAGCATAGTTTCATGATAAACCTTACTTGGTCATACCAATACACAATCTAAGAAATAACACTCAGTTTTGTGTGTGTGTGTGTGTGTGTGTGTGTGCATGGAGATCCACACCTTTCACTTGAGTTATACAAATTTAACAGCAGAGTTTGTACCTTCTTGAGGCCCTAGTGTAAACACAGTGTCATTAAGTTGGATAAGGGGAGCTTTCCACTGCAATTTCTTAAAGTGAGATTTTATGGATGATTTTTAACCTAATGTCCAATGATGAAATTATTTGATAATAATATTTGTGCATTCTGGAGTGATGATCCCTACAGTATGCATGCAAGCTCTAATTACATTTGGGTTTAATTTCCTTTTAAACATACTAGTGTGGCTCACTGGTGACTTTGATTTGCTGAAGGATCAGTTGTTCAAAGCTCTTTGTAATGATCGGACTATGTGCCACTGGTTATTAGTCACTGAGAATTCTAAAAAGTTCTTCGACAGTGGAATGAATGAGGTTGACTTCAGGAAGGTTGAAAACTTATGGATGGTAAAGTTAGGCAGGGATATGTTGAATTAGGGTGGCTTTCCCCTTGATTCTGGTTCCTCTCATGGTTTCTTCCTCATGTTGTCTGAGGAAGTTTTTCCTTCCCACCATCACCATGGGCTTGCTAATTGGGGATATGTGGGATTATATATATATAGAGAAATGTTTAAATTCTTTATTAAATCTGTTTGTACTATGTAAACCTGCTTAGTGACAATATTAGCTGTAAAAAGCACTATACAAATAAAACTGATTTGAATTGAAGTTCTTTGTAAAGACCCCAGAGCTGATCTTCACATTCTTTCAGCAGCTGTACTATCATTCCATCAGGACTGGCAGCCTTCCTTGGGTTAACTGCTCAGAACATATGCTCTTGCACCCTGAAGGTGTGGTTGTGGGTTGATGTGGGTGATGTGACTGAGGCATCATCTAGTGAGCAAATGAGCAAAGAAAAGTTGAAGTTCCTCTGCTATCAAGGCATCCTCATTAACAGCCTATTGGGTTACTAGGTTTGTGGTTAGTGATGTTCTGGATGACTTGCCATAGACTACCTGAGTCACTATTAGCGGTCCTTGATCTTTCTTTTTAAGACTGATTTAGCCTCTCTGATAGTTTTCTCTAGGTTGGAGCTTGCCATGAGTAATATGCGCTGTTACCAGACTTGAAGGCTGTGTAGCCATATTTGAGGAGAGATCTGTCCTTCATTATCATCCAGGGCTTCTGAACAGGGTGCACACAGATATGTTTGCTGACAATAATACCATCAGCATAGTTTTTATGCAGGAGACTCCAGCTGATGTCTTGATCCTCAAAAATGTTCTGGTTAGCCCTTTTACAGCTATAATGTAGTCACAAGGAGGCTTCTGTAGCCAATGTTTTAACAGTGTTTGTAGGTACTTGTGCTTTTCTCATGAGGTGGTTATACGCTAGGATCATGAGTATAGACAAATGATCTGAGTGGCCTCAGTAAGAAAGTTGCTTTGTCCTATAGCAGTTCTTGATATTTGAATAGGCATTGTCCAGTGATGTAAAGCACATTTGATGTGCTGAGGAAATTTAGGGAAAACTGCCTTTAAAGATTACGGATACTGGTCATCCTTACAGCATAATTTGTACATAAGGGATAAGTGATACAGACACTTATTTTAACATAAATGACCATGAAAAGCACAAAACTGGAACATTTTACCCGAGGATTATTAAAACTTATTATTAAACCTCTGGATAATAGGTGTTTTTCCCCAGAAGTGGCGTGAACACGTTGAGCAGGGTTGTCCAGAGCAAGTAAGCAAACATATCTATTCAGTGAGTGACATTGTAGGTGATAAGGGGCAGTGGTGGCTTAGTGGTTAAGGCTATGGGTTACTGATCGGAAGGTCAGCGGTGGCACTATCACCACTGTTGGGCCCTTGAGCAAGGCCCTTAACCCTCAATTGCTCAGTTGTATAAAAAAAAGATAATTGTAAGTCACTCTGGATAAGAGCGTTTGCCAAATGCTGTAAATGTAAATGCTGTAAATGCTAAAAAAAAAAAACATGTTCACGAAGTAACTATGGCAGCAATTTGGAGGAAATGGGTGTAAAAGGTGGCCTATTTGAACCAGACATGGTGGAGTCTTTTGGAGACAGTGAGATATCACATTCTAGTGACACTGAGGAGGAGAATGCTGCCAGAGATGAGCGTGACAGTAAAACCAAAATGGCTTATGCAGCTAACATTTTGCCAACTCGGCTATCCTCTCGTCAGTTGGTTTAGGAACATAAAGAAATGTTTTGCGCAATTTCAGCACTTGTTGTATGTGCAGCTCAGCACTGGCCAATAATGTGTTATGATGCACTGGGTCAGTGACGTAGCCCAGGCAATCCAACGATTTCTTGTCACTACCAGGCTAAAACAGCCAATCAGAAATGCAACATGTCTCTAAGCATGCCTTGTGCCAACTAATGTTGCTGGAAGGATGTTGCTAATATGTATGTTCACAGAATTTGTATACAAAAGCCCATGTTCTTGCCCAATATTATTTCTACTTCTTGTAGATGCAGTGGCTCAGTGCTCCTGTAATCAAGGCTTTTTATTTTAACTTGCAGTTTTATTAATTGTTCTGAACGTGGCTATTGCCACATACCATTGCTGATCCTTGACCTGACCAACTGAAGCAACCCTAGATCATAGCACTGCCTCCAGAGGGATGTACAGTGGCCATTAGGCATGATGCTTCATGAGATTTTCTTCTTTCCCTGATACTCCATTCACTCTGGAATAGGGTAACTCTGGACTAATCAGATCACATGACCTTTTTTACATTGCTCCAAGCCTTTTGTTTGTATTATTCAAGTGGTTTTCTAAGCTATTTAACCACAATCCTATACTCATCACATTGTGTGTGTCGAAATGCTCTTACTTTCACTATTAAACATAGTCATGAGTTCTACTGTCCATTTTTTTAATGATTCAACTTCAACAAGTGTTTACATGATCTTCAGTCAGGCTCAGTCAACTTGCATGAAGTTGATGGTAAAAGGTCAGATATTAAACCCATTTTAGTCCTTTGTTTTTCATTTTGGGCACCAGTGGAGCATCAAAGTACGATTATGTCATGGCAAAAAGTATCCAGTTCTCAACGCAACAGATTTAAATCCATTTTTCAGGTGTTTATTCAGCCTTTAGGGAAAGAAAATCATACAATCAATCACACAAAAGAAGGTGTTCCCAGAGAAAAACCTTGGACCCGGTCTACCAGCTCACACTGCTTTATATACAGTGCCCATTCCACTCTGATTGGTCTATCATCCTCTAGCTCTTGACTCTGATTGGTCCCTCATGACTTCATATCTCAACATGTCTCAACATGTCTCAACATGTCCCGAAAGTAAAATAATAAAATAATCTTACACTCACTTCAGTGAATAAACTCCTCATACAATAGTCACATAAATCATCCAATAATCAAACAGTGCAGTAAATCAAACAATTGCTCTCCTACAGGTATAATCATTAATAGTCTAAATATATATTTCATTAGAGATGACTTCATTGGACAGTTTTCCATTTCAGGATTACAAATGTCTTTAAATAAAGGAAATATGATTACTCATTCCAAAGATATTACAATTTCTGTATTCATATTCATGTTGATGCTGTTAATGATCATGTGCATTTCCTAGAACATAATAGGGAAGTCCAGCAATTTGCATACGATTTATGGTGGACCAAATATATGACATTATGACATTTCAGACTGGCAGGCCATAGGCCTTCCACAGTTCATGGGTCCACAACACACAGCACCCCTAGTGTCACCTGATACCCTGATTTCCTCCACTTCAATTCCTAATCCAAACTTCTTCAGTAAGCTGTTTCCCCACCTTCCCCTGAAACTCTGATTTTAAATGGGCCTGTTTTTCATCATTCGCCTATATATGTTTTGTTTTTCACTTTATGTGCTTAATGTGCTCAAATACTAGACTTTCAACAACTGAAAAGCTCCAGTGCTCAGTGCACTGGGAGGCAGATGGCGATGAGCGGGGATGTCATTGTGCATGGGAGGGCAGTGGGGGGAAACCCAGCTATTTGCTCATTTAAATAAATGTGGTCACTTTTTTTGACAGGGAAGTGTAGTTTACAACCATCAGGAACTCATGATGATTAAAAGAAGCTGGGAACAAGCTACATTTATGCAGGCTGATAGAACACCACCAGAGTGCATCAATACACCCAACCCTACAGGGAAGCAATGTGGGTGGTGAAGAGAGAGGAAGCAGAATTGGGGTAAATTGGCCGGAGCCTTTGCTAGGCTTAAAGCTGTACCACACAAGCCACTGCTACCGAGACTCTTCCTTGCAAACATGCACTTTCTTACAAATAAAATGGATTAACTGAAACTAAGGATTAATTAATTGCAGACTATGTGCACAAATCTTCTGTCCCTGAGTGAAGCAAATGTTGGAACATTTCACACCCTTCTCAAGTAACTAAACTGTCAACAGTCATAGTTGATATTCATTTTTCACCAAATCCATGGCAATTTTAATTCAAAGTTGCTCGTTTGCACTGCACTTCCATTCTGGTCTTGTTTTCAAACATTGGACAATACTGGGCAGGCTTCACCAAAGCGACACTAACAAGAAGGGCACTTACAACCCTACTGGCATCATAGCTTACACTGGAACCTGTAAATAGCTGTCATGTTGTATGAATAATCCACTTTTTTATGGTTGAAGCCATACACATTTAAAACCAGATGCCACCCTGGGTGGAACATGCTACAACAGCTAATGTTGATTGGGGCAAAACTTAAAGGTTTTTGGCAAATATTCAAGATTTGTAAGATTGTCGTTTTTTCTGTTGGGGTTTTTCTTTTTATACTCTTTCACAACTAAAGTATTGAACTGGATCAAGTCAGTCAGAATAACTGTGAAAAGATAGTGAAACATCTGTCAGAACACTGCTCACGATCTGTTGTTTATTTGGTTTGGATGTGACATAATTTTGGCTAAACAGTGACTTCAGCACTTCTCAATATGTCAAGCGAGAGTGAATGTGAAGAGACTACAAATGTCAATTTATCTAGTAATGTAATACCGCAGGGTCCAACATTAATTAAATTTTTTGATAGCAATTGATGAGATTTCAGTTGCAATTTTCTAATAATTTATTTTCAGGGTTTTCAAAATAAAAAGCATTTCAAAACTTCTCCAGGTTCTGGTGTTATATTTAAAATGATTCTAACAGGTTAAACATATTCTAACATACTGTCTCTCCAAAATGCACAATAAGTTTGGGTTGAAGTATGGATCTCAATAAGGTAGATAAGAACATTTAATATTCTATGTTTAGAGAGAAAAAGAGTTCTGAGTTCCTATTCCAGCTTCACTGTTTAATGCAAATGTACAACAGAATCAAGCTCATGGCTTTAGAGCTCTGGAGCTCCTCTATAAAAAGTGAAATAATGCATGTTATTATCTATCTTGCTGATATCCACACTCCAGTCAGTTATTGTATCATAGTAAAGTCTTTGTAGGGGACAGTGGTGGCCTGGTGGTAGGGTGCTGGATTACTGATCCCAGGGTTGGGGGTTTGAGCTCCACTATCAATGGGTTGTCACTGTTGTCCCCCCAGTGCAGCTAACCGGGTTATCAAATGCCGGCCATGTATATAAAAGAACCATTGCTGATTTTCGTCAAGAGTAGGCTGCATAGCCGTCAGCGTGTTTCTGCCTAATTAGGATTAAGCGGTTCAGAAAATGAATGAGTCTTTGTATTGAAAACCAGAGGCTGTTACCCCCATTCAGCTCTAATGTACTTGAGCACTACATCTAGCTCTGTGGTTCTGCTATAGATCTAGATCAATGTTTCTCAAACTTTTTCACACTGAGGACCACTTTGTCCAAAAATCTTTTTTTCAGGGACTACCTGCTCCCACACCCGCTCCCCAAACCTGCCCCACATGCTCACACACTCTCTCTCTCACACACACACACATTCATACTATATACTACAGTTCATACTACAGGTAAAACTATATACTTGTGATGAATGAATCAAATAGGACTATCCATAAGAACTCTAATAAAAGGCAAATTATGTAGAGGGCTTATAATTTTATTTTAAAATATAAGCAAACACTTTGTCAGTATATTTACTATCAAATAAATTTGCACATCTCCAAAATTGCGAGCACATAAATGAACTGAAATGAACTGGCTCTGATGACAAGCACCCTAAACAAAAACTGTTCAAAAGACTGTTAATTAAATGGTAAAAAGCAAATTTACGGTGAACTAGTTGTCCCTGCTTGTTAATGGGAGGAGTGGTGCTGCTGCATATTATGCATCACTGACTGAATGTCTGGCTCTAAACTACACAGTCTTAATCTCATACTAGGGGCCACATTGATCTGGTTGCGTTGTTTTGTTTTCAAACCAACCATTGTTGAAAAGCCAACTTCACATTTGTAGATGGCTGAAAATGGCATTAATATTTTCAAAGCAGACTCAGCTAGCTTAGGGTGCTCAGGCTGGATGTGGATCCAGAAGTCAGTCAAGAATTTTTACTGAAATGCCATCTTCAGTGATCCATCCGATGCAGTGTCCACTAGGCTGTCTACCTCTCTTGCAGATAACGTAGAACTGACACGTTCAATGTGGGTTTGGTCTCCAAATGGATTTCTGATCCACTCAAAGTCCATGTTTAATTCCGGGACGTATCGTTCCAATTGCGGGTGAAGGCCACGCAGGTGCTCCTTAAAAGCTTTAATCATATCCCTGTCCAGGACCTCATCAGCTGTAAGGAGAAAGTCGGCCAAAGTAAGGAAACTGTCAAATTCTGAGTGATCGAGGCGAGTGTACCACAATTCCATTTTCATTTGTGCTGCTTTCATTTTGTCCTGTGCAGTGAAGACTGTGACTGTTGCCCCCTGAAGTGCCAAATTCAATGTATTGAGGAAGCTGAAAATAGTAGCAAGGTATGACAACTTTGCAAGCCATTGAAAGTCATGCATTCTGTCAGAGTTCCTCAGTTTGATGCATGAACAGCTTAACCTCGTCATGCAGCTCAAAAAGACGGGTCAGAACTTTCCCACGGGACAGCCAACGAACCTCAGTGTGGAAAAGGAGTTTGGTGTGTTCGCTTCCCATCTCCTCACACAGAACTTTAAAAATGTGCGTTCAGTGCTTTTCCCTTAATCATGTTAACAATTTTAACAGCCTCGTCCATGACTGTTTTGAGACATTGTGGCATTTTCTTCACTGCTAGATGCTCTCGGTGAATACAACAGTGCATTGCTGCAGTAAATGGAGCTACAAAGCATACAACATGTAACCAGGCCTTTGTGTTTTGCGGTCATTGCAGTTGCACAGTCAGTGCAAATGCTGACACACCTGTTCCAATCAAGGCCACACTGGCAAATGAAGGCATTCAGAGAATCAAAAATCGCCTCTCCTGTGGTGTTTGTTTGTAGGGAATGACAAAAAAGAAAATCATCATGTATAGTGCCATCATAAACATATCTCCTGTAACACAAAAGGTTTGCCTCATTGCCGATGTCCGTGGACTCATCCAGTTGCAGTACAAAAAGTGGACTCTGGCGGAGGCGTGCCATTAGTTGATTTTGGACATTTTCAGCCATGGCTACTATGCACTGTTGGACAGTGTCATTGGACAGCAGTATTTTGTCCAGCTCTTGACTTGCTTTATCACCCAGAATTATATTCGCCATCAATTTCGCGGACAGTTTAATTAAGGTCTTGAGTAAGGTTTGCCAGCTTTTGCAATAAGTTGGCAGACCTTGAAGGAGGCTTCTGTAGCCTTAGCATTTTCCCCAGGGACAAAATACTGCGTGACTTTCTTTCGCATGTGGAACTTAAGTTCCTCGCATTTTCTCTCGAAAAATGCCAAATGTTTGCCTATGGAATCTTTGTGCTTCATCTCTAAGTGCCTCTTAAGTTTCGCTGGTTTCATTGCCTCATTGGCCAAAATGTCATAGCACAGGACACAGTGCGGATTTGGATCCTCAGCATCTCCAGTCTAGAAAAATCCGAATTTTAAATAGTCATCATGGTATTTCCTTTTAACTGTCATGGTTGGTTTCTCATGTTTAGCCTGCTGAGTTTGTTTTTGTATGGCTAGCTCTTGCTGTGGTGAGTGGGACTTGATGCTAATTAAATCTCCTTTTCTTTGCACCTTCTTGTTATTAATGTTTTGTTGGTATTGTCATGTGTCTTCCTTTTAACTGACCCCGTCAGCCATCTCTCCATCCTTCTGCAGTTGTGTAGTAAGTTGCCACCAATATGTTCGTTTTAGTTAAAGTTCATTAGTTTTTATCTGTTTTCGTCTGCTTACTTGGATACTGACTGTCATCTTTATCCTTGTAATAATATTACATTGGATGCATGTATTAGCAAGCTTGTCTGGGAAACACTGACAAGAAATCCTCTCGTGGACCACTTGAGGTCGACCACACTTTGAGAACCATTGATCTAGATTATAGTAGTTATCTATTTGTAAGATTAGAGCCAACTTACCTCCAGTCTTCTCTTTTTTTCTAAAGCTCCTCTGCTGCCATGTTTTTGTTTAAATATCATCAGTACAGCATCCTTCCTCAATCTATTCTGCTCCAAACACATCCTTAATCTTTTCACAAAGCTGGGCTTGCGAACAAATGTTTCCGCCATGAAATGACAGGAACATAAGTAGGAATATTTGCCCGGCTTCCAGTCTTTATCTCCAACAGCTCGGTTTACATGACTGGTCCATTCTTTTCTTTTCTTCACTTTTACTTTTACCTTATCCAGTCCCATTATTGCAGCCCATGGCCCTACAATAAAGCATGATTATAATAATAATAATACAGCAAGTACAAACCTGCGTGAACCCGCTCAAGTGTGTAAAGTTTAAAGTCAGCTTTATTGTCAATTCAGCAGTATGTACAGGACATACAGTGAATTTAAATTGCATCTCAGACCCTGGGTGCAACAGTAAACATAAATGCTAAAATAGTTAATATTGTAAAAAGTAAAAAAAAGTAAAAACTTAAGGTCTCACAATATAAACTAAACAAAGAAGTGTTAGGATAATAACTAAAGTATATATACATGAAATGGTAAGGCACATGAGAGTTTTATTAATTGAAAGTGGCCAGTGTGAATGTCAGAGTGCAGATACAGTGACAGTGCACATAATTTGCTTACTGGCTGGATAAAGTGACAAAGTGGCTAATGCATAAACAGTTTTTGGATATTAGAGTCCAGTTTGATGGGGGGTCAGAGTCCAGGAGGAAGAGGAAGGGGGTAGTGCACAGAGAGTTCAGCCTCCTGACAGCCTGCTGGTCCTGGCTCAGAGACTCCGCAGTCTCCTCCCTGATGGTAGCAGGCTGAAGAAGCTGTGTGACGGTTGGGTGGGATCACCTGCAATGCAGAGGGCTTTCGAGAAACAAAGCTAACTGGAAATAGTCTGCTGTACCAGCGTTTCACTAAAATTATGTCACACACCAAGTGGTCACGGAAATTGCCGAAGAGAAATTCATGTTCAGCATCAGTCTTTAAATGATCTATTGTCTAAGAAATGCCAGCGAATGATAATCAATATCTTTTGTTCATGTATTTTCTACTTTAGGGGCAAATTATCATGGAAAAATTATATTTTCCTGTGACCTTTAAGCAAGTTATTGGTTAGCTATGGGTCTGTGAATAAAAAATCCAATTAACTTGCACATTTCTCAACTGATTTCCAGAAATGCTGTCTACATTTAAGGGTCTATGATCTATCATTGAGAGATACACTGGTCACAAGTATTGTTGACATGTCAATGATTTATCATTACTTAACAGTAATACAGATATTGTATAAAAATATCTTAATTCTAAGTAAAGCCAAACCTTTATAATGATGTCTAACTCAAAAGATTACATTTAATACAACTTGAAATTCATGATACTAATCTACCACATTTCATTTTCCTGCCAGTGTACTATTCAAAAGTATAGCCTGTGTTGCCCTATAAATCTACAATACAAGAAGCATTTTTTTGTCAGTTGCTTTGTCAATTAAATCTCTAAATTTTATTTTAACAAGAAATCACTTCAGAAGCTATCTACAATGGTTTGGTGCCAGGGTTTGGTTTCAATGTATATCATATCACTTCCCACTCACAAATTATATAGAATACCAAGCTGCCTTACCAGCCAATGAGATCAGAGCTTAACAAGACATTATTGAATCCGCTAAAACAGGGAAACCAGTTTGTTTTCTTTTAGGGCCAAATCAGGGATGTAAATGGGCATGATATACCAAGTTTATGTTTGTTTTGCCCTGAGCAAAGTCATATAGGGCAGCATGGTGGCATAGTGGTCAGCAAGCCTATCTCATGGCGAGAAAGTCCTGGGTTTGTCTCCCGGGCTCAGGCATTTCTGTGTGAAACTTGCATGCTGTCTCTGTGCTTGTGGGGGTAACCTCACACATTCCAGAGACATGCACATCAGGTGAATAGGTTGTTGCAAATTGCCTCTAGGTTTGAATGTGGGTATGAATGGTTATGAGCGTATTGCCCTGCGATGGTGTGATGAACTGTTCAGCTGTTCAGTTATATATCTTTTTTTTTAGATATCAGAAAACAATTTTAGATACTTAAAAAATGCATTCTATGGTAACTTCATTTTTTAGTCTTTTAACATACTGTATGATGCACACAAATTTGCTGGTTTTGTAATTGGCAAAATATAATTTAGCTAAATTATCGTTTGTCATGGAAATTTTTATAAAATCACTCTCAGACACTGCTCATGAAGCAAGCATTTTATTGCAAAATACAAACCTGAGTAAACAAGTCAGCTTTGAAGAAATCTGTACTCTTCCTCTCTCCACCTGGCCTTTGTATAACCCAAAAAGACAGACCACCATCTCGTTGTAACAACAATACAAATGATTAGACAAGGTGAAGTGAGGAGTCATATATCTTACTCCCAATGCACACACTTAAGTTAAAGAACATGGTCAAGGAAAACACAACATACAGTACAAAGTAAATGTGCAGCCGAAGACTTCACAGTGGTCAGTGTCTAAGCGAATATACAAATGTTTTTTATTTTTTTTATTTTATAAGAGGATACATTTCCACCCCAGTTAGAGAAAAATTTAACCAAATGTGCTAATTCAGGTGGCTGTCACTGTCATAAGTGCAAAGTATTGGCCAGTGGGCCAGCTAGCATATGTTATAAGAACTTCCAGGCCAATTAACATCTGTCTCTGTACCAGACTTAGGGCATCCCTGCACTAGCAGGTCATGCATGTTTGATAACTTGCAGTCTGTATCAGTCTCACACAGGCAGTGAATCATCCTCCAACAGCAGAAAAGAGATGTTGCCCAAGCCCATCACCATAGTGACTAGCGAGTCCTCCTCCACTTGCTTTATCCATTCTGCAATAGAAGAGTTTGGCTATGGGGAAGGACATGCTGGCACTACTCAGACCCCTGCTCAGGTATTTTATTGATTTTGTATGCCTATTACAATATTAAGAATAACCATGTATGAAAAGTAACAGGAACGGATAATATTGCATATATGCGAGTTACTTTTATGGGTCAATAAATTATATAAATACGTCTATGAGTATTTGGAAGGTGTCACAATTTTTGCAATGTTGTCTCTGTACACCTTAAAAATGGATTTGAAAGGAAGCAGTCAAAATAAGACTTTCAGCTATAATTTGAGGGGTAAAACAAAAGTTTTTAATTAAACTTTTATGAACGAAAGCCCCCCAGTGCAGCTAACTGGGTTATCAAAGGCCAGCCATGTCTCTCACTGTCTGTATTGTGAGGCATGTAAAAGAACCACTGCTGTCATTTGAAGAGTAGGCCATAGGTTGCCATCAGTGTGTTTTTGCCCTGCAATGGCCTGGCAAGCTGTTCAGGGTGCACCCCGCCCTCGCCCAGAGTCAGCTGAGATGGGAGCCAGCCTCCTTGCAACCCTAATAAGGATTAAGCAGTTCAGAAAATTAATGAATGTGTGAATGAAAGCCATTTTTACACAGCCTCCGATTTTCACAAGAAATTTTAAAAAGCAATTGAACAAACTAACCATTATAAGAACATTTTTTAATACTTGGATTCAAACCCTTTGCAGTCAGTGACTGCCTTAAGTCTGAAACCCATGTACACTCCTCTCCTCATCATTAAGGTACCAACTAATTTTAGTTTAAAAGACTACTGTGCCAAAACTGGGCAGGCTTTCTAGCATATTAAACTTAATCTGTTTTTTTCATTTCTTGAGTGCTACCTCAGGTTTGCATATTGAGGTACACCCTCTGTAATGTCCTTTATCAAGGTGTTTTTATTTTGATTGTAGATTTTGACAATCATAAGTCTACCTCCTCAAAACTGTGTTTGAATTGACTACGTTGTTAATTATACAGCAGTATATTCCTTCTTTTTTATAATGTACCAAATTATTGATTTAACCAATCCTAAAGTTTCTGATATTCCTCTGATAGATGTGTTTATTTTTTGAGTCTTCATTTGACCTTCTTTGCCTTGACACATCTTTCAAACACATATTAAGAGTTTCTATAAGCAGCCACCAAATACAAATTCAACACTTGTAATCAATTCCAGAACTTTCACATCCAGGAATTGTCTTGAAATAATTAGGAAGCACACTATAAGTGGTCATGAAACTGCTTGTTAGTCAATTTTTTATTATTTGGCACACTGTGTGTGAACTATGTGTCTCCTGATCTATTAAAAATATAGAACTACATTATTTCAAAAAATTTTTATAAAAATAAATTTTTATCAATTTATATATATATATATAAATTGCAAGGATATTTCTGCATTTATTTATGTTCTCAATTTCTTCCTCTGATCACATACTTTTCTCCAGGTCCACAGGCGGTCCTGCCAGCATCAGCTAACAGAAATATCAGCTGTGTTGAACCCTCCAGCCCCTCCTCCACCTCCTCCTGCACCCCCCACTTCTCCTTTGGCACCCCCAGCCTCCTCGCCTTTGTCACCACTCTCCCCTACCTTGTCCCTGCTGGAAGAAGGTGACCTACGCAGCATTGATCCATGCAAGGATTTATGGGGTTCACGAGGTTACGAGGACTACAGACGTGCTGGGGCCACACAAACCAAAGTTGGGGGTCTGACTGGAGGTGTCATGGTAGGAAGTGGGCCAGACAAGTCAGAGCTATGTGTGGTACACTTTGAGAAAGAACTAGCAGGTGTAGGCACCACAGGCTGTGAGGTAACTCTTATGCTGGACACAAAGGGCTCCCGGCGCCACTCCTCCTCTCCCACCTGTATGCCTAATACCATGTCTGGAGGATCTACAGCAAGTGGCTCCCCACAGGAGACAGGCAAAAGCTCACCATCCCCTTGTTGCATCCATACCTCACTTGCCACACCCCGTTCTCGGACTCGCAAGAGAGGGGGCAGTGGGACCAGTGGGGGTGGAGAGACCATCTCACCCGATGATGACAGCCCATGTCCACAAGGCTCGTCCTCCTGCTCATCACGCTGTGTGTACTGTCGCTCAGTATTTAGTGCCTCAGACAATGGACGTGGCCGCTGCCGGGATGCTCCAGATCCAGCTCTACACTGCCTTCGTCAATGGACATGTGTATGGTGTGCTGAAAGCCTGCTCTACCACTGCATGTCAGATTCTGAAGGTGAGTTCTGGGAGCCATGTTCATGTGAAGACTCTCCTGGCTGTAGGCCACACCCACTCTGCTGTGCCGGCTGGATGGCACTGTTGACACTCTCACTCTTTGTGCCCTGCATGTGCTGCTACCTGCCTCTGCGAGCATGCTTGCGTTGTGGGGAGAGATGTGGCTGCTGTGGTGGAAAGCACAAGGCTGTGCGGTAAGATCTGGCTGGTTTGGAGGCCATGGAGAGTTTATGATGGCAGATTAGGGAATGGAGAGCACCATTTTTTTAATAATAAAAAAAAGATGTAGAGCAAGGTCTCAAACTAAATTAAAAAATCCTTCCCCAACAATTATCTGCTGCATTCTGTTTGTACCGTACTAGGACCCTTAATGGTGGTGCCAACATACAAAGTACTGGCAGCTTTGCATTGTGTTGTTCTAAAAGACACAAAGATGGAGGAAGAAGGCTCCCACCACCAGCTTCTCTTAGCTCAAATTGACTGTTGTTAATGCTCACATAAGGTGGACATTGAAAACACCAATGTGAAAAGCTAGGTTATTGTTATTTATGTATTTATTTATTTTGCTTGTCAGAAAAAAAAATACACGGCAAAATTCCAAAATGTATAATGTACCTTACTT
>JAQMYF010000004.1:12678400-12689325 GCA_030014195.1 Neosilurus mollespiculum
CCCCCCCCCCCCCCCCCCCCCCCCCCCCCCCCCCCCCCCCCCCCCCCCCCCCCCCCCCCCCCCCCCCCCCCACAGAAAATAATAAGGAATATTGGAAAAGTTGGAAGTGAATATAGGTTATGGTGAAGATAGATATGGCTGAGTGATAGATCTGTACCTGCATATGAAAAAAAAACAAAAAAAAAACTCACTCATCTGTTTAATTTAAGAGTGCATACAGAATTCCACAGGAGGTGTTTAGTCACTTTTAGTTTCATTCACTACAATTCCACTAACTTCTCATTGCAATCCATTGTAAAGTGACCTTTGTAGTGAACTAGTACTATATAATTTATAGCTGAATATCAGTCCTGTTAAACCAATCGTTTTTTTCAGCGATTGTTACAGCATGACCTTACATTATTCAAATATAAACATATGTTATTTTGTATAACATTTGACATTAACTACATAAATCTGTTAGTATGAACCTTGTTTTTTTGCAATTGAATGTACAAAACTACTATTCACAGTAATGACTTTCGACAACTCAGATCAAACACTGCCTGTGATAAACTGAAAGTCAGAGATTATTTTGCATATTTGATGTGAATGGCTTTAAAATATTTGTCTACAAGCTGCTACTTTCCATCCTTTCCAGGCTATTAATATACCACTTCTGCTGAGTAACACCACATAGATCTCGACACTAACTCAGATTTTGAAGTAACGTTTGAGACAGAAATCACTGAAATGTCAGTGTGATGCTATTTATGCTGTGTAGGTATTTTGATACGACACTGGAGACAATGCTATAACAGTACCCACTCACTACATCAGTAAAATTACACATTAAGTCCAGATTATAAGCACTTTATTGTTAAGCAAAGTTAATAAAATGTAACAGATTACAGAGGAAAAAATGAAAAATCATATGCCTACCTACAAACCTTTCCCTATCCAAAAAGTAGTTTTTTGTTAATCCCTGTGCTGTCTGACTTCTCTGAGTTTGTACCATTGTGCTGCTTTAATGTGTTATATATTGTTGGTTTGTATCTGTAATTAAATCCTCATTCTATATTTTACAGAAACTTAGGATATCTGAATCATACAATATTGTGTATCTTTAGGCAGTTCATCATAATCGCTATAGCCAGAAAAAGGTTTTCAGGCTTGCATTAACTGGTTAGAAACTTTTGAACAATATACAATTCTAGTATTAAAAGTAGCTGGATTTAGGACTTTCAAGGAGTTTACGAGGTCCTCAAAAGACTACTCAGAAATGTGAAAACCTTCTTTTTGACAAAAGATTTGCACGTGCCATGCCAAACAATTTTTTGTAAGGTGAGACTCAGCTTAATTTATTCCCTAATGCCACCAATTGGAAAAACTTTGAGCATTTTCAAGTGTCGCATATAGTGGACATTGATACAGAAACAACATTCATTGTTGAGCCATAAAGCACACAGAGCAAAACATTTCTAGACCAGTGTATTTATACTGTAAAAAAATTAAATACACATACCTTTTTATGTACACATTGCTAAATGTTTAAAAAAAAAAAAGTACACATCTATTTTTACCATATTTTTTCAAAACTTTCTTCCTTAAAAAACAAAAACAAAAAACAAATACAGTATAACTATATCTGGTACTGAGTTAATTCTTTGCCCATGGGCATAAAGACCTCAGGAATGGTGCTGACGCATGTGTTTAAGTATCTCGGTGGAGCTTAGGGTTAGATCTTTCTTGCAGGTATTACAGTGGTAAAGTCTTGTCAGATTAGAAGATGATCCAGATTTTACCGTGTCTGGCTCTGTGAAAGCAGACTCACATTAAACTTTGGTAAAAGACTGCAGGTTCCTGTTAAGTACCAACCCAGTCTTTATAACTACCCCCAGGGCATACAATTTCATGCAAGAAACGTCATATACACTGACTTGTAAATAGTATTAAACCCCCATTTTCCTATTTTGTTGCCTTACAACCGGGAAAAAAATGGATGTTTGGGGCTTTTTAACAATTTATTTACACATGTTAACCCCATTAAAAATGCAAAATATTTGTTTTTGTGAAGCAAACATAAAATTGTACAAAAACAAACATTTTTGCCCATTCTTCAAAGCAAAACTGCTCCAGCTCCTTCTAGAGTTTCTCTTACTCAAGGATTTCCCATCATTCCCTCAATTCTGACAAGTTTCCCAATCCCTGCTAAAAAAACAAAACAAAAAAAAACCATCCCCACAGCATAATACTTCCTCCACCATGCATGGGATGGTGTTCAGTTTGTACCAGGCATGGGGTTTTCATGGTGGACAAAAAGTTTAAATTTCATCTCATCTGACTAAAGGCCCTTCTTCTATATGTTTGGGGAGACCCAATGCCAACTCTAAATGTGCTTTCTTATTTTTTGGAAGCTTTGTTTTTTTCTGGAAAGTCGTCCATAAAGCCCAGCTTTGTGGAGTGTGGACAGATACACTAGTCTTTGCAGTGGAGTTTTCCAGCTCCTTCAGGGTTACCTTTGCTGCCTATCTGCTTAATGCCCTCTTGCCCATTTTGGTGGATGGACCTCTCTAGGCAGGTTTGATGTGGTACCATATTCTTATCATTTTGTCGTGATGGATTTAATGGTGCTCTGTGGGATTTTCAATGTTTTGGATAGTTTTGTTTTTTTTTAATAATCCAACCCTGATTTGTACTTCACCACAACTTTGTTCCTGACCTGTTTGGAGAGCTACTTCATGGTGTCGTTTGCTTGGTGGTGCTTCTTGATTAATGGTGTTGGTAACTCTGGGACCTTTCAGAACAGGTGTATATATACTGAAATTATGTGTCCCATTTAGACTGTACCCAGGTGGACCTAACTTAAATAATTATGTGACATCTGAAGGTAACTGGGATCAACAAATTTTATTTAGGGGCCTCATATCACAGGAAGTGAATACTTATGCACACACCACTTTTCAGTTATTTATTTATGTATTTATTTGTTTGTTTGTTTATTTTTTATTTCGGTTCACCAATTTGGCCTATTTTGTGTAGGTCCATTATGTAAACTCCAAGAAAAAAAAAAAAACATTTTAATTCCAGGTGTAAGGTAACAAAATAGGAAAAATGCCAAGGGAGTCAATACCATTCCAAGCCACTGGTTTTACTAGGAAATACAGCAATTAACACAATGCATACTTAGTATACATCTATATCTATATAGCATCAATTATAAATCAAACAGTCTTACCCTCCTCAATATGCTGTTCCTTAAGTGGCCTGCAGGTGGCTTCATGCTGCATTTGCTCCAGTGGGGTAAAGGGCATGTGCAGGTCACAGTGAGGGCAAGTCCAAAATGTTCGCAGACATTCACTATATAAGTCTCTGGAGTCCTTTATTGTACATACACATGCAAACAAAAGAGACCTAAACTCAAACTAGGCTAAAGAATGCGTGGGTCACCAAAGTCAATTATAGGTCACTCACCAGTGGTGTGTCCATTCAGTGTATTCTACTGCCACACTATGTACCAAAGTGATAGAGGAATCTCTAAAGCTCTAAAGCTCATATATACTGTAAACTTAAACACTGATTATTTATTTATTTGTTTGTTTGTTTATTTATTTATTTATTTACTAAAGGAACAATAAAACCACACTTGTTATTGGATTATTTAATAAAGAAAATCACATTTGAAACTTTAATATGAATTCTTGAATATTTCTTGAAGCCTTTCCAGAGGACTTGCTAGAGAGTATTGTCTGAATTCAACCTGTCTCCAAAAATGTATGCCCTGTATACCTAATATACAGTCACACTCAGAAGTTTACATACACTCATCATGGACATAAATGTCATGCCAATACTGGGCTTGCAATTATCTTACTTTTCAGTAAGATAATCACACTTAGCAAAATTTCTTAAAATAAGAAAATATTCTTCAAACAATATTATTACTAAGTATAATTATCTTACTGTACAAAAGTGCCAGTCAAGCCAGTGTAACTTGTTGAAGGTGCATCGGGAAGCATGGGGTAAAATTTGTTCATCTTACCTCCACAAATTAACAGAATGACAAAGATCTGCAAGGCTGTAATTGCTGCAAATAGAGGATTTTTTTTAATGATGGCAAAATGATTATTTATAGTAATTATTATTTGTAACTCTGTCTTATATTCATCTGATTAACTGAAGTTTGTATTTTCATGGAAAATGTGAGGTTTTTCTGTGTGAACCCAAACCTTTGAAAGGTAGTGTATAAATTTATTTTTTGTAACCCTGTATGTACAATTTTGAACAAGCATTAATTTTAGAAAAACTAGAATATAATTAAAAATATATATATTAAATGTGTTTAACAAACATTCTGCCCTATAGTAGAATAGTCAAAATTAATAACTGAAAAAGCTAATATTTTCATGCCGTTTATAACCATGATGAGTGCATCCCAAATCACCACAACTGTAACAGAATCTGTGTATTAAAATTATGTCCATCAATATTTGGACAATGAAAATTTTCATAAATTTCAAGATGAAGCATTTAAGATGTGAGTGTAATGTAGACCTTCAGCTTCAATATAACAAAAAATTGCATTAACAGTTCATGAATTACAGTCATTTTTTAACAAAGATAAATATTTCACTGTCTCAAAAGTAACTGTACAAACTAGCAATTACAAATATAAGCATATGTTTTAATCGGGATTCAAATCCTTCAGAGTCAGTGACTGCCTGAAGACTGGAACCCATGGAACCCATCATCAAATGCTCAAAAGTAACTGGACTGAAATGAGAGTAACTAAAATGTAGCACAGAAGCTTTAAGAATAATCAACAATTTTGTATAATCTTAAAAGAAATAAATGAATAAATAAAGCCTATTTCAGCAACACAGAAAACTAAAACGGACAATAGCAGAATTATTTTTTAATCAAACCAAATGAGAAGATACATGGAGATATGCCATTATCAAAGTCCATGATCAAGAGCCAGTTTAATGAATGTAAATACAGAAGTCTTACCCCAAGATGGCACCCACTTGTAACACTCAAGAATAGAAAGGCCTGATTTTGCTAGAAACCATGTCAAAAATCCTGCCCAATTTGAGAAGAAGATTCTTTGGACAGGTGAATCTAATATTATCCGATACCAGAAGGATGCGTTGACAACAATATGAAAGAAAAGAAGCACTCATGGCGGCAGCCGTGGTCAAATGGTTAGTGAAGTGGCTTTGGGACTGAAAGGTCGCTGGATCGATTCCTGAACCAGCAGGAATATTGTGTGTGGCGGGGGAGCTGCACCATCCATTCCTCCACATTCATGGCTGAAGTGCCCTTGAGCAAGGCACCTAACCCCCAACTGCTCACCGGGCGTTGCAATGTGAGTCAGTCCATTGCTCCGCGTGTGTGTACGCTCACTTTGGATGGGTTAAATGCAGAAGTCAGAGTTTCCCTTGCAGAATTAATACATTATTAAAAAAATAATTAATAAATTAAAATAATCCACAACATACCACATTATCTGTCAAACAAAGTAGATGCAGAGTAACAGCATGGGTTGTCTAATGGCTGCTAATAAAATTAGCTCACTGCTATTTACTGACTGTTGTCAGAAGTAGCAGGATGAATTTTGTAGTGTACTACAGCACTATACTGGTCAAACTATAAAAAAAATGCTACAAAACTGACTTCAAAACTGCGCTTCACAGCAGAGACAGATAATGAGCCAAAACATACCACAAACCAAGAGCCAGTCACAGCCTCAATCCAACTTAATTCTTTTACTTTAGTGTGGTGCATGTGTGGGGGGCAGCCGTAGCCTAATGGTTAGTGAAGCGGCTTTGGGACCAAAAGGTCACTGGTTCGATTCCTGAACCAGTAGGAAAAATGTGTTGCGGTGAGGGAGTGAGCTGCACCTTCCATTCCTCCACCTTCATGGTTGAAGTGCCTTGAGCAAGGCACCTAACCCCCAACTGCTCTCCGGGCGCCCCAATGTGTGTGGCAGCCCACTGCTCCGGGTGTGTGTGCTCACTGTTTACAAGTGTATGTGCTCACTTTGGGTGGGTTAAATGTAGAGGCAGTAATTTCCCTTGTGGGATTAATACACTAACAAAAAAACAAAAAAACAAAAAACACAACACAAAAGCAGAAAGATTCACAAACAAACAGCAACTGAATGTGCTTTATAAATGCCTAACAGAAGAGCTCAAAAGAGGAAATTTGGCATTTGATGATGGTATGCATGGGTTCAAGACCTCAGGCAATCATTGGATTAAAACTTTTAATTGGATTAAAATCCTAATATTTACAATTTGGAATTGAACTGATTGGTTTGTTTAATCACTTTTAAACCTGTACAAATAACTGGACTATATTAAATGGCTGTAATTTCTGAACACGTAACAGAATAGTTCTGGTAAACACCTTGACCTAAAGAGGAGATATTCTTTGTTTAATACAAATCCATTGTGGTGTGTGGAGACGGGAAAAAAAACAAAGCCTGCGTCACTGTGGATGAGTAAAAAAATATTTACAATTAAATGGCAACTGTTGTAAAGACACATTTACCCTTTCCATTGATGACTACATGATACCCTGCTCTACTTAGGATAAGAACTATGGTGTTATTTTGGATAATATTCAATCCTTCACTGTATACAATGTTTCTCATAGTGCTTTTTTTCCATTGCCCATTTTTCCATCCTAAAAATTACTAGTGCAATTCCTTCCTGTTTGCCATTCCTAATAAGCTACTTCACCTGTGCCAAATAATTCAAGCCTCCTCAGCAAGGATTACATGCTCTAAATTAACTAGCCACAAAACACATCTGCTCAACCGGCTTCCTGCTAGACATCAAATTAATTTTTTTATTTTTTCTTCTCACATTCAAGGCCCTACATAATCATGCCCCTATTTACCCCACTAACCTCCTGGAGAACCATACTCCTGCCTGCGATTCTCATCAGGTCTACTTGTAATAGCCAATATGACCTTCATTATTATGTGCAGAAGAGCCTTTTATCCTATTGCCCCTATACTCTGGATTTCACTTCCCTATCACATTTGGCATTTTGCAGAATTCAAAGGTAATCTTCAGCCTGGCTTATTTACTGTGATATGGTTATTTACTACACTGTTTATTAGATAATATGATTATATTGTGACTTAGTGTACTATTGAACTATTGTACTATTATTTTTTGTTGCATCTGTGATGTGACCTTGGGTGTCATGAAAGGTGATATTAAATATAATAATAACAACAACAACAACAATAATAATAACAACAACAAGAACAAAAACAATAACAACAACAATAATAACGATGATAATTATAATTATTTTAGTTATTATTATTATTATTATTATTATTGTAATTGTCCAAATGCCCATGACCCTGACTAAAAAAAGTGATAAATAAAAATCTTTTAAGCACTGAATACATTGCACATTGTATATGACAGTAAAAAATTCACAAGGTAGGCATTCTGTAAAGATATGTCTCTGTGAGTGTTGTTTTTTTGTAATAACTTAAGGGTATGAGTTCATTAATACCTTAAAAAGTGAAGAGATTACTTACACAGAGGCAATTATAGGTGAAGTACTTGGTTACATGTAGACCTCCTTTAATTAAATCAGGTTCAGCTTTCATCTCAGGGAAGAGTGGAGGGAGGGAAACCTTCATATTCAGCTGTGGTCCAATGTACAGGTTCTGAGATTGCAGGGAGGTAATCCTTCTCAGTCTGTAACTCACCTGGACAAAGACTTCTGTGTTAAATATGTTTCTATTTCATTGGAACAAGCGGCAGAGTTCACAATCTTATCTCACAAGCATTATTAGGATTAATTTAGAGAAAGGCTCTTACAAATAGGAAAATTTACTGATGTTCCTACACCAGGTTATTTACAATACTTCCAAACTAATTAACCACTAAGAAAACTGTCTTGCAATCTTAAATAAATGTTACCTACACATATCTAGCACTGGAAGACACATTACCTCATTATACAGTAGAAAGCGTACAAGTCCTTCTGTGACTTTCTCTAACTCATGACGGGAAGATATTGGGCCAGCAAGCCCCAGAACTGCTTTAGAACTTAAAGCTGGCTGGCTCAACTTGGCCTGCAGAAGACTGTCCCACTTGTCTCTCAACATAAGGGCAGAAGACAGCACTTTGAGAGCTGCAACACTATCACTAAAAAACAGCTCCAACCAGCCATCCACCACCAGGCGTGTGCAGTCTGCATTGCTGTCTATTGAGTTTGCCACCAGCAGCAAAACCTGAAGAGAGATCAAGACTTGTGGAATAATACTAAATATTTATGGTAATAGGATATTCATTCATTAAGAAAAAGTAAGTACACTATCCTTCAATTTTCTGTTTTTTTTTATTTTTATTAATCTCTAGATAACAATGTGGTCCCCAGTAGCTTCTGTAAAAAAATAACCTTAGAAAAGAAACAACTTCAATATGTAGTTATGTTATTTTTTTAACTGCCTATCCCAGTCAACTCTGGGTGAAGGTAGGGTATACCCAGAACAGCTTGCCAGAACACACACACACACACACACACACACACACACACACACATACACACACACATACACACACACACACACACTTAGGGGCAGTTTGGAACAGCCAGATAGCCTAATGTGCATGTCTTTGGACTATGGGAGGAAATCAGTATATCTGGAGTAAACCCATGCAAGCACGGGGAGAACATACCTTCATCGGTTTTGGTTGGTTTGTTTGAGTGCAAGATAGCCCTAAACATACACAGATTTGTATGATTTTTTAAAGGTAGGGTTTTTACAAGTAACATACCTTTAAATTTTGCATGGGATCATGTTGAAAAAAAAAATCTTGTAAAATGCCTATTTTAAAATAAGGTCTCACTAGGGCGTTCATCAGAAAAATGACAAGTTAAAATAATCCATTTGTGCCTGGCAGAGGTACCTTTCACTATATGAGTGCTCCTTAGCTTCCTTATATGATTTCTAAGTTCTTTTTTGTGGGAAAAAAAGGACATTGAAATTTGCTGGGGTTTTTTTGTTTACTTAAGATTGCCTGTTTGCTTATAGAAGTTTTAAAATTTTTAAACAAGTTTAAATTAGGATCAGCAGATTGGAAGTGGAAGCCCACTTATCTACAAATTCTTACGTTTTTTTAAACCAGCATACTGAGGGTTTTCAAGATAGATCAGGTATGTTCGAAGTGACAACTTTTAAAGGGTTTTGGGCATTTTATTCATAGCATCTGGCAGACAGTCTTACTCAGAGTAAGATATTATTATTTTAACTCACTGACACAAATGAAAATTTAAGGGTTAAGGAATTTGCTTAAAGGCTCAACAGTGACAGCTTGGTGTTAATGGGTCAGTGATCTTCTTAGCAGTAACCCACAACCTTAACCACTGAACCACCACTGTCTCAGGGCATCCAGGAGAGGAATTAAGAGTGCATGAATTGCTACTTCTATTTCTTCACAGAGACTTCTTATACTTTGTATTTTTTAGATCATACATGCTAGTGTTATTTATCTAACCTGCAGGGCAGGAACCCGTACACAGTTTGACACATAGGGCTTGTTAGTTTCAAGCAGAGTTACAAAAGCCAATAACTGATGCCCATTACTCTGCCCCTTCTCAGCACCTTGAGACAGAAAAAAAAAAATATATAAACAAATGGGGAAAGAGAATACATTTTGACTACAATATTTAATACCTAATAAATATACACTGTATCTGTGATTAAATATAAAGGGATGAGTCAAACTTACTGAACTCATGATGAAAGATGTGCAGCAAATCCGAATTACCGGCAAAAACACTGGTGGGATGAATCACGACACCCTGCTTGTTACGAGTGTGAAAAACCTACATAACAATAACAAAAAAAAATTATATATTAAATGAAGAGAAAAATAATATATTCTGTATATTTTAATATCTTAAAATGACAATTTCTAATAAGAAATGTGTGAATGTGAAGACAGAAACAAAGTATGTGAGGGTCTACAGAAACCAGGCAGACCATATCCAGTATATTTTTCAGTGCCTGTATCTTCGTGTGTGTGCAAGCATGTGTGTATGTGTGCATGTATGCACTTATGCCTGCTCTGAATCTTTGCGGGCAGAGTTATGCTCATCGGGGATGGCCAGCTGTGGGTACAGGCCACGACACAGCACCAGTCTAAATAGAGCCTGTTGCTGAGATGACAGTGTAGCACTGGCATATGCCTCTTCCTGAAGCTTGCCAACATCATGCCGCAGTTTGAATTTCACTTCCTGTAACAAGAAATACATAATAAGTTAATAAAAGTTATAGTGTGTTAAAGTCTTTTATTATTTAAAAACAAATAAATAAATAAAAAATAAATAAAACCCTACAATATTGCGCACCATTATGAGTTGTCTTGAAAATCCAGTAAGAGCAACAGTGTGCCAGGATGTCTAGGGGTTTTTTTTGGTGGGGTGATTATAAAACCAAAACACTGTCAGATAATTTTTTATCTCTCTTGTGTAGAATAGCACAAGGATAAATCTTCATGTGTAATCAGTTTCTTTTGTATTTTCTTTTATTGTGTATATTCATATAAATCACAAGCATCCTACAAACTAATATTTTCTCTTGTAATCAATAAACACAATCAATAAATGTGGCATTTATTCTTGGGTGGCTTTTTTGTTAAATATCACAAGCATGTACTTGTGCCTTCTTCAGTGCTGCTGTGAATTTATGTTTACATTTTATACACTTGCAAACACTCATACCTTCCTGTTCTCTCATCAACTGTACAATGTGTGCACAATTATTAGGCAAGTGATTATTTTGACCATATCATCATTTTATCCATAATTTCCAACTCCAAGCTGTAAAAACTTGAATGCTTATTAGATTTAATGCATATCAGGTGATGTGTATTTGTGTAACGAGGGAGGGTGTGGCCTAAGGA
>JAQMYF010000004.1:12715105-12743752 GCA_030014195.1 Neosilurus mollespiculum
GATACATCTGAACTTTGCCGTGGGAAAGTGCGTACGCAACGTTTTTGTGCGTACGCACCCTTTGTACATGAGGCCCCAGGTTTCATGGAATTCTTTGGAACTCTCAGATACTTCAGGAACTGCTTCCTAGAAACCTACGGCACCTTCACAGTTTCAATATTGGAACCTGTGGAATTATCTAGAACTTTTGGACTCTTACTATATTTTGGACCTCCTGCCATATACAAGACTGGACATTTAATTCAGGTCAGGTTAATCCATTATTATATTCTATCAGCTAACTGTACATATTGTGATTCCATACTACATAATTTTATTGTAAAACTATATTTGCTCTTAGTTATCATTGCTATCTGATTACCTTATGTTACACCCAAAAACCACAGGTCGTAGCACCCCCCCCAATCTCATACCATGCAGGCATTAGACAAACTATGTGATGTTATTGACCGGCAGGAATCTCTACACCTGGGTGCTGCTTTTATTGTGGCTGGTGACTTCAACAAGGTAAACCTGTAGAAAGTTCTGCCAAAGTACTATCAGCATGTAGACTTTCCAATGCACAACCAAAACTTCCTGGATCATGTTTACACCCTGCTCACACATGCCTACAAAGCCCACCCCCGACCAGAAAGAAAGGTCCTGCTGCCACCAGACTATAGGCAGAAGCTGAAGCACAAGCAGCTGATGACGTGCTCGGTTCACCACTGGACTGACCAATCAGACATTGTCCTACGTCACTGCTTCTGACTGGGAAGCTTTCCAAACTGCTGGTAATACCAGTGTTTAAGACTATGCTGAATACATTACCAGATACATCCACAAATGCATCGATGATGTTGTACAGCTGGTTACTGTGCAAACTTATCCCAACCAAAAGCCACGGGTCAGAGCTAGGACAGCTGCATTTAAATATGGAGATCCTTGTGAGTACAGGAAAGCCCAGTAAAAACTGAGAAAAGTAATAAAAATAGCAATTTTGGTCTCATCTGTCCAGACCACCTTATTCCACATGTTTGCTGAATCCCCCTCATGGCTTTGTGGCAAACTGTAAACAGGATTTCTTATGGCTTTCTTTCAACAATGTCTATCTTCTTGCGACTGTTCCATAAACACCAGATTTGTGAAGTGCATGCCTAATTGTTGTCCTGTGGCCAGACTTTCCTCCTGAGCTGTGGAAAACTTGGGATATTTTTTATAACCGATCTCTGCTTTAAACTCCACAACAGTATATGCACAGGTTTCCTCCAGGGTTCCGGTTTCCTACCACAGCCCAAAGACATGAACATTGGGCTATTAAATATTCGCAACTGCACATAGATGTGAGTGTCTGTGAATGACTGTGCATCGGTGTTGGCCCTGCAATGGACTTTCGAGCTGTTAAGGGTGTACCTCATCTTTGCCTCAGGTCAGCTGGGATGAGCTCTAGCCTCCCTGCAACATAAGTGTTCCTATGTGTGTGTGAATAGTTATGTGTGTGAAATTGTTCCTATATGTGTGAATAGTTGCGTGTGTTGACCCTGCGATGGTCTGGCGTGTTCAGAGTGTACTGCATCTTCACCCAGTGTGACCCTGCAACCCTAGTAGTAACCATTTTGAGTAAGTAAATGGTTTACATTAAGAAAATTTGGCACACTTGAAATCTTTAAATGGCTATAATATTATTGATACTGGTGTCCACTACCATAAACTTAATAAACTACTAACCCCATTACCAAAAAGCACAAAAATGTCTGATTTGTTGAATAAAAACAAACTGCATTTTGTGAATATAAGCAAAGTTAGAATTTGATGCCTGCAGCATAAATAAATGTAGCGACAGAGTAAAAATAAGATTAAGTGAGAAGTTGGTAGAATATTCAAGTAACAGACCTAACATAATTTGTAGTATGTGAAGTGATCATGATTGACTCAGTCCTTGTAAGCAAGGATTGCTTGTGGCTCACCACTTTCTGCCAGAATTGTTCATAAGTTCTAAAAAAATGTATGGTGCACCATTAGGGGAGAATCAGACAACAATGCCTGCAGTTTGTTGAGTAGCTGGTCTTCTATCTAGTAGAATGGACAAAACCTTTCAAGTACAAAGCTCTAACACCATCCTCATTAACATAAGTGTCATTAACATAATGGTAAGCATGTCAGTTAAAAGAATCAGAAGTAGGGGTTACTACACACATGGAGAAAAGTCTCTCTCTCTCATGATAATATAAGGAAAAGTTGTGTAGCTGTATAATTTATTTAAATCTTCCTTTTCTTCACCGAGTTTATCCTTTTAATTTGTGTAAGAGTAAATTAACATGGATGACAAATCTAGTCTGTGTGCTTAAGACTGCAAAGCACCCTCAAGCTGTGTACCAAACAGTGCAACACTATTGCAACACCCTCCAGAAGTTATAGGTTATAGAAAATATGGGTACATTTGGGATGGAGATTAAAAAAGATGCTTTTGGAATTTAACAAATAGTCAGAGATTCAAAGGGAAAAAAATGTAAACACATTGAAAAAAAAATAATAAATAAAGTGCACCCCTACTCATCCTCCAAGAGTCTAGATGCCTGCTTAGCTAAAAAAGAAAAAAGCTTCTTGGTTGCCATTATAGCCATGTATATAGATCACAGACCTCTAGGCTGAAGCAAAAGTCAAAGCGTGAGGCTTCCCGAGGCGCAAAACCCTCTAAATTGGCCTTGGCCACTGTGGTGGGTCCTGGGGCTAGGTATATTAGGGTTTGGCTATACCAGGGGTCAGTTATATGATGGGTTTTACTGGACCTGCCTAGTCACCCCCGCATGCCCGTCTCTGACTTAATATTTTATTGCATTTTGTAAAATATCCTTAGTTTTCTGGTAATGTAGTTAGTACTTATAAAGTTTTCTATTTCATGCATAATTTTACTTTAATACTGGAGAGTAAGTGTGTTGCATTGAGGCAAAAAGGTGTTGTCCTATACCAGTGCTGGTTTTTTAAACAAAATTCCAATTCCTGATAAATTTCCAATGTTTTAAATAATACAAATGACTTGGAATACAATAACTAAGATTTATAACTCTAGCCATATATACACACCATATTGTGAGGCTTTTAATTCACAGCTTTTTCACATGGTAACAGTAACACAATCTATGCTGGTTTACAAGACAACTATATGTAGCCTTCTGGCACCTTGCAGTGGTAAAATTATTCATCAATCAATGTTCATAGGTGGGTGTCAAGATAATTATATCTTGGGGGCATCCCATAACTACAGTAACAAGGATATCAACAATTGATTTGGGCAGAATATCAAATATTCAATGGCATTACATCATCTTACCATATTCCTGGGACAAATTAGCTTCAAATACTGCTTTAAGGTTCACGGGTTTACTTATCTCTCATTTTTGCACTGTGAAAAACAGACTACCAATGACTGAGAGAATGTGGATATCACCAAAATATAAGTAGGTGACAAAACAATACATACATTTTCTATAAAATGTTCAACAGAAATGGGTTTCAAGTTGTTGTTTTTTTTATTTCATGTGTCCTGTTCTGTGAATTCCTGCCACATCACTGCACTGCCACTGCAGTTGTAATTAGCATCCAGAGTCTCAAATGATGGAGTCTTTTATCTCTGAGCCGAGCCGTACTCGTGGATGTGGACAGGTGGGTGACATCTCTATGTAAGTGTCCTTCAGGTGCAGTGGGCGTTGTTCTGATTCTGAGAAACTTTTGCTGTTCTCAGGTGAGGAGCATTCTTGTGTTGGTGTACTGCAGAAGTAGTTGTCATGGAGTGTCTGGTAGCCCTTGTGGTCAGAAACTGAGGATGGGATGTTGTTGCCATTTAGAGGTAAACATTCAGTAGACTTTCCTGCCATATGTGCATTGTTCTGTTGCCTGTTGGGGCACTCACCTTGTTTTAACATGGATTTCATGCAGTCTTTATTCTGGTAGAGCACACACAAAGAAAAGACAAAGAGGGAGAAGCCCAAAAGTGTGCATACAACAATCAACTCATTTAAGTAGGTTTTAGTCTCCATCAGTGATGAGTAAGCTTCACCAGGAAGGATCACTGGCTCCTCCTTGGGCATAAGGGGATTATGAGAGCTAGCAATGGTGCTCTCATGTTGTGGCTCTGCTTTCACACAGTAATTGGCCAGGAGCTGCCAAAAGCCCTTTTCTACTGACCAACATTCATAGGACTCCTCCCTGTCTGTCTGAGCCACTACTAATAGCCCCCCATCAAAGGCTGGATAGAGAAAGTGTCCAGCATCCTTTCTATACTCCCATCGTCTTTTGGCCAGGTTAGAGCGCAACTTACATGGAAGTACTCTGAATGTGTTCTCTGGGATTCTGATCACTTGACATGGAAGAATGCCTGTGGGTGAGTTAAATTACAGTTAAGCAATTATTAATATTTAATCAAAGATCACTGCTAAATAAAGAAACTAAGTCTGCCTTTTTAAATACACCTGTATTATTTAAAATACAACTTACATATAACATTTATGGCAGGAGTACATGTTTGCTACAGTACTTTTAAAGCATATAGATCTCTGCAACAGTTTATTAGTAACATTTAAAGCTTAAGATTCTGACATGAGCGAAGAATAGTACTTTAATCTGAGAGTCTCATGTTGATCGATTCTTGATTTCACTCACGTGTAGATGGAAATTGTGCAGAATTGGAGCTGGGCAGGGTCTCATCACATATAGCTGTATTTGCATCTTCTATATCTTGCAGGATTTTACTGTAAAAGTATGAAGTATAATATATATACATGGATATATATACATGGTGTATTGTCTTTGCCAATGCAAAAATAATATTGATAAATAAAAATAAAGTCTGGACTCCTGTACACACTCAATAAATATGGTGGGAATTCATTGGTGTGTCAGCATTTTTGTTTTTTACCTTCGAGAGTATGTCTGCTAACCTTTTTGATGGTGCATGTCTAACATCCACACACTGCCCAATTGTCCAGCCACAGTAAGGATCTCTGGAGAGAATACACTCCCCACAGGTCTGGTGGTTGGAGCAGTTAGCAACAGGAATCTCCACCAGTCCAGAGTAAGAAGACACAAACAATAAGCCCTGAATGAGAGGAGATAAGCTATAAGAAATCAGCAGGCATATTTAACCCTCAGGTGCTGTTTTTGTTGATGTTGATGTAGCACATTTTCCTAAATCAGGTAGACAGAGGTTAGTGTGTAACATACCAAGTTTTGTGTTGATCAAACCAGGAGTTTAGAAGGACACGAGTATTAAGTGTAAAAAAGTGCATTATATCACTATTACAATTTGATTGACACAGTGCTCTGATGTTCTTTGACGTAGCAACTCTTTTTGTATAGTTTAGTTACAGTATCACCAAAAGGCCCTACAAGTTAAATTTTGCTTCAATTGAAGTTACAGTTCATGTGATGAAGATTTTTCAAAATAATATTTACATATTCAAAATTGCCTTAAAAATGGGCATGTTCAAGCCCTGTGTTTTGTGACGAATTGCTTTAAACCTTGGATTATCCAGTCAAGGAGGCCTTATCATTGTGCATAAGAAATTTCAGAATGATTGGTGCAATGGTGAATGATATTACTTTATTTGCATATTAACTTCAAAATTAAACAACTTAATTGTCTCGTGGTAGCAATGGTTTTTTGACTAGCAACTTTTCCTTCACAATTTAAATTTGGAAAAGGTTTAAGATGTCGGCTGTAAAATTTCATGCATATCAGCCCAACTGTTCATTAGAAAATGTCATTTTTTGCTAAAATCATAATTATGCAAATTAGCTTCAAATCCAAAAGAACAGACTTGTTCCTTGTGAGTAGTGGAACCTGTATACAAAGTTTCATGACTTTTTGTCAGTTGTCACTGCTGTCCCCCAGTGCAGTCAACTGGGTTATCAAAGGCCAGCCACTGTCTGTGGTGAGAGGCATGTAAAAGAACCATTGCTGATTTTCATCAAGAGTAGGCTGCATTGCTGTCAGCGTGTTTCTGCCCTGTGATGGCCTGGTAAGTTGTCCAGGGTGTATTCTGCCCTCACCCAGATTCGGCTGAGATGGGTGCCAGCCTCCCTGCGACCCTAATGAGGATTAAGCGGTTCATAAAATGAATGAATGAATGATAGCTGCCACGTCCTGTGACCTACACATGCAAAATTAAAAACAAAAGTCCTTTTATACACAGTACATTACCACCAACCAGGTAAACTTTGTTTACATTTCACTGCACAATTTTTATTTTATGGACAAAAAAAATAAAGTGGTGGAAAAATTTGAGCCAACTGAAAACAATAAGGTTTCAAGTTGGCACCTAGACCCCTAATTAATGTCACAGTTGCACAGTAAAAGTAGAAATAAGACACAGATCTAGCTCTGTATACAGTAGAAGAACATCTTTAAGTTAAGTGATTTTGAGACTCTAACATGAAAGGAATTTTCATACCTTTTCAGCATCTAGCTTGATGTGTTGAATGGGCTGTTGTTCTAGAAAAAGTGTCAGCTCCTCAATAATATGTACTTTGCCCTTAGAATTAATGGCCTTGTGAAGTCTGCCATCATCTGGAAAAGATGTGACATGTAAAAGCCTTCAGGCAAGAGTCTTATTCTCTGTTGTGTGCATTTTCAGTAGCACATGTGCTGTATATGTTATTATGAACATGTTCCATTTTTATGCTGGTAAACATTGTGAAACTAGAGCAGTACTGCTAATTAACTAACACTGGTAGAAAACAAAGCTTACATATAAAATATCCTGTATGTATCAGGATTCTTATTTTTTACTTGCAACAAAATCGCATTACTTTTTCTTAACCATTTAAATAGTGACTGTCATTGCATGTTGCACTACAGATTTTATTTACCTGATTTACATAATGAGAATTGATTAATTGTATGCAGTTGACTCAAAAATATTTTTCATTACATTTTAATACTAATAAAAAATAAGGAAGTACAAATAAATGCATGGCTCTTTGATCAACTGTTCTTTATTTACAAACCACATTTTTTTGCATACTTTGCAAACTCAGTTTAGTTTAGTTTAGTAGTTTAGTTTCCTTTATAAGCCTTTTTAATGTCTTTATTAGCTTCAACAACATTAGACTTCTTTTCCTTTGCTTTCTTTCTCATAGTGGTAAAGTGTACAAGGTAACTGAAGTTACCATTATTTGTTTACCCCGTTTTAATAGACTCCGCACCCCTCCCCCCACTCCACACACACACACACACACACACACACACACACTCACACACACACCATTACTGCCTCTTATATTTTACATCACAGAATTCATCTTTTAGCTTTTTTTCTTTGTTCACCTCCTTGTTTTGTCATTCTAAACAATTTTTTGTCCTTTCAAATACTTTTCTTGCCTGTGATGAAGAATTTAGCATTGCAGGCATTACTTTTAATTCAATTACACCACCATGTACAGAAACATAATCATGAATAAGTGTTTAGTAATTAAAAGCCTTTTTTATATACTCATATTTTTCATGAGTACTACTTAAAATCCTTGTTACACACGTTTTCCCCCTACGTTGATCTGCTGAAGATGGCTGTGTCTTTTGAAACATGATGTTCCACAGACAGCAGAGGTAATAAGAGATATTATAGCTGTAGCAGAGAGCAGTGAACCAGGATTTGAAATTCCACAATCAGAATGCAAGATTTGGTGTTTATACATCATAGCAATGAAAAATTAAGGGGCACTAAATGTTAAGACCCAGCGGTTAGATTCAAAGTGGCTGCTATGTCAAAGTCATGAGTCAGAATGACAAATTGGGTAGTGATGCATCAAACCGTTGATAAAATAGGGGCACTTCCTGTTCCATGGTGATGCTTGGAGCTAAGATGGCTGCTATGTCAAAGAACTGTTCAGAGGTGAGTCAAATATAGTGTGGATACATCAAAGCATTGATGAAATAGGGGCCCACTCCCTGTTCAGTGGCAGCAGATTGATCCAAGATTGCCGCTATGTGAAAGAACTGTTAAGATGTGTGTTGAGTCAGTATGTCAAACTTGGTGTGGACACATCAAAACTCTGATGAAATAGGTCCCATTTCCTGTTGAGTGGCGGGCATGAGATCCAAGATGGCTGTCATATAGACTTTAAAACCCTGTTTGGACAAAGGTCATGAATCAGTCTTAATCAGCATTCCAGGTTAGTAAGAGGTTCATGCTGAGGGAACCAGCTTTCTCCATCACTTCAATGTTGGATACACTGTCCTGCCATCTGATGCACAGTATGCGTTGTAGGCAGCGGAGGTGAAAGCCTTCAAGGTGGTTTTCCTGTCTTGCATAAGTGGTCCATGATTCACTGCCATTGAGCAAGGTGCTGAGGATATATGCCTGATAGACTTTCAACTTGGTGTTCTGCATGCTGTTCTTCCAGACCTTTTGATTCAGCTTCGATATGACTGCAACAGCCTTGGCAATTCTCTTTTTTAACTCAACATCCAAGGAACAGTTGCTAGTGACAGAGGATCCAAGGTATGTAAATTGGTCTGTGACTTCTAGCTCATCTTCACTGATGGTAACTGATGGTGAAGTTGGCACATCCTCACCCAATACATTGGTCTTCTTGATCGAGATGGTAAGGCCAAATTTGGTGCAGGCATCAGTGAATCTGTCCATCAACTTCTGGAGTCCTTCCTCTGTGTGTGATGCAATGGCGGCATCATCTGCAAAGATCATCTCTTTGATTTGTACTGTGTGGACTTTGGCCTTTGCCTTCAGATGGGCCAGGTTGAAGAGATTCTCATCACTTTTGTTATGTAGGTAAACACCATCTTTAGAGTTACTGAAGGCAAAGTTTAGCAGTATGGAGAAGATGCTGAACAGGGTTGGTGCAAGAACACAACCCTGCTTCCCTCCGCTCCTGATGTAAAATGGTTCGGACGAATCCCCATCAAAGCTTACTGTGCGTTTCATGTTGTTGTGAAAGGAGGTGGTGTTGCTGAGCAACTGTGTTGGGCAGCCAATCTTCTTCAACAGCTAAAATAAACCTTTTCTGCTGACGAGATTAAACGCCTTGGTCAAGCCTATAAAGACAATGTAGAAAGGCATTTGTTTCTCTTGACATTTCTCTTGAAGCTGGCGTACTGTGAAGATCATATATATGATGGATCTCTCTGCTCTGAAGCCACACTGGGATTCTGGGTAGATATGATTGACAAGAATCTGTAGGTGGGCTAGCACCACTCGAGCGAAAACCTTGCTTAAGGTACTCAACAGTGAGATGCCTCTATAGTTGTTACAATCGCTGCAATTGCCTATGTTCTTGTAGAGCATGACAATTTTTACATCCTGCATGTCCTGAGGTACATCTTCATCCCTCCTTCAAAGACATAGTAGCTAATGGAGTGGTTCCAGGAGAGCTGGCTTTCTGCACTTGATGACTTCAGGTGGTATCCTGTCTTCGCCGGGAGCTTTCCTGTTTGCAAGGGCATCAATGGCTCTGCTAAGTTCTTCTAAAATGGGTTCAGTGTCCAATTCTTACATTACTGCAAGGTCTTCTATGACAGTCAAATACGTCTGGTAAAATGGTGTTCTCTCTTGAGTATAGATCAAAATAGTGTTTGACCCATCTGGGAAGTTGTTTGTCTTTTTCTGTGATGACTTCCCCTGTCTTGGACTTAGGGGTGCAGTTTTTTTTTGTTGGCTTGCCTGTTGCCTGTTTGATGCCCTCATACATGGCTCTGATGTTTTCAGTATCCAAGGCTAAATGGATGTTGTTTGAAAGTTGTTGTCAGAAGTTGTTAGCGCAGCGATGAGCAATCTGTTGAACCTCTACCCGGGCAGCTCTCAGTCCCTGCAAGTTCCTTTGACTAGGGTCACACTTGTAGTTGGCCACTGAGTTGCGTTTTTGTCTAATGACGAGCTCCAACTCTGTAATATTCATCACATACCAGTCAGTGTTCTTGTGTTCCTTCTTGACATAGGTAAGGACTGCTTCATTTTAGATGGAATTTCGAATTGCGTTCCACTTGTCCTCGGCAATCTGTTCTTGTTGGCCAGAGCTACATCAAATCACTCAACATATTCCTGATTTTTATTAGTCTGTTGTCTTGCTTATATTGATGCAAGCTTGACCTTGTTGTTTAGAATGGTTTAGTTTTTTTGGTCTCAACTTGACACTGGAAGAGATCAATGAATGATCAGTGTCGCAGTCAGTGCTGTGGTACGTTCTGGTGTTGCACACACAGTTCAGACATTCATGTCTGGTGATGATGAGGTCCAGTTGATGCCAATGCTGGGATCTTGGATTAAGAGAAAAGAAGCTTTTGGTTACACACAAGTTGTGGATACAGCATAATACCAGTATCCTCTGACCATTGTCATTCATCTTTCCTACACCATGATATCCTAGTGCAGATGGCCATGTGTCTTGATCTGCACCTACACTCACATTGAAGTTGCCGAGGAGGAAGACTTGCTCTGATTTTGGGATCTCTCTTACAACAGCATCCAGTGACTTGTAGAACTGGTCCTTTATGTCAACTGGCGACTGTTGTGTAGAATTCTCATCCCCCAGCTATGGGTTAAATAGCAAGCAAGAGTGGAAACCCTTTAGGTGGTCAGACAGTCAACTTGACTTCCTCCTGGCAGTTCCTGCCGCCAAGCTGGCCCCAAGTGTACTGCACCGCATCCCCTTCACCACTGTAAGTGAGGCCAAGAGGGGGGCCCTGTTGGCTGAGCAGCATAAGGTTTCCATATCTTCCTGCCCTGGCTTCTGTCGTATTTTATCCAGGAGGCAGAATTGTCCTTTTTTTGTTGTTGTAGTTTTTTTCTTTTTAAAAGCTATTAACACAATGTGCGCTTGGTTTGGTTTAACTGGTCTGTTGTTTACATTGGGTCAGTGTGTGCACTTTACAAAGGTGGCATTCCCAAAATATTACAAAGTAAATCAACAGATTTACCCACAACTAACAGAGGACACTATCCTGCACAATCTGGTGCATTATTAAGTTTAGTTGACTTCATATAAGATTTATAAATTCACTTCTTGCAATGTAAGGTTGATGGTAAAACTGGTTAAGCTAAAACAAGTTATTACCAGGCTTAAGCACTTAATTCATCAATAGCTTTTGTTCAGGAGACTCATGTACCAAAGAGGACTTGGTGAAAGTGCAAAGGAGATGGTCAGGCAAGGTGCTGTCCTGCTTCTCTTACCACTCTAGAGGGGTTTGGTGTTAATTCACAATTCGTTGACCTTCCAAGTTAATAATACAATTCACAATAAGGCCGGTAGATTTGTGGTGATTCAAATAACTCTCGAGAGAAACTATCAATTTGGTTAATATGTATCACCCCAATGTTGACATTTTTTTTTTCATTTACTGCTAGCCAACCTTCCTGGTAAAATAATACTAGCTGGTGAGTTGCACTCAAGTCTCAAGTGCACCAGTTGCACTCTAGACCCGAAGCTTATTCGCTCATCAGGGATGGATACTTCCTATCCCCAAATAAGAAAAAAAATACATTATATACAAGACCTGAATTCTCTGTGACCCATAGAGGACTCAAAACCCCAGCAAAAGGAGGTACTCTTGCTACTCAGCATCATTTAAAACTCACCCCTGAAAAGATTATTTTTTAATCTCATCCTCTCTGCTACCTAACATAACTAATTGAATGCATGATAGCATTGTCTTGTCAGATCATTCCCCAATCTCCCTATGTTCCAGTGTTGTACAACTAAGCAAGCATTCTGCTAATTGGCACTTACCCCCTAAATGGTAACACAATTGTGACTTTATAAAATTTGTAGGTGAGCACATTGATGTTTAGTTTTCTATGAATACCAACCAAACATCTGCAGTCACTAGAAGGGAGGCTTTTAAAGCTTATATTAGAGGACAAATGATTAGCTTCACCAGCTAAATCTAATAAATTCAAACAGAGAATGAGATAATTACACTAGAAAATTGGAGAATTAGAGAAAGTTCAGAAAATCTTAGATTACTTGGCACAAAGAACACAAGAACCACTTACCCTTAAAGCAAAATGTGAGGAGCTCTCCTTACTTAAGGCTGGGGATAGTCTAATAAGTCTGAAACAAACTTTTCGACTGGGTGAAAACCCTTGTAAATTGTTAGCCTGGCAAAAAAAGAAGCTTAGTCTGACAGAGCCAGACTTAAGCCTGCCTCCTAGACCCTGTAAACCTAAATAGTTTCTTTGATGGACTGGATACACTTCATAACTATTCTAAAGTTGAATTGTATAAGGATTAGATACAAGAATTTGATTTGAATGATATCTCCAAAGCCATAATAAGAATGCAAAGTGTCAAGGCATCAGGTCCAGATGGGCTTCCGTTAGATATTTTTAAACTATTTAAAGAGAAATTAATGGTCCCATTGCTAGATGTTTATTTGAAATCCTAAGAATAAATTGCTGCCCTGCTTCATTACGAAATGCTCTGAACACTCTTATTCTAAAACCAGGTAAAATTCCAATTGAACATTTTTTTTACGGACCAATATCACTCTTGAATACCGATGCTAAGATTATAGCAAAAGTTCTAGCTATGAGACTAAAGAGGGTCCTACCAGCCATTATACATGGGGAACAATATGGCTTTTTGCCAAATCGTCAGGGGTTCCATAATGTAAGAAGAATTCTAAATATAATCCATGCTTTTGAAGAGTCTTCTGACACTGCAATTTTATCACTTGATGCAGAACAAGCATTCGAGTCGAGTGGCCCTATCTCCCTGAGGTGCTTAAACATATTGAATTTAGTGATAATTTTAGAAGGTGGGTAAAAATTTCACTTGTTGAGTCTTCTGCAATGGTATTTTGAGGCACAAGACAAGGGTCATCAATATCACCCTTAATCCATGGAATTAAAATCAGACCCCTTCTTCCATGGTATTAAAATCAGGGACATAGAACACAATACAACAATGCATGCAGATAAAATCATTGTGTTTTTATCACATCTTGCAGAATTGATACCATCCCTCTAGGAGCTGATTAATAAATTTGGTAGCATTTCTAATTTCAAAGTGAACAAAAAAAATCTTTCATTATGTTTCTAAATGGAAATGAGTGGAATAATCTAAAAAACACCTAAAACCTAAAACCTGCACCACAGCCAACAGACTTTGAAAAATTGATAGCTGCCCTCAACAGTTTTTTCCCTACAATAGCCGAGCATTAGCTTCCCAGCAGGAGATGTTAACATGGAATGACCAATTTCTGCAACAACTAGCCCAGTCCTTCCTGGCTTAACAGTCCCCAGGCTCAGCTGCCCCTTCAGCCTCTTCTCAACCTTCACTGCCATCTCCAGTTCCACCAGTGCCCACTCCTCAACCTGTTGGCAAACCCTGCATTGAGCCTCGTCATCCAGCCCCACAGAGGTATGATGGTAGGTTCCATGGAAATTTCATGTACATTGACTGTGTACATAAATTGAATGTGCCCAAAGGAATCTCTCAAGTCAACACTTTCTGTCACTGCTCTGGATAGCTGTCCCCTGGGCTCTGGTAGGGCAACTCTGGCTCCTGTGCACCTGTTTGTTGAGAAGAAATTTCCTTACTCCTGTTCAAATCACCTGAGTTTCCTGTGATTTTAGGATTCCCCTGGCTAAACTTGCACAATTCCCAGATTGACTGGACCATGGGCCAAATTATAGGTTGCGGTCCAACTTGCCAGGCCACTTGTATTTTCCCAGACATATCTCCAGCGCCACCAAGTCCCTAGATCCCACCAAGATGTCTCAAGTCCCTGCCGAGTACTTGGATCTAAAGGAAGTATTTAGCAAGAGTCGGCCTCCACACTTCCTCCACACAGACCCTATGATTGCGCTATTCATCTGCTGCCTAGAACTTGTCCCCCTAGGGGACGGATTTTTTCCTCTCCCTGCCCGAGCGCAAGGCTATGGAGGCCTATATCAAAGAGTCTTTGGCATCTGGATTTATCCGTCCATCCACCTTTCCTGCCTGGGCCTGGTTATTCTTTGTGGGCAAAAAGGATGGAGGTCTACGCCCCTGCATTGACTATCGGGGCTTGTACAAGATCACGGTACGTAATTGATATCCACTGCCACTGACATCTACTGCTTTTGACCTCCTCCAGGGTGCTACTATCTTTTAAAAACTGGACCTGCGAAACGCCTACCATCTAGTTAATATTCGGGCTGGTGATGAGTGGAAGACCGCCTTCAACACACCATCAGGTCACTATGAATACCAGGTAATGCCCTTAACCAATGCACTTGCTGTCTTATAAGCCCTAATTAATGTGCCCAGAGACATAACATTTTGTTTTTGTTTACCTGGATGATATGCTAATTTTTTCTGTCTCTTCAGGAACACCAACTCCATGTTCTTTTGTCAAATTAATTTTACTTTGGCATACCGTCCTGGGTCAAAGAATTCTAAGCCAGATGCTCTGTCGAGGTTGTGCTGTTCTTCAGATCTGTGGCTGAGAAAGAGACCCATTATTCCTGGTTTCCGGATTGTGGCTCCTATTCAGTGAGGAATTGAGACAGTGGTCAGGCAAGCTCAACAGAGGGATCCAGACCCCGGAATAGGACCAGCCAGAAAGTTGTTTGTTCCTCTAGCTGCCCGATCACAGGTCCTTCAGTGGGGACATTCGTCTCAGCTCACTGCTCTCCCTGGAGCCCTCAGAACCCTAGAGTTCCTGCGACAGAGGTTTTGGTGGCCGGCCATGGGGGGGGGATGTTAAGGCTTTTGTGGGGGCTTGTTCAACATCTGTCTTGAGCAAGAACACTCACCAAAGTCCCCAGGGCTTACTCCATCCTCTACCAATTCCCAACCAACCATGGTCTCAACTGTCTGTTTGTCACGGGCCTGCCAACTTCTCAAGGTAACACAGTTATTCTGGTTATTGTCGACAGATTTTCCAAGGCTTGCTGCTTCATCCCATTCCCCAAATTTCCCTCTGTATTTGATACTGCCAAGCTGATGTTTACTCATGTGTTTTTAAGTTTTTGGGCTCCCACATGACATTGTGTCAGATCGTCCCCAGTCTAATGGCCAGACAGAGTGTGTAAACCAAGATTTGGAGACTATGCTTCGGAGTTTGGCGATGGGCATTCCGTCATCTTCGTGTACCCAGTTGCCTTGGACTGAGTATGCCCACAACACCCTTCAGTCTTCTGCTACTAATATGTCCCTTTTTCAGTGCCAGTTTGGGTTCCAGCCGCCCCTGTTCCCAGACCAGGAGAAGGACGTGGGACTTCCATCCGTTCAGCTATTCATGAGATGTTGCAGAAGGACATGAAGAAGAGCTTGGTAGATCCTACTGCAGACATCTAGGACCAACCAGAGACAGGTCAACCGACATCGGAGGTCATCTCTTTACTTCTTCCCAGGTCAGATGGTGTGGTTGTTGGCAAGAGACCTTCCCTTGCAGGTGGAATCCTGTAAACTGGCTCCTTGATTCATTGGTCCCTTCAAGGTGCTGCGATGCATCAACCCAGTGTGCTACAAACTACAGCTGCCCCGGTCCATGAAGATTAACCCTACCTTTCACATCTCCCTGTTGCATCCTGTGCTGTCCTCTCCTCTTGCCCCTGCTGCTAGACCTCCACCCCCTTCCAGATTCATTGACGGGGGCCCTGTCTACACAGTGAACAGACTGCTGGATTCTCACCATGTGCAAGGCAGGATCCATTATCTGGTGGACTGGGAGGGTTATGGGCCTGAGGAACGCTCACGGGTTCCGGTCAGACACATCCTGGGCAAAACCCTCATTGATTCCTTTCACCAGCTGCTCCCTGATGGCCCAGGGAAAGCCAGGAAGTGCTCTTAGAGGGGTAGTACAATCACAGTTTGGACTTTTTGGCAGCCTCTAGTGGCCAAAAGACTCACTTACTGTTGTTTTTGTTTGTGTTATTCTGTCCATGTGCTTTTTGTCTCCACCTATCTCTGTGTCTCCTCCTTACTTTCATTTGTTTCCCCCCACCTGTTCCCTATTATCTTGGTCATGGGAGGTGATTGGTCAGGGTATTTATTTCCTGCCTTTTTTGTTCTCTGCACTGAGTCTTTGTTTGCCATGTGGTGAGTTACCAGCCTGTTTTGTTTTGAACCAAGTTTTGTACCCGGCTTGTCTCTGGGTTTTTGTTGGATAATTTTTGACTGTTTATCTTCTGAGAGTTTTTGAACCTTCTTGGTATTTTATTTTTCCTTTGCTTTTTGCCTGAGCATTTTTGTGTACACCCTCTGCCTATAAATCATTGACTTTAACCTTCCCTCTCTGCATTTGGGTCATCTTCTGTGACTTAGTGGCTTGTCACCTATCTTGCACTTGGTGGTTCAGCCAGAGGTGGGTTCCTACCCCAATCCGGTCGTTACATTAGATGGAGCGGCTCTGTGCAGACTCTCTACTGGTGTTCCCCAAGGCTCAGCACTTGGTCCACTTCTGTTCTCCCTTTATACTATGTCCCTTGGTCATGTCATATCCTCATGCGGGTTCTCATATCACTGCTGTGCCGATGACACTCAACTTATTCTCTCTTTTCCTCCCTCAAACACTGATGTTTCTGCCCTCATATCTGCATGTCTGGCATGTATCTCATCATGGATGGTAGCTCACTTGCTGAAGCTTAATCCCAGCAAGAGTTAACTGCCATTCATTCCAGCTGACTCCTTTGGGATAACCATGGACAATAGCCTGTCCTTCTCTGCGATTGGGAGCAGCCGTGGACTAGTGGTTAGAGAAGACACTTTGGGACCAAATGGTCACTGGTTTGATTCCCTGTACCTTCCTTTCCTCCACATTCATGGCTAAAATAAACTTGAGCAAGGCACCTAACCCCTAACTGCTCTCCGGGTGCTTCAATGTGCGGCAGCCCACTACTCTGAGTGTGTGTGTGTGAAATGAACTTCCTCTAGATGTCTGGACAGCTGGGACACTGGGTGTCTTCAAACAATGACTTTTTTGGGGGGGGGATTTTTTCCCCTAATTTTCTCCCCTAATTTAGTCATATCCAATTCCCACCCATCAACGTTTGCCTTCCCTATCACACAACCACCACCGACCAGGGAGGGGCGTAAGCATGCACATGCCCCCTCCGTGACATGCAATGCTGCCACCCACCTCTTTTCGAACTTATTAGCACTATATTACACACACACAAACACACACACACAAAAAACCCACCTCTACCTACTGAGATTGATAGTATACTTAGTCTATGTCTTAGATATTATAAGAATATATTCACTGATAGTGACTTTAAAGGGCATCTGCTGTAAATTCTAAATTAGCATGTTGTAGGTTTCCCTCCACTGGACCCTATTGTTCTCCTCTAAAAGCCTGTGATCTGCAATCTGCTCAGGCTTTAAAGCCAGGATTCATTGATGCATCCATAGTTTATACAAAGGAATGTTTATTTTCTACTCAGTAGGTACATTATAGGTACATACACACACACACACACACACATATATATATATATATATATATATAGGTACACACACACACACACACACACATATATATATAGGTATATAGGTATATATATAGCAGATTTTTGGATGTTTCTGGTGAATGGAGAGAATGCAGAAAATGCTGGTAAACAAGCCTCAGTCTTTTGCTTAAGGCCTCTCAAATTCAGGATTTGCAAATAAAGTGGATTTTCCAAAAATTAGGAAAAATATATCTCTAATACCTAGGATTTGATCAATTTCATTCATTCATTCATTTTCTGAACCACTTAATCTTAATTAGGGTTGCGGGGAGGCTGGTGCCCTTCTCAGCCGACTCTGGGCGAGGGCAGAGTACACCCTGGACAGCTCTCCAGGCCATCGCAGGGCAGAAACACGCTGACAGCAACCCAGTGGCCTACTCTTTATGAACGACAGCAATGGTTCTTTTACATGCCTCTCACCACAGACAGTGAGAGACATGGCTGGCCTTTGATAATCCATTTAGTTGCCCTGGGGGGACAGCAGTGACAACCTGGTGATAATGGGGCTTGAACCCCAGACCATTGGATCAGTAATCCAGCACTCTTCCACCGGGCCACCACTGCCCCAATTTTATAATTTTTTGTAAGACAAATATCTGAATGACATAACCAATGCTTAAAAGGCTGTAGTTCTGGAGTATAAATGGGTGTTATGGCCAATCAAAGTTGAGACAAGTAAAAAAAAAAAAAAAAAAATTCAAATGGCCAGATGAACATCTTGAATCATGGGTAGGTTATGAAATTTGGCATAGTAAGAGATGAAAGTATAATATACTTGTGTGCCAAGTTGCAATATTTTTCTGTAATGCCCTAATTTAACATATATAATCTATTTAACCAAATAATTCAACTCACTGAATAAAGACAAAGCAACTTGAGACCTTTATTGAGAAACATTTGAAAATCATACAAAGGCTTTTATTAACTCATGTATATAGTAAGCTCAGAACAGACAAAAAGTGGTAAGTTCATTTGTTACTAGTCAGAAAAGTTTCATATGACTCATGAATTACTTTAGTCATTGCAGAACCCTGGGTGGTTCAATGCAGCACAGGATGACATCTGCCCAATCTATGTTCATACTGATCATGCTGAAATGGGGTGTGTTAAATATTGTTCTACACCAGAGGTGTGCATAAGCAAACTAAGGTTTTCCTTGATGTTGCTATGACGTCCTGATGGCGTCGTAAAAGTCACTCCCAATGACGTCATCAGGACAACATGACAACATCAAGAAAACCCAAATTTTTAACTTGGTTGATTATCAGCATCATCTAGTGACAGCATATTTAATACACCCCATTGATAAATATATTTATTGAACAGCACTCACAAGATGAGTCCATGCATCACATTGATAAATTCAGTAATTAATGTGAGTGTAAGGCCAACCTTAAAAATATTTACTTTTAGGGTAACCCTACCTACTGGCAGAAAATCCCCCCCCAACAAAAATGTCTTCAAAGTATCAAAATAAAGTAATTTAATAGGTTATTTTGTACAAATTACCTTTTCATGCCATTATCTAACAATTTTCTTCAAAATTAATTTATTATATGAAAAATAAAAGGTAAACATAAATATAAAAATTCCCTACCTGCCAACTCAAAATTTTTTATTCTTGTTATACTAAACAGTGACACTGGCCCCATACTCCAACAATGAATGGACGCATATGTAGGGTGAGGAGCAGAATAACTTTAGCATGAAGGCATTATGGAAGGATATTGAAACTTAGCACACAAGTAGATTATACTTTCATCTTTTACTACCCTAAATTTCACATCCCTTCTCATGATTCAAGTTGTCCATCTGGCCATTTGAAATTTTTTTTTAACCTGTGTCAACTTTATTTGGCCACAACTCCCATTTATACTCCACAGCATTTTAAGCATTGGTAATGTCATTCAGATATTATTCTTACAATAAAATTAATCAATTAAATCCTATGTATTAAAGATATATTTTACCTAATTTTTTTGAAAATCTACCTTATTTGTGACTTTTGAACAAATAAATTTGAACAAATGAATTTGAGGTCTTGAGCAAAAAACTGAGGTATGTTTCATAGCATTTGCTGCATTTTTCCATTCACCAGAAACATCTGAACATCTGCTGAAAATGTATAGACACTAGGAAATATATTTCAAGAGATACAGACATCTGAAAGTGGGCTCTTGTTAAATTTCCAACTTGCAAATGATTTATTGAAAATTTTGATTGGACCAAAAATATGGAAATGTTAAAATTTCAGCTAAAAAATTGACAGATGTCAGTTTCAGATGCCAAAGATCACTCCTACAAAGTTTTAAGAGATTCTGAGGTAGTCAAGCAACTGACCATCCCTAATCTCGCTGAGTAGACATGGAATGACCCATAACTTCATAACCCATAAGTTCAAAGCCAGCAAAATTCTTTACATGAACTACCATGCACAGGAAAAGAAATTAACAAGTCATCAAAATTTGTGAGCAAACTGTTACCAAACATTTCTTTAAATAAGCCCTTATCACTGACAGTGAACAGTGAATTATACTGTATTTAAGTATAATATGTGAGTAACTCACTTACTGGCTTCTTCCTTGGTTTAAACACAGGCACAAGTTACAGAGGACATGCTTTTTTGTTTCACACAAAACAACAGGAAATGGCTCTCCTGCCTACTACTGCATGCCCAGTAGCCTCCAATCAGTACTTCCAAGCAGCACGATGGCAGCACCTGAAGGTTTTAACTGTCCAGACCTAAGAGATACAGGTGTTACATCCTGGACCAAATGCATGATTGCAGGATTATGCATTTTTTCATGAATACGAGTAACTAAGTTGCTAACAAGCAACAAAGCTCTTAGTGCTTCTTGAGCAATATATTTCTCAGTTGGGCAATCAGCCACTCCACTGTCAACGGTCCCGGGTGAGCATGTAGAGTGAGGGAGCGACAGCATCCCCACATCACAGTTTACCAGAACTCTCTATGCCTGAGAACCCCCAGATCTGCTCCTTTATCTAATTAAAGGCTATTAACAAAATGTTTGAATAAACAAGTAAGTTTTCAGCTTAGTCGTAAAAACAGAGACTCTGTCTGAGTCCTAAATATTCACTGGAAGGTTATTCCATAACTGTGGGGCTTTGTAAGAGAAAACTCTGCCCCGTGCAGTAGTCCTCAGTATTCGAGGTATCACTAAGCAGCCTGCACCTTTTGATCTAAGTTGGCAAGCTGGATCATAACAAGAAGTTCATTAAGATAATGTGGTGCAAGATCAATATGCTTTATAGGTTAGAAGTAGCAATTTATATTCGATTCAAAATTTAACTTGGAGCCAGTGCAGTGTAGATAAGATAGGGGTGATATGCTCGTGTCTTCTGGTTCTAGTAATAACTCTTGCTGCTGCATTATGGACTAACTGGAGCTTGTTTATGCACCTATTAGAACATCCAGACAATAACACATTACAATAATCTAATCTCGGGGTAATAAAAACATGAACAAGTTTTTCGGCATCATGCAGTGACATCATATTTCTTATTTTAGAAATATTTCTGAGATGAAAGAGGGCTACCCGAGTAATATTATCTACATGAGCTTCAAATGAAAGACCAGGGTCAATAATCACTCCAAGGTCCTTTACTGCTATACACGATGAAACTGAAACACCATCCAAACTTACTACATAATCAGAAACCTTATTTCTAGCTGCCTGTGATTTTTTGTCTTATCAGAGTTTAATAAGAGGTTAGTTAGTAAGCATCCAGTGTCTAATGTCCTTTACACAATTATCAACTTTATTAAATGGATGTCTTTCATCTGATTTTGCTTAAATATATAACTGTGTATCATCAGTGTAACAATGAAAGCTAATACCACGTTCACAAATAATATTACCCAAAGGGAGCATGTACAGCGAAATAGACAAGAACGGGGAATAATTAATTATATTTAATAATGGTTTCATGACTTCTGGTAGTGCCTGTTTAAAGAAAAATGAAGGTACTGGATCTAGCACACAGGTTGACGATTTAGATGAGGAAATTAATGAGATTAGTTCTGTCTCTTGAATGGGGCTAAAACTCTCCAGTTGCTGATAGCAGTATATTATTATTTACCGTTTTAGTTACTGACATATCTGACTTTAAGTTTAGGGAATACATTTTTTGCCTGATATTTTCAATTTTAACATTAAATTAATTTCAATCATATAGTTCGCATGTGTTAACAAGCGTACAGTCTTTGCAGTTGCTCCTGCCCTTCCTGTACATTTAACTCTTTTTTTCTTATTTAATTTAACTTTTTCTTCTTGTACTTATTATTTTATTGTTTATAAGTAACTGCCTACTCAATATGTGGGTTGAGAGAGTTTTTGTGCTTTTTATCACTATGGAATTTTTACTTTCATGGAGAGTTGGGACCACAGCACAGCAACTACATGCTGCGTGCTTTGTTTACACCAGGGATCAGCTGATTGCCTTGAAGCCAGCTGGACTAGCGGACAGACCTACGGACTTACCAGCTGAAATCCAGAGAGACACACACCGAGGATGCAGAGGAGGAGGACAGAAAAAGAGAAAGAGGGAGGCGGCAGGACAATGGAGACTTACAGAGAGAAAAAGGTACGAGCCTTGTCTCTGGTCTATTATAATGGGGAATGTGAGGTCACTGGCGAATAAGATGGATGAGTTGACAGCACTAGCCCGGAGTCAGAAGGAGTATCGAGAGTGTAGTTTCATGTCCTTAGTGGAGACATGGCTGAATCAGAATATTCCCAATGCCAATGTATCCATCGTTTGCTTTCACACTGTCTGGCCCGATAGAGACTGCACAGCAAGCAATAAGCGGAAAGGTGGGGGGCTTGCTGTTCTTGTCAATAACCGGTGGTGTAACCCCGCCCACATAACCATCAAACGGTGGAGTTGTTGACCGAACATTGAACTGTGTGCTGTTGGACTCAGACCATATTATTTGCCTAGGGAATTTTCCCATATCATCTTAGTGGCTGTTTATGTTCCTCCTTCTGCCAATCCTATAGCTGCATGCGACACTGTTCATGCTACCATAGCCCCGTTACAGACTCAGCACCCGAGTGCTTTCATTGTGATCGAGTGACTTCAACCATGTCACTACACTGTCAAACTTTATGCCCCACCAGAGAGGAGAGAACTTTCGACCTGCCCCTCCTTAATGACAAGAAAAGGGCATTCGGGGCTGGTAACAGAGAGGACATAAGAACAAGCCAAAGTTTACTGAGAGTCAAGATCAGGGAGGCTAAGGATAATTACATGAGAAAGCTGGAGTGTAAACTCCAACATAACAACATGAGAGAGGTTTGGAGTGGTATGAAGACCATCACTGGTTTCTGCCATCCACCAGCAGAGGAGCTGAGGACAGTGAGGACAAGGCCAACAAGCTGAATATGTTTTTTTTTAACAGATTTGACACTGTGGCTACTGCTCAGCCCCCTTCTAACTCATCAGGAGCAAGCCTGGAACCCCCCATGCCACACCCCCCTCTCTCCCTCCCTCCCTCTCCTAACTGCACCTTTGCCTCCTGTGATGGACCTGACAATCCTCCTCCACCTGTCATCTTCTCCTATAATCAGGTTGAGAAACAGCTGAGAAGATTACACTCAGGCAAGGCAGCAGGACTGGATAGGGTGAGAACCTTGTCCTTAAAGCCTGTGCCCCCCAGCTCTGTGGAGTTTTACACTACATCTTCACGATGACCCTGAGTCTACAGTGGGTCCCTGAGTGGTGGAAGTTGTCATGCCTCGTTCCTGTACCAAAGACCCCACGTCCCAGTGGCCCCCAGGATTACAGACCTGTGGCACTGACTTTCTGAGATTCTCATACTGGATCAACTCTGATCCATGGTTAGACCTCATATGGACCCCCTTAATTTCGCTTACCAGCCTCGCCTCAGAGTTGAGGATGCCATCATCTACCTGCTTAACCACGTCTACATCCACCTGGACCAGCCAGTGAGCAATGTGAGGGTCATGTTTTTTTTACTTTTCCAGTGCAGTCAATACCATCCTGGGTGAGAAGCTGACAATGATGCAGGTGGATGCCTCCCATTTCCTGGATTGTGGACTACCTGACCAGAAGACCACAGTATGTGCACCTGAAGCACATGTTGGACATGGTGGTCAGCAACACCAGAGCACCACAAGGAACTGTCCTCTCCCCTTTTCTCTTCACCCTCTACACAACTGACTTCAGAATTATCTGCAGCTTAATGCGACAAAGACCAAGGAGCTGACTGTAGATTTTAGGAGATCCAATACACCAGCAACCCGTTTCCATCCAGGGCGTCAATGGGGAAATGGTGAAGCATTAGAAATAACTTGGAGTCCAAATTGGCAAAAAAAACTGGACTGGGTTTAGAACATTACTACACTTTACAAAAAGGGCCACAGCCGTCTCTATTTTTTGAGGCAGCTAAGGTTGTTTTACATCTGCCGAACACTGCTTAGGATGTTTTATAAGTCTGTTGTGGCCAGCGCCATCCTCTATGCTGTTGCATGCTGGGGCAGCAGGCTGAGGGTTGCAGATGCAAACAAACTGAACAAACTGATCTGCAAGGCCAGTAACATTGTGGGGATGGAGCTGGACTCTCTGACAGTACTGTCGGAGAATGTTGTCCAAAATAAAGACAATACTGAACAATACCTCCCACCCGCTTCACAACCTACTGATCAGTCACAGGAGCACATTCAGTGAGAGACTGATACCACCTAAATGCTCCACTGAATGACACAGGAAATCATTCCTACCTGTCGCCATTATACTGTACAACTCCTCCATATAGCAACAACATCCACTGTTATACATTTGCATTTTGCACTACATTTACATTCTACTGTTTATCATATTGATAATACTGTATTGTACATTTTACTTACTGACAGGATTCATTCTGTATCTGTTTATATAAGTATTAGTAACTTCTAATTTTAGACTTACATATACATATTTTTATTTATACTGTATGTATGTAGATTTCAGTGTGTATATTGTATATGTATAAACATTTGTAATTTTTCTTATTGAGACTTTTATCTTTATCTTATCTTTTTCTTTACTTTGTTTGGAGCAATGGTGTGCACACAATTTCTTCCGGGATCAATAAAGTATTCTGATCCTGATTCTGAAATATTAAATAAAGTCGTCACTGCTATATTGATCGTCTGCATGTTTTATTTATGGTCTTATTCCTAGTTAATTCTGCAACAATATTAAATAAGTATTTTGGATTATTTTTGTTATTTCCTATTAGATTTGAAAAATATATTGCTCTGGAAGCACTAAGAGGTTTTTTTTTGTAGTTAAGGAGACTCTTTCACTGGCGGTTGGAATACCATTAATTTAGTTTGATGCCATTTTAGTTCACGGGTGTAAACGTCAATAGTACAAATCTTTCTCTTGAAACTGTCTGAGGGGTAAACAAGGCTCTGACTGGATCATTAACAGATGATTTTGGGTAAGAGGCTTTTCGTCTCGAAGATCACCTGAAAGCATTATGATGAGCCTGTTTTTTTATGATGCCTTCAACTACCGTTACTAAGGTTGCCAGGGCTTCATCATAGAACTTCATCATAGAGGGTTTGTTGCTTTATGACTCCGGTCATCACTGAGCAAACAAAAATTATGAATTTGTCCTTCCTAGACTCCACCCATGTGAGAGGCCCCAGGGGGATTGTATTCCCAATTGATTGATTGAAGATGCTTGTGTATCTGATCTTAGTTGCATTGTTCCATGGCTTTGCAAAGCTCTGCTTGTGCACCCACAAAGTTCAAGTTCAAAACACAAAGTCTCATTGTCAGATCAAATTTCCTTTGGTTCACCTATTCATGCTGTGAACCTTTCTAGTGCATTAATGAAGCTGTCTTTGTCTAAGGTATGAGCAACTTCAATATGTACAGCTCTGGTTGCCATACAGGTGAATGTGCAGCCATATCTCTTGATGTGATATCTCTCTTCCTCTCTTGGTGTAGAATGGGAAAAAGTAATCAATTCCTACCCAAGTGAGTGGTGGTTCATGTGGTTTCACCCTTACTCGAATCGAACCCAAAACAGTCAGGTTCAATATGCTATAGCATTGCAAGAGCCCTCTCAGTTGGCAATTTCTCAAAACTGATGTCTAATTTAGCAAAGACTTTTCCCCAGTCTTCCTTAGGTATAGTTTGTATCAGTTCTGGTGAGTTTGAAACCCATTTTTCGAGCCAGAAACCTTTCTGTGCAAGGAGTTCCTTGACTTCCTTTGCACCTGTCATAGCAGTGTCTAGTGTCTAGTGTCTATTATCCACTGACTTCAAACAATTCATTCATTCATTCATTTTCTGAACCGCTTAATCCTATTTAGGGTCGCGGGGAGGCTGGTGCCCATCTCAGCCGACTCTGGGCTAGGGCAGGGTACACCCTGGACAGCTCGCCAGGCCATCGCAGGGCCAACAGTCACACAACCGACTTCAAACAATCATCAACATAATTTTTTAATATATTGTTGTGTGCCATCCCTTGGTATTGCTCTCCTGAACTACCATTCTGAGAGCGTAATTTGTGCAGCTGGGACTCCACACCCCTCCAAATAAGTGTGCTGTCATTCTGAGTGCAATGGTTTGTTATTTGGTGTTGCCATTCTTCCACCAAAGACATTTTTGTCCTTCGCATTTACCTGAACCTGGTGGAACATGCAAGTAAAATGCAATAATACTCCCAGTAGTTTATTGGCAAGATCGGGCCCATGGTGTACAATTTCATTAAGTGATGTTCCTGCCCTCGCGACCTGACTCCAGATCAAGCAGAAGAATATGATGATGATGTTGTTCCTCTCTACCCTGCAGTGCAATCAAACACTATTCTGCACTTGTTCTTTTTTGGAATCAAGATGGTGTAGCAAGTACCAGACATTCCATCTGCCCTAAATTTTCTTGTGGGACTGCTTCCACATGACCCTTTTTTAAGAGGTGATGTATTTTAGTGACACACCTAGTTTTTAGTGGGTCATCCTTGTCTAGGTGCTTTCTTAACAAGTGCAGTCAGCACTCTGCCATCAGATGGTTGTCTGGTAGGTTTGGCTTCTTTTCTTTGAATGGTATGTCCATGACATAATGTCCATTCACCACTGCCTTCATTCCATTCATTCCTTCATTGATTGACATCCCTGCTGCCTTGGAGTTGGCATCTTCTAGTGCCCAGAGTTTTTCTATTTTTTCCAGTCAGTATCCTCACCATGAGGTTCATACTGGACGTCCCAGTCAGTGGCTTCCAGGGGTCCACGCAGTGAGTCCATGGCCTCCTCTGAACATTTTCTCACTGTGTAGTCACTGGCAGCCACTGGATGACTGGATTGTATGTGGGCAAAAGCAGGACAAGTCTGTGATCAGACCTCCCTAGTAGAGGAAGGGCTATAGGCCTGCATACCTCTTTAACATTAGCATACAGCAAGTCCAAAGTTTTATTTTCCTGGGTTGTGCAGTTAATAAATTGGTAGAAAGTGGGAAGAGAAGAGGAGAGAGAAAACCCTACACATCCCCAATGAGCAAGCCTGCAGTGATGGTGAAAGGAAAATGAACAAGCCCCCGGTGATGGTGAAAGGGAAAACTCTCTCAGATGACATGAAGAAACCTTGTGAGGAACCAGACTCAAACAATATAGCAAAAGCTTCGCTATAGATTAACATGAAGTCTAGTTGGTTATCTTATAACTAAAGGTAATTGTAGTCCTAAATGATTTTAGTAAAATAGTTTATATCACCAGCTGAAAAATTCATCTTCACAGTTTGTATATTTAGGTCCATATGGATCATCATCAGCAGGAGCAAGGGGCTTCTAAGATCACAACTGATCTTGGGCTCACAAATGTTGGCATTGTTGTTGGTTTTTGCTCTGAACACACACAGGGCAGCCTGCCACAAACTCATTAGTGTCCTTAACTATTTAAGGCCACCAGAAATGTCTACAAAGAAACTCAAGTGTTCTTTGAGCTCCACGATAGGCAGTAAGATGAGACTAATGTCACCACTGGAGGACTTGGGATTTCACAGCTTGGGGAACAAACACTAGGGCCTGTTCTGGGATCTGGGTTGCTCTGTTGTGCCTGTTTTACAATAATCTTAATTCCTCAGCGGATAGGAGCTACTATATGTGATGTTGGGATAACTGACCTTGCGTAATCATTATGACTAGATGGAAGAAACTGCCTCGAGAGAGCATCTGGCTTCTTGTTCTTGGTTCCGGGGTGGTATGAAGTGTGAAGTCAAAACAGCTTAAAAACACTGCCCATCGGGCTTGATAAGGGTTCAGACGCTTAGCTTGTTGGAGGTATTTGAGATTTTTATGGTTGGTCCATATCGGGAATGGGTGTTGGGCCCCCTCCAGCCAGTGTCTCCATTCTTCAAGAGTGAGTTTAACAGCCAGCAACTCCCAGTCTCCAATATCATACCAAGACTCAAGGTGGGTGTCAAGCAGTGAGACAAGAATGCACAAGGATGCAGTTTCCCATCAGAGGAATGTTAAGAAAGAATAGCTCCCACTTCTACATCCAAGGCATCAATTTTAATGATGAGCATTGATAAGCAGTGACCAAAGATATAGTGCCTTGACCAAGTGGGTGACCATCAAAGGCAGTGACAGAGAGTGGAGTGTCAAGGGTAACCTGGGGAATCTAAAGTCTATGCAAAAGACTGACACCAATAAAGTTCCCAGTAGCACCGGAATCTACTAAGACCTGGCAAGAATAATTCTGCTCACCCCAAGAGATGGTAATTGGAAGGTAGACACCGGCACCAGGAGATTTGGGAGAGCAAGTAGCTCCCGTCACAGCCCATCCACTGCTGGACAGAATTAATCTTTTTCTGAGAGCTCAGGGCAAGAAGCTCTGAAGTGAACAAGTTTGCCACAGTAGATGCAACATATGTGACCCGATCCGGCAAAATGAGTCGGAAGTCGCAGGTAGTGATTTCGAGATATAGGCCCTTTAAGTGAAACAGTGTAATTTTATCTATTTTTTTTTTTTTTGGTAAATTTCAGTAGAGAACATACTTTATTTTCACCTGCCAAAGCCATAACAAGGTAACTGAATGCTAAAATGCATAAAAACAGCGCTTACCTTGAGAAATATTACCAGACACTAAGTGAAAAATACTCCGAATTGAACTCATTTTTTTCCGCGCTTCGTCGGGGAAACCCCATGATGCGCATATGAAAATAAACCTCGGACATCCCT
>JAQMYF010000004.1:12776785-12788361 GCA_030014195.1 Neosilurus mollespiculum
AGTGGGCAACCACGAAACAGGCTTGTCGGGATGAAATTGTAGTACTATTATTTTTCCCACATACAATATATTTAGCTTTACTTCAACGTATCGAGCACTGTTCTACGGAAAATCGACTCAGGATTACACACACACACTACACACACACACACACACACACACACACACACACTGGTATGCAAATGTTTGGGCACCCCTTAGGGAAGTCACTGCATCAGTTTTTCACTTGCTGAGCTTTTAAAGCAGCAACTTTATTTTACCATATGTTATACCTCATGGAAACAAACATTTCAGTAGTGAAATCATTTTAATTGGTCCAACAGAAACAATTTTATGTACATTTAAACAAAAAGAGGCATGTTCATAAATTTGGGCACCCCAAAGAAGAAATTCCATTAATATTTAGTTGAGCCTCCTTTTGCTGCAATAACAACCTGTAAATGCCTCCTATAGCCACATACAAGACCCTAAAGACTGGCAAATGGTATTTTGGTCCATTCCGACATACAAAACATCTCCAGTTCAGTCAGGTTTCTTGGTTTCTGTGCGTTGACAGCCTACTTCAAATCAATCCATACATTTTCAATGATGTTAAGGTCTGAGGGCTGGGATGGCCATTTCAGAACATAGTGATTGTGCTTCTGCACAATTCTGAATTTCTAAGTGAATACTGAAAAGTGCGTAGGATTGTTGTCCTGCTGAAAAATTCAACCCTGGCGTAGCTTCAACTTTGAGACTGATTCTGGAACTTTCTTGTCAAGAATCTCCTGATACTGAAAGGAATTCATGTGGCCCTCAACTTTAACAAGGCTTCCAATACCTGTGCTAGCCATGAAGCCCCATAACATGATGGACCCTCCACCAAATTACACGGTAGGCAATAAGTTCTCATGCAATTCAGTGTTTTTTTTTTTTTTTACCATGCATTCCGCCTCTGGTCGTGACCAAATAACTCTATCTTAGTCACATCTGACCACAGTATTTTTTTCCAAAATGCTTCTGGCTTGTCCAGATGTGTTTTTGCAAACCTCATGCAATCCTCATTGTGACGAACCATCACCCTTCCAGTGAGCCTTTCCTGGTGCAAAGTACGCTGGATTTTAGAACGATGAACAACTACACCATCAGCAGCCAGATGTTCTTGTAGTTCTCTGGTCTGTGGCTTGTCTGTGACTATTCTAACCATCCTTTGCCTGTGCCTTTCCTGTATATTTTTTTTGGCCTACTACATCTTTTCTTCACAGTCACTGTTCCTGTGGCCATCCATTTCTGCACTACATTTATAACAGTGGAGATAGACATTCCAAACCTTCCAGAAAATTTCTTGTACCTTTCTCTTAATTCATAATAATGAATTATCTTAGTTTTTAGGTCAGTGGAGAGTTGTTTAGAGGCCTCCATGTTTGCACTCTCTAAGAAAGAACCTAGGACAATCACAGCCAGCAATTACCTATGTTAAATAGCCTTTTTCATGATTGGTTCCATCTGTCTTTGTAATTGAATATCTAATGATCTAATCTTGAATATGAATATGAATAATACCTGGAGATCGCAAGTTCGAATCTGGGTTGATGCCATAGCCATCCATGACCGGGAGTCCATGGGAGCTAATTGGTCGAGCTCTTACGGGAGGGAGGGATGGCATATGCTCACTTCCCTGTCACTCACAGCGATCACCAGCCAATCATGGGTGTCTGTGAGCTCATTCGTACGAGGGGGCGGATAGCACTTTCCCTCCAAGTGTGTTAGGCCTCCCCCAAATACGCATGCGCAGTAGTTCACAAAGAGGCGGGTGGCAGCATCGCATGTCACGGAGGGGGCATGTGCTTTCTTACGCCCCTCCCTGGTCGGTGGTGGTCGTGTGATAGGGAAGGCAAAAGTTGATGGGTGGGAATTGGAAACGACTAAAATAGGGAGAAAAATGGGGAAAAATCAAAAAAAAATGAATATGAATAATAATGAGCTAATTTTGTGCTGCAACCTGTCAGCTATAAATCCCTACAGGTCTTAAAATGAATGCGATTAAAAGGGTGCCCAAACTTTTTATTCATTCATTCATTCATTCATCCTCTTCCACTTTTTCTGGGGTTGGGTTGCAGGGGCAGCAGCCTAAGCAGTGAGGTCCAGACATCCCTCTCCCCAGCCACTTCCTCCAGCTCTTCCGGGGGGATGCCATGATGTTCCCAGACCAGCTGAGAGACATAGTCCCTCCAGTGTGTTCTGGGTCGGCCCCGAGGTCTCTTCCCGGTCGGACATGCCCGAAACACAACACCAGGGAGGTGTTCGGGAGGCATTCTAATCAGATGCCTGAGCCACCTCAACTGGCTCCTCTCAACTCCGAGGAGGATAAGTTCTACTCTGAGCTCCTCCAGGATGACAGAACTTCTCACCCTATCTCTAAGGGAGAGCATTGCCACCCTGCGATGGAAGCTGATATCAGTATTTGCAATCTTGTTGTTTTAGTCATTACCCAAAGCTTGTGACCATAGATGAGGGTAGGAACATAAATCGACTGGTAAATTGAGAGCTTTGCCTTCCGGCTCAGCTCCCTCTTAGGCACGATCGACTGGTACAAGCTCCGCTTTACAGCAGAGGCTGCACCGATCCGCCTGTCAATCTCCCGCTCCATCCTTCTCTCACTCGTGAACAAGACCCCTAGATACTTGAACTCCTCTACTTGGAACAGGACCTCATTCCAGACCCGGAGGGTGCATTCCACCCTTTTCCAGCTGAGAACCATGGCCTCGGATTTGGAGGTGCTGATTCTCATCCCGGTTGCTTCACACTCAGCTGCGAATCGCTCCAGTGATGAAGCCAAAAGGACAACGTCATCTGCAAAAAGCAGAGACAAGGTCCTATGGCCACCAAACCAGAAACCCTCAACACCTTGACTGCGCCCAGAAATTCTATCCATAAAAATTATGAACAGAACCAGTGACAAAGAGCAGCCTTGGCGGAGTCCAACCTCCACTGCAAATGAAGTCAACGTTACCAATGCAGACCAAGCTCTGGCTCCGGCAATACAGAAACCCAAAGACCTATAGCAACAGATCTGGTATACCATATTCCCGGAGCACACCCCACAAGATAGCCAGAGGGACATGGTTGAAAGCCTTCTCCAAGTCCACAAAGCACATGTGGACAGGTTGGGCAGACTACCATTTCCCCTCCAGTGATCTGTTAAAGTTAAACCTTCACAACACATGTTTGTAGAAGTATATAATTGCACCAACCAAAGAGAACCTCAGAAAAACAGGAGGACCTCAGAGTTGTTGGGGCTCATCAGGCTGGAAAAGTTTACTAAACAATCTCTAAAGAGTGTGGATTAAACCAGTACATGATCAGAGAAATGGAGGAAATTCAAGATCATAGTTACCCTCTCTCCAGGAGTGGTCAACCATCAAAGATCAATCCAAGCGCAAGGTGTATAATAGTCCAGGAGGTCTAAAATGAACCCAGGGTAACATTTAAGCAACTAATGGTCTTTCTCAGATTTAGTACTGTTATTGATTTTGAGTCTACAATCAGAAGAATACTGAATAAAAGTGGTGAAAACAATACTGGCCTTCTACAGTTTATTAGATATTACATGGACATGCCAGTAGGCTATAGGGAAATCTTTGTGGATGGAAAATTTTTATTTTTGGAGAGGGAAAGCACTGCATTACAGCATAAGAAACATGTTTCTTTATGTGCAATGGACAGCTGATATAGCTACACAGCAATGACACCAGCTCACCTGTAAACTGCAACAAATGTTGGGATACCACCTAAGGGGGTCCTCCACTAGTTTGTTGCCAGAGTCAAAGAGTCTGGAGCAATGCGTGCTGGCAGGTGACATGATGCAGCTGAGTAGAAGGTGTAGCATTATCATCATCAAAGAACGAATAGTTCATAGCTGAACTGCCATGGCTCTCCATTTTGCTCTGTCCCACAACAGTCCATACACTTGTACAAAACTCTTCCTACTGATCTCTTTGATGATGTCACTTATTCAGGTCTTGGATCTTCCTCTTTTCCTTTTCCTGTATCCTGGTCCCCTCACTCCTTTTCCAGGAGGTCACTTCTAAGAATTGCATTGGAAATTAATATTCTCATTTATGTGCACAAGCCATTTCACCCTGCATACACTGCACATTCCAAACATGCAATCAACTCATGCACATTCCAGTCTGTTCAATCAGCTTCTGACCACAGTGTGTGAGCACCTCATTCAGTCATAACAGAGTGTTATCTCTAGAAAGCAGATTAGAGAATCCAGACCCCTAAATACCTTGTTTTACAGCCTTACAGAAACTTGATAGAACCAGTTTTCTGAAGGTAAAAGGTGCATCCTCAGATGGAGCAGGGCTTTTTATTTTCCCTTTATCCATGCTGATTGTATGTTTCTTCTGTGTAAACTCTTGAGCTCATATATTTTCTTATTAAAGGAGATTTTCAAAGATGTGACATGTGATCTTACAGTAATTTCTACCACAAAATAATGTTGCCCAAACAGGAACCTCTCAGCTCTGCATAAGCTGCTGGATTGGAAATTCCGGAGGATGCTTATAAGGGGAATCTCTAAGTTGAGAATTGAGTGCAGCGGTCAGACTGAACTTGTCATTTGAGTGAGTTTACTTTCTTGCAATTGAAATATATTGTTGTTGAGTGTACAAATTTGAATTTGACTATAATATTGCAAATAAGAAGTGAGGACAGACAAACAGATACCAACAGTCATGGAGAAACGTCCTAAAAGTTTTTGATGTGAAGTGTCATCTAGGGTTTTAAGAGAGAGAATAATTTTAGTGAAGTGTTGCACAGTGGGCGTGAGGCATGGGACATAGAACCTAATGACATAAGGCGTTTCACTATTCATGATGGTAAAAATATGGTAGTTTCTTAATTCAAGTTCCAAAAATAAGCCCACATACAGTCGTGTATAGCAAATGGCAAGCTTCACCCTCTGCTTCCATGGCAAAAGGGCCCAATTTCATGAATGTGCATATATCCTTTAGTGGGTAAGCTGTAAAAGTCACAGTTTTAATGCTCTGGAGTGGAACAGTGACTGTTGGTGAATGAGTGAAGCTCCCACTTCTTCAAAAGTTATTTACAAGGTTTGTAATAAGTAAAATTTCAAAATACATTAAAATGTGGAAATTGTAGCTCATCCACAATCTCCAGTACATACTGTATATATTCTGCATAATTTCTGCATGTAAATATCTGTGCAAGTTGGTTCCACATTTTTCATAAGTATTCTGTGCTCACCTGTGGAGCACAACTGAAAGAGCATAGTCACTTTCTCTTTCTTTTCTCTCTTTTTTCCTTTTTCCTGCACAAAGGCTTTGAGTGCATTTGCATCATCTAATATTATGAGACAAAAATGGGTAAAAGTCAAAGTAAAATAAGAGAACATACTCACAAAATATTTAGAACAGGCTACATTACACTACATACATGAAAACTAACTATGGTCCAGACAGTGTGGCTCAATTTTATATTTGGGTAAAAGAATGTGGGTTGCCAGGTAAAGGAGGCTTTAGTACAGTACAGACTGTACAGCTTGAAGATAGGTTGCAGATTAAAGAAAGGACTGTGAATGAGCCCAAGTTTCTTGCCGCCTGGAAGGCCTTTGGTGATTGATGTCCGCCCTACAATCCCATGCAAGAGTCACCTGCGAATGAGCCTGCTCAACAGGAAACAAACCAGCCAACTGGTAGAGGTGGAGCTTCATCTGGTCTCCACCCACCTCTGACAGACCTCGAACTGCCTCCTGGTTATGACAGCCATCCCGCCTCCTTCTCCTCCCCAGTGCACTCCCACAACAGGTCAAATAGCAGTATGTCCTGTGGCAAACTGCAACCCTAACAATGACTGAACAGTATACCATACATATGGAAAAACTTCACAACAACTAAGAAAAGAAGAAAACTGAAAGAATAGATGCTTACCTACACACAGCTACATTGACCATGTTCCAAGGGATGAGAACTCAAAGAGGAAATAACAGAGAGAGGGGACAAGGTTGAAGCAGAGAAAAAGGCAGAGGGTACATCACACCTCGCCATGATTACCTGTTTTTAATTGTGGCAGTGACCAACATCTCATCAAGGACTGTCCACACAGAGAGAACATTTCCAAAGCAGATTGATGGGCTAAGGGAAGGGAGGATGACATATGAGAGACCAACAAAGGTAAGACACAAACACACATTTCTTCTAGAACATCTCACATAAGGCAGAAACATACAAATCCTTTGAAAACCCAAGACATTAACCATTGAACAGGAACATGTTAGCCAAAGGCAAAATAGTAAGTGTAAGTGTAGTACAGATTATGTATGTAGGGACCGAGGGAACCCACTAGAAACTTACTCCTTCCTTAAATATGCTCAAATATTATAACAGAAACTTACATGTATACCTTTAATGATTAATAGGGAAACTCTACAATTCTTAGTTGATTTCAAGGCAATCCATTCAGTGATACAACGGGGGCATTGAAGATGGCTCCAAAATTGACATCTAAAACATTGTGCACTGTTGGTGTGACAGGCCATGAGACAGTAGAATATTTTTCAGAACTCCTCCAATGCAGGAGCGAAAGTGGCCAAGAGGTGAACCCCACCTTTCTAATCTCATCCTCCTGCCCATCTCCTGGGCAGAGATTCGAAAATTGTATCTAACTTTATCGTCAACCAGAGAGGGATTATCTGTGAGCCTTAGCAAGCCCCAATGTGTAAAATATAGTTCTGAGTCTGCCCTGTATGTGTATGAATGGAGGCTTTGCCCTGATCATCTAACAAAGATAACAACTCATTTGATACAAGTAGCACAAGACAAAACTGAATCTAAAGACAGACTACACTGTACAGCACATTTACATAAAGGACAAGAAAAAACATTTGAACAAATATGGTTTACCGACACCACTAGAAAATGATTAGCTCTCCAAACTTTATATTTGTCCACACGCAATTGTGATTAGCATGTAAAACTCTATAGATGCACAAATTATCTTACAGAGCCCCTGAGACACTTTGAGGGGGGAAGCCCTTCAAGGAGGCACCCATGTCATGCTGTCAAATGAATTTCTTTGTTTTCAATTTTATTCCACGTGTTTCATTAGCCAAACCACCAAACAAAACTTGGAGAGAAGTGGGGCTGTGCGTGGCTGAATGATCTTCTCAAAGACACCCATGGATGATCCACATATTTTGTATCATACTCAGCTTGGTTTTGTTTAAACTAAATTTTACTATATGTGTACTTGTGCAGTGCAGTGTGACCTTGACCCCCTTCCAAAGCCCTATCTCTATGAAGGGATTTCTGTTTCCTTCTTTTATAGGTGAGTGCACTCCAGCTGAAATACATCCAAGGTTAAAGGTGGTTGCAGAAAAAAATATGGGCCAAGGGTAAATATGATGTAGGGCTAATTCAAGGCGCTGAACCAGTGGTGATTACCCCCAAATCTGACTATAGTAATTGTCCCTTGCCCAGACTCTCCAGTGCTCATGACCATTTTTCCAGTAAAAAAGGCCAGAAACCCCCTGATAAATTGCGATTCGTGCAAGATTTACAAGCAGTAAATGTAACAGTTAAAAAGAGGTCACCTGATGTTTCAAATCCTTGCACAATCCTCAATCAAGTGCCCCCTGATAGCAAGTGGTTCTTCATGGTTGACCTGGCAAAGGCATTTTTTTATTGTACTGCTGCACAAGGACGGTCAGTATTGGTTCACTTTCCAATTTAACTGTAAGCCCTACACATTCACACACCTCTGTCAGGGATATTGTGAGTCACCTCCAATTTATAACCAAGTGTTGAGAGACAGTTTAGCATCTCTCCGCCCTCCTTCTTTACGTGAATGATTTGTGCACCCTCTAGAGAGCAATGTTAAGATGAATCAAATTTCAGTTCGCTAAACAGGTGGTGTATTTCTTGGGACATGACATCACAGGAGAAGGTAAAAAACTTTCCACAGATAGGATCTCTGCAATTTACAAAATATCTAAACCTGTCACAAAAAGCAGGAGCTCTCATTTCTAGAAATGTGCTCCTATTGTAGGACATTTATTCCTAATTACTCACTAATGGAGGCACCCCTGCATGATCTCACACATAAACCCTGACTCACAGCCTCCTCACCAGTTAAGTGGACAAATGAGGCAGAATGGGCTTTTACAGAACTGAAACATACACTACAAATCACTCCAACTTTAGGTTTACCAGATCCATAAAAACTGTTTGTGCAAACTGTTGATGAAAAGAGTGGTTATATGACCTCTGTTCTGTTGGAGAAGCATGGAGATCAGTGGCATAGTTCCCAGGGAAATAAGATTTTGTTGCAGCTGGTCTTCGCCTCTGTTTGAGAGCAGTAGAAGCTGCAGTGAAGGCAGTAGCAGCATCACGAAACATTGTAGGGTATTCTGATCTTACTTTACTGGTCCCTCATGCTGTCTCATCTCAGAGGACATCCCACTTATCCACTCAGCAGTGGATGAAATACAATACAGTTCTGCTTGACATGCTTAATATAACTGTGAAACATTGTACAGTGCTTAACCCTGCTGCTTTGCTTCCCACAGAAAATGATGGTGAAATCATGACTGCTTGGCTTTAACGAACCAGTTGTATTCCCCTAGCATTGACCTCAAGGATGAGTCTCTACAAAAATCCAGATCTTGTGGACAGATCTCGCGTCCAGTGTCCAAAGATCCAGACACGGGTAAAAAAAATAAAGTGGGATTTGCAGTGGTCTCAGACCTCAACACACTTAAAACTGAAACCCTTCCTTCCCACCTTTCAGCACATGTAGCAGAGAGACACTCTCTAATTGAGGCATGCAAATTGTCTGAGGGAAAATCTGTCATGATCTACACCGACAGCAGATATACGTTTAAGGTAGTTCATGATTTTGGGGCCAATTGGAAACATAAAAATTTCCTAACTAGCTCAGGCACTTATATTGCACACCACCAGCTCATGTCAGAACTGCTGGATGCTATCCAACTCCCCAAATTGATTGCAGTTTGTAAGTGCCAAGCACACACTAACAAATCTGACCCTGTCTCTTTAGGAAACACCAGAACTTATGCAGTGGCCAAATGAGTAGCACAAGGAGGGGAACTGCATGAGCTACACTGTGTTCAAATTAATGCTACCCCTTCATTACAGGTTTCAGAACTCCACGCATGAGCTATATCAGAGGAAAACACCCAGGGGCGAAGAGAAGTTGTACAGTACAAAAGACGATAAGGACATATCCGGAGGAGTGAACATGTCACCCTAAATATATGTTTCCCTATTATGCTAAGTTGAAACATGGGGAAGCACATGTGTCGAAAGGGGGGATGATAACTGAAGTCAGTAAATGCTGGCTCACTAAGGGCTTCTCTAGTTACTCAAATTTTTTTGTAAACAATGCCTCACATTTGCATAACACAATGTAGGATGAGGTATACACACAGAACAGGCAGCTCACCCCACACCAGAAAAACCATTCAATCAATTACAAATGGATTTTTTTTAGAGCTGACACTAAGCGAGGGGAAGAAATATTGCTTAGTGATACTGGATATGTTCTCAAAGTTGGTGGAAGCTTTTTTCAAACAAGATGCCAGGGCAGTAGCAAAAGACCTTTTGAGAGATATTATCCCTAGATTTTGAATTTTGACTAAGATATCAAGTGACTACGGTAACGCAGGATTAAAGCAAATAATTGAATACCTGAGATTTGACCTGAAACAACATTGCGCCTATCACCCAGCAAGTGGGGGTGCTGTAGAGAGAGAGAATGCCACACTAAAAAATAAACTGTGCAAAACGAATGGCAGAGCCACCTGGGTCCATTCTAGCCACTGCAGGAGAGTCCCAGAACCACCCCAGCAGATGGAGAAGGAAGGCATGGGAAAAGAACAGGAGTAAAACTGCTATCAAGCTGCCCCTAGGGGGCTTCAGCACACCAGGAGAAAGCAGCAATCAAGAGGCCTCTAGGAGGACCATCGCTCACAAGCCACAGTGAATACTAGAAAAATGAACTTATGAAAAGCCATTCATAGACACCTTAGAGAAGAAGCGGCTTTACATTTACAACCAGTGTCATTAACCAAGATGAGTGTGTGTCAGAGTGCACTAAGAGAGAAAAACGTGTATGAACGTTGTCCAACAGTGACAATATAGGATTGGGTGATACGGAGACATCCCTGGAGACTTCAAACAGCAGTACACTCTTATAGCAATAGTCTCCGAAAACACTGACGACCCCATAAAAGATCACTTAAGGGAAACTAGGTGGGTTTGGTGTAAAATCACACATTAACACTCTGATACCAGAGACATAATCCAGACAACACTTAGAACTTCGTGGGTGGGATCACTTTTTCCTAACCAAGACCAGGGGTCCTGGTGCTCCAGTGAGGTGGGAGGAGTGTGTGAGGGCAGAGCCTGCACTCTGAGCACCAATCGCTGTCAAGTATAGTGAAAGCTCACCTGGTAAAGACTGATTGCCTAGATACTGGCCCCAACACGACATTATGTAAACTGGTTGGACATACAAAATACTGTAATCAGTGATTCCCAGACAGTGAAGCAAATCATTTAATTCCAACAGTAAACAAATATATATGTGGTATAAAAAAAGTAAAGTGAGCAGCCTGGGAATATACCTTAGTTCCTGTGGTCATTATATGTTTCATGGTATGTCTGCTCCTGCCGTATCTGATCCAATATTGCTCCATGATGTTGCTTCATGCACATGCTTCCCATATGACAAGCAATCAATTTGCAAAAATAAACCCAGATGAACTTCCTCACTGGCCTCCGATGCCAGATGAAGACTATGATCCTCCCTTCTCTGGTGTAAACCATGATGATATTACTCTTTAATTTTTCTACCAATCAATCAAATTTTATTTTTAAAGCCCTTTACAACAAACACAGTTGATCAAAGTGCTGGACAAAGATAAAAACAAGATTGAAAATATAATACACATAAATTATACATTTCGCAGGTGACACCACTCTCAAGTGTCAAAGGCTAATCTGAATAAATAGGTCTCCAGCCTGGACTTGAACAGGGGCAAGTCCATGATGGAGCATAACTCCTGGGGAAAAAAGTTCCAGTGTTTCGACCTGCAAAGGCACGATCAAGCCCATGGTTTGCAACTGGACCGTGGAACCGAGGGAGGGCTCTGCTGTATCTTAGTTACCTGTTACGAACCATGAGTTCATTCTTATTCCTTTCCTACTTAAATATAGCTCACTGGGAATTTAGAGATTTCTCCTTTGGAGATTTTTTTTTCCTATTTACAAGCTTATGAAGTACTGAGTTGAGTCTAAGTAAATTCTCAGTGCAGATGCCTAGTTTAAACTGTTTTCATGAGATTGATATTAATTTGAGGTTCACAAGACCTCTATGAGCACAGTTAATCCAAGGACACAGTTTCCCTTGCCCAGACGCGGGTTACCGGGGTCCCCCCCTGGTGCCAGGACATGTTATGTCACCTCTTTGGCGGGGAAGGAGCCTGAGCTGGTGCGTGAGGTTGAGAGATACCAACTAGATATAGTTGGGCTCACCTCAACGCATAGCTT
>JAQMYF010000004.1:12802038-12822370 GCA_030014195.1 Neosilurus mollespiculum
GAGAGAGAGAGAGAGAGAGAGAGAGAGAGAGAGAAAGAGAGAGAGAGAAAGAGAGAGAGAGAGAGAGAGAGAGAGAGTTGACATTTTGTTTCAATGATTGTTCTGCTCTCTAGCATCAAGATGGTAATGTTTGCATTCTCGAGATGACTGTGCCCATTGCAGGGCTCATTGGTACTCGCATACAGGAGTAAGCAAATGGTTTCAGAAACACATTGTGTCCAATGAACAGTATGGCGTTTTTATTTTAAAATTCACCACACTTTTACTTTATTATTTATTCATTTCTTCCTAAATTAATAAATAAGTAAAAACTCTTGGAATAATGATTTGTCTGAACACATTACACATTTCTACTCTGTGATGGTCTCAGATGCCTTAGAGTTCACAGAAGTTGATGGTGCTTCTCAGCAGTTAACATAAAGCCTCCTGTTCACATAGTAAAGTTTTAATTGGTGTTTGTGGATGTAAATGTCTGACAAAGTATTGCCAAGCCCATGTGGTTATATTCAATTTAATTCAATCTTATTGTGTAGCACTGTATATCAATTTGTTTTTACATAGTAAAACATACCTAACATACCTAACAACCTCTCTCTCTCTCTCTCTCTCTCTCTCTCTCTCTGTTTTTGTTGAGGTACACATGCTACTTCTGGGACGCCGGTGATCCTGAACCTTCTGATCCTTCTGCATTCTGAGTCTTGTGGTCTGTCCTGGTGTGCTGCTGCTGGCTGGAGTGGCTGGAGCCCCTAGCTCATACTGATAATCCATACCTAGATGTGCTTATCACTGCTTGTGATATAAACTCTTTTGCTTAAATGATTTAGGACTTACAGTTGTGGTATAACCAACTAGACTTCATGATAAACTATGTCAAACTATAGTGAAGTTTCTGCAACATGGTTTGCATTTTTATATGGTTTCACATAAATGAGGATGGACCTCTTCATCTTCCAACTCCCTCTTGCTCCCTCAGATCTTCCTCCTCTATTCACCTGTCTGTCCCCTCTGCCTGTCTCAGTACCATGGGGAGCAGAGCATTCAGCTGCCCTGCTCCCCAGCTCTGGAACTCATTACCCCCTATCCTCAGGAACACATCTTTCTTTAAATCTGAACTTAAAACCCACCTATTTCAAATTGCTTATTCCACTTGATTTAAAATAGTCAGACTGATTTTACGCTGTTTTTATTTATTTTATTTTTTTCATCTTATCTATTTTTGTATATTTTCTGTGCCTTAGTGGTTTTTTTATCTGTATGGTGACCTTGAGTGCCAAGAAAGGTGCCTTTAAATAAAATGTATTATTATTATTATTATTATTATTACAAGTCAGTATCCATGTGCTTCACCAGTGACAAACCGAAGATGCACTGGCCCAACTCTAACTCAGGGCCAGCCACCCCATCTCCAGTTGCAATCATCTCATGTGTGAGTTTGGATTTGTTTTTCTTGGCCTCTGATTTGAGGTCAGTGATGCGCCCTTCACCTTCATTGAGTCCCTTATTGCATGACAGGCTTCACTTTTATTTGTGGCTTTATATTCACTATTCATGCTACTGAGTATAATATCTCACCAGGAATCTACCTTCTGCAGCAGCATTTATACTTCGGAGGAAGTAAAATCTTCCTCCTCTTAGATTCTGGTGTTCTGTTGGATTTGTAGTGTCACTTTGCCATTTTAATTTTTATTTATTTATTTATTTAGTTAGTTAGTTAGTTAGTTAGTTAGTTAGTTAGTTAGTCTTTATGTGTGCTTGTGTGCACACCCCATGTCCTTTTATGGGGATTTAGGAGGAGTTCACCCATGCTAATTAAAGCAACTGGCACATGTATGCACTTTCCATTTACAAGGACAATGGGATTCACTATTTTAAGAACACAGCTGTAAACAATTCCAAATTGTAAGAACATATCACCTGTTTGTCATGATAAGTGCTAACAAGGGTATTACCCATAGGTGGCAGTATAACCTCTGTAGATGTCTCACAGAGTGATAGTGGATAACAGAGGAAGAAACAGAAAGAAAAGCCTATGAGTGTTGTAAGAGTTTGTCAATAAACAGCTTGCTGACACTAGCATGAAGTTCAACTTGATGTTTTATTCATAAAGAATAAGAACATTATATGCTATCAGGAGTGTGGTAAAGAAAAAGAAGCTACACAACATAATGGATGCAGTAAAACCACCAGGTCCGTTGAAACTGACTGGAAATATGGATGCAAGTTGAATGGCTTTCAAAGAGCAATTCCTGCTATATATTGTGGCTGTCGGAGTGGATCAACGGACAAACGAGAGAAAAATAGCCATGCTGCTCACCATCGCCGGCACAGAAGCAATAGAAGTCTTCAACACATTTGTGTTTGCTCAACACAAAGACAAGTTTGATGAGGTCATAAAGAAATTTGATGAGCAGTGCCTGTCAAAAAAAAAATTAAGCATATGAGAGGTACATCTTTTGTTCACACTTACAGCAACAAGGTGAGTCATTTGATACTTTTCTCACCGACCTCAAGATAAAACCTCAGTCCTGTAATTTTGATAATCTCAGAGACCCTATGATAACAGATCAGTTGTTTGGAACTAATGAGAAGAAGCTCTGGAAGAAACAGTTGAGGGAAACAGAACTCACATTGGACAGTGCTATAAAATTATGTCAAGCCAGTGAGCTAGCACGACAACATGTACTGACTGCCAAAAAGCCTGCTCAAGGAGCAGTGTACCAAGAAGGTGAGGCAGTGAACACCTTGTCACTGAAAAGAAAGCCACAGAGAAAATCAAAAAACAATGACAGCAAGATTAAAACCAATGATAAAGAGATGTTTGATTGCAGAAGATGTGGTGAAAAACACCGACCAAGACAATGTCCTGCCTATGGAAAAACGTGCAAAATGCAAGGGACAAAACCATTATGCAAGAATGTGTCTCTCTAAGAAGAAAGGACAGGGAGTACACACAGTGCAGGAAGACACTGATGGCAGTGATGACTTGAGTGAAACGTTTTTCATTAAGATGGTGTCACATGATGAAGATGACAGTACACAGTCTGCAAAACTAAATAATTCATGCTTGACTATAAATACAGTAACAGATGACAAATGAACAGCTCCACTGTTAGTCAATGGGACAATTGTAACATTTAAATTGTAACATTTATTTGACACAGGAACCAAAGCTGCAACCAAAGAGACAAAGCATCTAAGGACCTAGGACTAGTTAAGAGGGTCTATAAGATAAACACTGACAATATAAAAATGATCAAACTGGGCAAAAGACTGGACTACCAACAGTGTGAAGGAAGTACAGACATAGTCTACAAAATTCCCTCTTTCTTCAAAGGACATGGGACACTACCTTACACTTACAAACTACAGCTCATGGATGTTGCCAAGCCTGTATTGCACACTCCAAGGAGAGTGCCAGCACCACTCAGAGCTGGCTTGAAAAACATCTTGAAAGAATGACCCAAAAGGGCGCCATAGAACGAATGGTAGAACCCACAGACTGGGTGAACTCAATTACATGCATCAAGAAGAAGAATACAGGTGCTTTAAGAGTCTTCCTTGATCCTAAAGATCTAAATGAAAATATTTTAAAGAGAGTATTATCAAAAAGAGAGGAGATAATGCGTGAAATGGCTGGAGTGAAGTTTTTCAGTAAACTTAATGCTTCTCATTGGTTCTGGCAGCTGTGGCTAGACCCAGACAGCAGCAGGTACACCACCTTCAACATACCATTCAGGCATTACTGTTTCCTGAGACAGATTTTGGCATCAAATCGGCACCAGAGATCTTCCATTGAGCAATGGAGTCCATCATAGAGGGTCTGGAAGGCACCAGAGTCTACATTGACGACTTGGTTGTCTGGGGAAATACATGCCAACAACATGATGACAGGTTGGAGAAACTCTTACAGAGAGTCAAAAAGAATGGACTAACAGGTAAAAGTGCCTTTTGGGGGACACAGAGATGATTTTCTTAGGACAAGCTCACAAATGAAGCAGTGGAATCTGGCCAATCAAAAGTTTAAGCCACGTTGGACATGCCCGCCCCCACTGAAACAAAGGAGTACTGTGAACCATGGGAATGATCAATTTCCTGGGTAAATTTATTCCTAATCTTCGCACAACACAGTGTTCGTGTGGACGGCTCAACATGAAAAAGAGTGGAAACGATTAAAGGAAACTATAACTAGTAAAACTGTAACTATGGAGTCCTCACATACTTTGATCCATCACAACCGACAAAGATCTCCACTGATGCCTCCAAAGATGGCTTGGGAGCTGTGCTGCTCTAAAGGAATGTAGACAAATGGCAACCTTTGGCATATGCATCAAGATCAATGACAGAACTGCACAAATAGGGAAAAAAAACTTTGGGGCTTAGTGTTTGGATGTGGAAAGTTTCACAATTATGACCACAAACCACTCATATCAATCAGAAAAAAGAACCAGGAGAAGAAACAGGAGGAGTCTGTTGAAGACTCAGGATGCGAGCATCAAACTGGGGAGACTGGGTCTGAAAAACAAGATGGTACTACACTGGAAGTACAACACAGTGAGTCTCCTTCTCCATCTTCCCCAATGACTGAGGCACTGAGAAGGTTCCAGACCTAGAAAACCTCCAGAGAGGCTCATAGAACAGGGGTGAACTGTTCAACTAGTACAATGGAGGAGAGTTTTTAACATTTGGTTCAGTTGAAGTTAAAATAAATAAATAAATAAATAAATAAAAACAACAACAACAATAATAATAATAATAATACAGAATGTATTAAACGACTATATTTTATGTATGTAAAAGAATATGTTTCTGTACACTGCATTAAGACACTTTGGTTACAGAGAAAGAGCAAAAAGAAAAAGAAGATGCATATATTTTGTTGCACTATTTGTTACACTTTTGTGTTAGTTAAGACTTTTGAGATTTTCTGTACTTTAAGTTTTGATTTATGTTATACTCTCCAGTTTGGAAGGGGGACGTAATGGTAAGTGCTAACAAGGGTATTACTCATAGGTGGCAGTATAACCTCTGTAGATGTCTCACAGAGCAGTAGTGGATACCAGAGAAAGAAACAGACAAAAGTGTGTGAGTGTTGTAAGAGTTTGTCAATAAACAGCTAGCAGAAAATCACTGCTTTCCTATTTGCGTTTTTTAAATTCTGATGAACCAGTGCTCCTGTGTGTTTACAATGGTGAATGCAAGGGCATTTTCTAAGGTGGAGCTTACACAGAAAGATTTTCCTGGGGGGAAATCTCCTAGCAAGGCGGCACGGTGGTGTAGTGGTTACCACATCCACCTCACAGCAAGAAGGTACTGGGTTTGAGTCCTGGGCTCTGGCATTTCTGTGTGGAGTTTGTGTGTTCTCCCCGTGCTTGTGTGGGTTTCCTCTGGGTACTTTGGTTTCTTTCCACATTCCAAAGACATGCACATTGAGCTAATTGGCTGTTTCAGATTGCTCCTAGGTGTGAGTGTGAATGGTTGTGTGTCTGTGTGTGTGGTGGTCCTGTGATGGACTGGCAAGCTGTTTAGGGTGAACCCTGCCTTCGCTCAGTGTTGGCTGAGATGGGCACAGCCACCCAGTGACCCTAAGTGGTTCTGCAAATGAGCGAAGATCTCCCAGCATTCAGTGTGTTAGTTGTAAAGGTGGCTGGAGTGTCATGGGTTGCCAGTGACTGGAAATAAGGCAACACTTCTTGTCCATATACATATTAGCTTCTGTGTATTATGTAATACATGTATTGTTTCAGTAGAAATCCCACCAATATTGGCATGATTTTAATATTAAAACAAGTATTATACTCAGAAAAACAAATGTTTTATCACATCAAGTAAAGGCTTAAGTGTGGTACAAATAACCAGCCCACTCCTTGAATGTGATCGTGGTCTGCAAATCGACTATCGCTATTGCAAAGACCATAACAGCGATGTCTAGTAGTTGCTGTGATGCACTTTGTAAAACACCTGTTAAAATCTTCATTATTAAATATGCAGATAAGCTAATGCACGTGTACTGGCATGATCCATTTTTAGCTTAAAAAAAAGAAGAAAAGGGCATCACTAATCTGTGCTACAGTGTGATTAGGGAGCTGGTTTAATTGTTTCTAAAAAGGAATGTCTTTATGTTTGCAATAATAGATTTCCTAGTACTGGTAGTTTCTCACAATCCAAGGGGAGGCCATACCTTTTTGAAGTAAGAGATTTGATTGTTTTTTGTTTGCTTTTTGTGACAGGTATGTATATCTTACTTCGTCACTATTTGCACAGTCTAAAGTGAAATGTCTTTTTAAATGAATAACTATGTCCCCAAAACTTTCCCATTCTCTTCTTACCCACTTTTTTCTGTTACTCTTGTTTTTCTACCTTGTTTTTGTGTTTCTCCCCTCCCTCTTGTTGTCTTTTTCCTTTCTCCTACTTCTTTGTCTCTCCTGTTGCTTTTCTTTCCTGCCTTTCTTTTCATTGTTTTTAATCCAAACCTCCCCCCCCACACACACACACACACATCGGTTTCTTCTCTTCCTCTATTCAGTTTTTCTTTTTCTGAATAGTTGCAGTACTTAAAGGGAAAGGGGAAGGAGAAAAAGAAGGGGAGAAAAAGAGAAGTTGGTTTCAGTCACAGCAAAAAAAAGAAAAGAAAAGAAAAAAACCTTCCTGATACTTGCTGCTGCTGTATGGACTGTCTCCACTCTGTACAAGCTTACTTACATTATTAAGTAACACATTTTAATCACTCCAAGCCCCCTTTGGGGTGAGCCTATGGACAGTAGCACTATTGCTTGTGTTAAACTGTCTAAACCATGCACATTACTTCTGAATTTTTGTTTCATAAATGAATGTGTTGTGACAAAAATGGGTTTTTAGAACAGAATGCATTTTTACACTTTTACCATTTTATACCCCTGCCAAGAAACTGAACTGACAACATGCATGGTTGATGTTTATCTTTAACAGGGTGCTTGACAACATGTATCACTTCAGACACTTTCTTAAACCTTGGACAATATCAGACAGGATTTGTTCAGCACTTGACATTGAAGAGAGGTACAATTCCAACTTACTGGCATCACAATACAAACCTCAACCTAAAAGTATACTGACAGTCATTAAAAGCTGCATTCATTCATTCACTGAACTGCTTAATCCTAATAAGGGTCACGGGGAGGCTGGTACCCATCTCAGCCGACTCTGGGCAAGGGCAGAGATAATTCTCACCATAGACAGTGAGAGCCATGGCCAGCCTTTGATATCCCAGTTAATTGCACTGGGGGACATCAGTGATATCCCATTGATAGTGGGGCTTGAACCCCCAACCTTGGGATCAGTAATCCAGCACCCTTCTACCAGGCCACCACTGCTCCATTGAAAACTTTGAGAGAGAAATTTCTGTATATCTCTACTTGTAGGGGGATTGAGAGTATACCCTGAGGCTTTATTGATGATAGTACTTGGGCACTTGAGAAAATTGTTAAATTAATTGTGAAAAGAGTTGTCATTTTGTCATGCTTCATTAAACACATACACAAAAGTGAATCAAATGCAGTTTGAGAAAAAAAAGTGTATCTGCACAATTTGAGTTGTTTGGAAAGTGTTTTTTCATTTTGGCAGGTGCCTTTTTTTTGTTGCTGTTTTTGATGTGCATAATTTATTGTTGACATTTTTGTTTGTTGTTTTTTGGAGCCAACATTCTAATCAAATATCCATATTACAGAAATTCAGTTTTGGGTACCAGAATAAAAATTATGTCGAAAATTATGGTCTTAAAGTTTGATGACTGTTAGTGTACTTAGCCCTGCTGTGTTTTGTCTAACTTTTGACAGTAGAGGCCAAATAATATTAAATTGAAATTTATATAGTTGGTTAGCAACTTTATATTCTGTTATCTGTGTATTGATCAACCCCTCCTTGAATCGCCACCTTATCGTGGTGGAGGGGTTTACATGTCGTAATGATCCTGGGAGCTATGTTGTCAGGGGCATTATGCCCCTGGTAGGGTCACCCAAGGCAAACAGGTCCTAGGTGAAGGTCCACACTAAGCGTGGTTCAGAAGACCACTATGAGCATTATTTCAAAGACACAGTTTCCCTTGCCCGGATGCAGGTTACCAAGGTCACCCCCCCTGGAGCCAGGCCTGGGGGAGGGGTTGGAAGGTGAGTGCCTGGTGGTCGGGCTTCTACCCATGGAGCTCGGCTGGGCCCAGCCCAAAGAGGAGACATGGGTCCGCCCTCCCATAGGACACCTTAGGCCACAGTTCGATGATCGACTTTGTAGTCATGTCATCGGACTTGGGGCCACATGTTCTGGACACTCGGGTGAAGAGAGGAGCAAGCTGTCAAATGATCACCACCTGGTGGTGAGCTGGCTCAGATGGCAGGGGAGGCTGCCCTCCAGACCTGGGAGACCCAAGCGTGTAGTTAGGGTCTCCTGGGAATGTTTGGCGGAGTCTCCTGTCAGAAGGGCCTTCAACTCCCACCTCCAGCAGAGCTACAACCACATCCCAATGGAGGCCGGGGACATAAAGTCTGAATGGGCCATGTTCCGTGCATCTCCATTATTGAGGTGGCAGCCTGGAGCAACCCGCGAACCAGGTAGTGGACATCTGTGGTGAGGTGGGCTGTCAAGCTGAAGAAGGAAGCCTATCAGGTCCTTCTGGCCTGTGGGACTCCCGAGGCAGCAGGCGGGTACTGACAGGCCTGATGTGCTGCAGCCCGAGCTGTGGCCAATTCAAAATCTCGGGTGTGGGAGGAGTTCAGTGATTGCATGGCCTCAAAAAAGTTCTGGACCACCATCTGGCACCTCAGGAGGGGGAAGCAGTACTCCACAAGCACTGTTTACAGTGGAATAGGGGGGCTGCTCACCTCGACTGGGGATGTTGTCAGGAGGAGGAAGGAATACTTCGAGGACCTCCTCAATTCCAACAACATGCCCTCTGTGGAAGAGCAAGAGCCTGGGGATTCAGAGGGGGTCTGCCCATCACTGGGGCTGAGGTCGCTGAGGTAGTTAAAAAGCTCCTTGGGGCTGGGCTCCGGGGTGGACGAGATCTGTCTTGAATACCCCAAGGCTCTGGATGTTGTAGTTCTGTCTTGGTTGACAAGTCCCTGCAACATCGCATGGTCACTGGGGGACTTACCTCTGGATTGGCAAACCAGGGTGGTAGTTCCACTTTTTCAAAAAGGGGACCAGAGGGTATGTTCCAACTATCATGGAATCACACTCTTCAGCCTATCCGGGAAAGTGTATTCAGGAGAACTGGAGAGGAGGATCTGACCAATAGTTGATCCTCAGATTCAGGAGGAACAGTGTGGTTTTCGTCCTGGCCGGAGCACTCTTGACCAGCTCTACACACTCTACAGGATCCTGGAGGGGGATCGGAGTTTGCCCAACCTGTCCATATGTGCTTTGTGGACTTGGAGAAGGCTTTTGACCATGTCCCCTGGGCTGTGTTGGAGTAGAGCCGTTGCTCCTCCGCGTTGAGAGCCAGTTGAGGTGGCCTGGGTATCTGATTAGAATGCCTCCCGAACGCCTCCCTGGTGTGGTGTTTCCGGCATATCCAACTGGGAAGAGACCCCATGGTCAACCCAGAATACAGTCAATGACCTACTGCCTAGGAGCGACTTTCTTTTGAGGGCAACCCCAGGATCTCGGTACAGGCTTTCCAGGGGTTGATGTCGAAACTCCTGGGAGAGCTGTGAGTCTCTTGAGGGACCCAGGTCTCTCTGGACCATAGCTCTTTCAAACCACAATTTACTCTTGACTCCTCTCCAATGTCTAGAGTTCAGTAGCAACTAAACTTTTATGCTGGTTATTCCTTGATATTCAGAGGTTCTCATATGAGGGGCCCTGGTGACACTGGTTTGAGCATGTAAGCATATTACCTTGTTGATGCGCAGATGTTAACTTTCTTATCGCTGTGGTGATGCTGGATGTGGGCGGCTTCATGGTCAGGGTTGTCTTTTTAAAATTATACAACGCACCCTTTTAAGTGGGCACTTGCATACTTTATGACTGTCTCTTGTTTATTGTTGTAGAGAGGACACTACACTACATCTACACTAGTGAAATCTTTTCTCAATTCCGATAAATATTGTTATATTATTTATATATTGTCAGAGGAAGATATTGCTCAAATTTTGACCAAGTACAGAATTAAAATAGTAGCTTTTACCTAATAAAATTCTGAATTGCACTCCTAATTACTAACTAACTTTTACTGAGTGAGCTTTTATTGTTAATGCTGTGAATTCTTTACAGTTCTGATACACTACAAGCAGATGTACTTATTCTAGAGACCCTGTACCTGTGATACTTTCACCAAGTGTAAATTAGACACCATTAGACCTGTAGCTCTGATACCCCACAAAATATTCTACTCTTATAAGGTGCTGACAGGTAACAAGAAACCACAAAAATTAGTTTTATTTTTAAGCTACTGTGAACCCAAAAAGTATATCCTAATTGTGAAACATCCCATGTATTTGGTGGACAGCCAAATCAGGTCACCAAGCTTGTATGTGGAGGACTCAGAGTATCACAGGTCTGTTTTAGTCTTATATCTGGCCATGTTGGTGGTGATACACTGGTAGGCCTGTTCCTACACCAGCTCTGCCCTCCCGAACCACTCAGTGATGGGGGGCATCCATAGTTTGAGTGTTCCATGGGAACAGGGGCAGCTGAAACCCCAGGACACACTGAAAGGGCATTAGAACCATGAACATAAGAAGGAACATCTCCAAGTAAGGAAGCGTGTCCAATCATTCTGGACCTGAGAGAAATGTCCTGGTTTACTCATTCCACCTGCCCTTTTGCCTCAATTCACTCAATCCTCCACTCATTTGATGAACCACTTAATCCTACTACTAGGGTCACACGCAAAACACATTAAACCATTCACACTCACACCTAGGGGCAACTTGAAAAAGCCTAATGTGCATGTCTTTGGACTGTGGGAGGAAAATTGATTACTCGGAGGAAACCCACACAAGCATGGCAAGAACATGCAAACTCCATACAGAAATGCTCTTAGCCCAGGAATCGAACCCAGTACCTTCTGGTTTTGATGCGGATGTGCTAACCAAAAACCACTATGCCACTGTGCTGCCCCATTGTAATTTAATTCAATTTAATTGTATTTGTATAGCACTTTTTACAACAAAAATCAATTTGGTAAAGAATTTAAACATATTATTTCAAAAATTTCATTATAAACCCTATACATCCAAAATAAGTAAGCCTTTTTTTATGGTGGCAAGAGAAAACTTGAGAGGAACCAGACTCAAAATGGAAACCAATCCAAATTTGGGTGACACACCATAAAAATGCAAACATTATAGCAGGAAATTCACTAGCCTAGGAGTCACTGGGGTGTGTAGCACCATCCAGGGCATTTCCAGAATGAACGGATGGTAGGGCATGGTTTTCACAAAGATGTTTTTGTAGTGCAGCGTTCTGAGCTGCTCCATGATCTGTGAACATCCCTCACTGATAGGTTCCCTGTCAACCACTCTTATTCATAGCTTAGTCATGATGGGGGATCAATGGGATTCGTAGTTTCTTTGCGATGCCCTAGCTTACTACTAACTGTTAATGTTAGAGAAACACAGTACTAACCAGATTATATTTTGCTAATCAGACATTGGGGAAGTGTAGTGATATACAGCTAGCACTGTAGGAGGGAGACTTGACACGCAGAAACATCAAAATTATGCTTCTTCGGCTGAGCCAGAAGCTCAAGTGTTCTGCACTATGAGTGTGATCAGAGGCACACTGTGCGCAGCTTGCGCATCTGAAACGATGGGCAGCTGTTGCAGTTGAGCCTCGACGGCTTGTAAATGCTGATGTTGATGTTCTCCTTACATTCTACTTTAGGAAGTATGAGCTTGCCGGCATGCTGATGAATTCGCTGCATTCATGTTGAGGCAAAGTATTCTGGAACACTGTGACAGGGCGAGAGGCATGGTACACCCTAAGCAGGTTGCCACTTCTCTTGTTACCCTGACATGCACATCGCTCTTGAATAATGTAAATCCGCATTCATCCATTCAAATAACCTTTTTCCATTGGTTCAGAGTCTGATCTTAATGCTCCTTAACAAACTGAAGTCTATTCTGATTATTCTCACTAACAAGTCTTTGTCTTATTACCAGGCAGTTGTTTCCTGTGAGACTGTTGCATTGTGAATGTGTAAATGTTCATATTTTCACTATTAAATATAGCTGAGAATTCTATTTTTCATTTTTAGGATTTAACTACACCAAGTTTTAAAGTTAGTAGTAGTGCTATTGAGTTTATTGTTCAGTATTTTCTGTACCTGCTTTCTTGAAGATTTCTTTAATGTGTTGGACAGTTCTTTACCCAATTTTAGTAATTTAAGCAACTACTTCATTGTTTTATTTACTTAATGCAGGTGAATAATTTAACCCTTTTGAAATCCAGTTTGGTGGCGGAGTAGTTAGCACATCCACTTCACAGCAAGAAGGACCTTAGTTCGATTCCCGGGTTCAGGCATTTCTTTGTGGAGTGTGCATCTTCTCCCATGCTTAAATGGGTTTTCTCTGGGTACTCCAGTTTCCTCTCACTGTGGGATGCATATTAGGCTGACCACAGGATGTCTTCTGAAACTGATGCCAGTGGAACATGTTTATCATTGCAGTAATTAACCAGTCAAATGCTCTTCCCTATTTGCTCATTTAAGAAAGGGCAGTGTTTTTGGAAGACAATAAATAAGATGCAACAAACATTTTAACACATATTCAACAATTCAATTTGAATGATATATGATGTCATTTTATATAGTATTAGCCCTGCGATGGCCTGACAAGCTGTCCAGGGTGTACTCTGTCCTCGCCCAGAGTTGGCTGAGATGGGTGCCAGCCTCCCCGTGATCCTAATTAGCATTAAGCGGTTAAGAAAATGAATGAATGAGTGATATATATAATGTTAAACATAAACAGAAATCACAACTTTGCCACACATCGTTATTAATGAAAATAAGGCACTAAACGTGAATTCAACCATTGTGTGACATAAAAAACCAACGTTGTACAACAACTCTGTAATGCTTGTTTTGTTTATCTGGGCACAACCAATGAAAAATTAACATAAACTGAAAAACACAAGCTAATGTTAGTTGGGAAGACTGCTATTCAGGTCAAATAGTTATGTACAATATTCTGTAAATTGGTAAATGGTAGAGTACTAAAACAAACACCAATATTTAACAGTACTTCCTGTTGAATGTCTAACAGTACTTCCTGAGTCAAGATCACCAGTCAAATGAGTTAGATAAGTTAGATAAGTCAAATGATCTTAGATAAGGTAAAGGTAAATCTGTTGGGCTTTTAACACCTGAGCCGACTTGCTTATCAGGTTGGAGTTTATCCCCCGAATTCCTTAGCGTGAAGCAACTAGGTGTTTAAACTCCTCCTGGATGGGATACTAGTCCATCGCAGGTTACCTTCCATGTTTTTTGTACTGGTACCCATTTATACTGCTGAGTGGACAGAGCCACGCTTGTGGTTAAGACCTTACCCCAGGGTTCTTAGCACAGTGGAGGTCTAACAGGGATTCAAACTCACGACCTCTCAATCATGAGCCCAGCACCCTAACCACTACAACACCAGCCCAACATACAGATAATCAAAGGTAATCTTAGCCTTATCTCAATTTTGTTGGCATCATAAATCACACAGGATGTAGTAAACTGCACCCCAGACAATCCCCCTTCTACTGGCAGTCAAGTGCTTTTTTGTGGAAAAGAGAAAATATTGTGTTTATAGTGTTTGTTGTCTGACTTAACAAATTCTTGATGCTCAGGCTGCCTTTTCACTCAAATTCCACTCAAGTTCACAGTGGCTATTTGCATCTCCAGATCTTTATGGAGATAAATGTATATAGCTTGCTTGGTTGAGTACCACATCTACGGAGGAAATGTGCGACAGAATTTAGGTTGTTTATTTTGTTTATTTGCTGGTTTGGAATGTTTAGGACTTATTTGCATAGGTCCATGTAGCACCATTCCAGTAATGAATAGATTGAAGGAGCGAGAGTCTCTCTTGCTTCATACATCCCTACATTCATAACTTCCATTATTTTGATCATCTAGACCTACATTCAAATGAACGTACAGTATTCTCTAAAATGGCCACTGACACCCAAGTTTAGGATTGGATTTAGGATAGGATTAGGATAGGATTTAGGATGCTCCTGTGAAAAAAAAAAAAAAGTAAAAAGTATATATTTTGTTCTGCTATTTAGCCTTGCAGGGGCTATTGCCTTGTTAAATCAATGAATTTCTTCAAACTGACCGCCAGACCATGTTAGCTGGAGACCATTCAATCTGCCCCAAATTTTCCTGATTTATATTATGACACATAAAGAGAAAATGTAAGATAGGAATTGTTTGCATCTAATCAAAGTGCTATTATATTGCCACTTGCAGTGTGAATGAGCCATGAAAAAAAGGTTTTGTGTGAATTAGGCTAACGTGGGACATTTTCGACTAAAATTTAATAAAACTGCAAGGGGCATTTTTTTGCTCTGACTGAACTTGCATACCTTCTAATTAAATATCAGAGAACAATTTAAATACCAAATAAATGCAGTCTATTGCACCTTTAATGTCAGTGGGACAGCTGGAGAATGCTTAAAGGTTCTAAAATGTTTCAGTCCATGGCACTGGTCAGGGCCACTAGAGATTAGGAGCAGCTAGAACATGTTGAATGACATTCTCAGCCTAATAACTCCAACATGGGTATTGTTTTGTAGGTGCTATACTGTAGGCTTGGAGATTCAAGTGCTCTGACTGACATAGAGGCTTGAGAACTCACAATCATGTACACTCCACAAATAATGAACAGTGGTAAAAGAAATAATTTTTTTTTAAAAAGTGTCCAAGGCAGAAAATTATGCAAAATGTAAAACTAAGAAAGCAACAGATCTCTCTCTCTCTCTCTCTCTCTCTCTCTCTCTCTCTCTGTATCTCTCTCTGTATCTCTCTCACTATCTATCTATCTCTCTCTATCCTCCATAAGTAAGAAACAGAAAAAAAGCCCAGCATGATGGAATGGCAGGCTTGAAGGGGAGAGAAAGGTGAAAGACAGATGAAAGTGAAAAGAGATAAAAGCCAGAGTTAGGAGGGTGCAGGATAAAGCAGGAGGAAAGGAGGCCGAGATGAAAGCAAAATGAGAAAAGATAAGAACAGAGTGAGGGAGACGGAAAGGGAAACGGACGGAAAGATAGTGTACAGTGCAGCAAAAGGGGTAACCATGGAAACAAGAAGGTACAAAGGAGAGAGGGGGAGAGGGGGGGTTGATTTAAAAGAATGAAACTCAGAAGATGAAGTATTTCACTGAAATTTGTTAGAATGCAGGATAAATATAAAGAACGAGAAAGTAATATTGAAGGGACAGTGGCTCCTTGTAACCCATATGAAGACCTGTAATTGGGGATTGGATCACAGAAAGACACTTTAGGGACACCTACTGTTAACAGGCCTCGCAACTTCAGCACAGGCCCTCAGAATGCAGTTGGAGCACCACTCATTCTACTAATGTAAACTTTACTCTTTGTGAACTAATTGTGAAGCCTCATGTTCACAATTTTGCATGCTATGTACTGGCCAAGTGATCCAATACTTTGACTCATTTACTTGGCCATGAAAAAAACCACCCTTTAGTCAAATGTCTAAAGTATACTGCACAACACATTACCGAATACTTAGTATTATTTAGCCTTATGAAGCACAAATTGCTTTATGATTATGATTTGCTCTCCCATGTAAAGGAGAAACCCAATGACCCAAGTAAGGACAAAGAAGTAGTTGTGCCTAATTCAATGAATTTGCGATTATGGTAGTGTGTATGCCTATTTTATTCACATACAATCACTGCGGTTGAAGATTTGCCTTTGGTTGTTGCCTATCCCTACAGAAAAGCAGGCAGACGGTTGATTTTTATTCTATGGTTTTGAATCTCTTGTGGCTCTCTTTTCTTTATCTCTTCCTCCTAAATCCCTCCCCCTTCTGTGTTACTCTTACTCTCTTTCTCTCTTTCCATTTGCTTTATCTTCTCACTCCTACCTCCCTCTCTCTTCCTCTCTCTCTCTCTTCATATTTTTTCACTTTCATCTACCCGACCATTATTGTACACACTCTTGTTTTTCTTCTCTTCCTTTTCCCTCCATCTTCTTCTTTTTATAACTCCCTCTTGCGTTTTTTTTTTACAATCTTATCTCCTTTCTCAGTAAAATCATATATTTTTAACATAATGTCTCTCCATTTTATTTTTCAATGCCAAATTTCAAAGTTTTTTGTTTTGCACTGCATTTACTAATTTCAGATGTACTGAAAACACACAAGTATGGAAATGGTCACGCGCTTGTTTTCTAAACTCATGGAGTGTTTCTGTGATCTTCGGCATATGATGATTTGCATCAGCAACTCTTGTGTGAAAATGAGATCCAGAAAGCCACTTCTTATGATAGACATGAAGGCAGTCCAAGAGAGGTACAGCTTCTCCTAACTTTATCCCAGTGAAGATGGTCAGAATGTGTCCTTTACCACTGGGTAGCTGAGGAAAATCAGAAATAATCTTTGCATAAATGTACTCTCATCCTGAAGTGTTTGCAATTTGTACTTGCATTTCTTCCTCAGTTTTCTCTCTCAATAACTTCACCAACATCTTGCCTGTCTGCCTTACTCTTTTCCATAGCTGTAGCTTTCTAAAAATATCACCTCCTTCTTTCAGTAGTGGGCTGAGATGGGCGTCAGCCTCCCTGTGACACGAATTAGGATTAAGCGGTTCAGAAAATGAATTAATGAATAATAAATAAATATTTGTTCTTAACAATACTAGGAATTTTATTTTTCTTGTGTTTTCTTCCTGAAATCAGATAAACACAAAAAGATTGTCTCTATAATAATTGTTCAAAATAACAATTTCTGTTCTTGCTTGGTCTGACCGATAGAAACATTTTCAGAATTACTGCTACTAATGCAACACTGTAAACAAACTATTTTGAGGACAAGTATTACTGTCATTAAAACCTGCAAAAAGCGTTCATTTCTCTATGAACTGAATTGTGAAGACTTGTTTGATTATAGATTAATTGATAACTGTCCTGTGAACATTCTATTTGAGATTTGTGTGCACTCCATTAGTTTTCCCTTCCAGCTAGTTTATAAAGCTGCACTTATCAGCAGGTCATGGCACTGCATCATATAGAAGCCTTATGCATCTCACATCTGACTAAATAAAAGGAAATGAAATTAGCTTAATGACCTCTTATTTAACTGCCTACTGTCACAGGATGGTTAGGAGCTTATTAAGCATTTAGAGCTGTGAGTTTTCCTGGTGTGGATCAGATAATTTCTCAGTTCATAGCGAAGCCCTGCAAAGCACCATAGTCATGGATATGGCTTGGGTGGCCTGTGTCCATGCATCACTGAATAGAAATAAAACATGATAGCTTCATTTTGGATGGTTGTCCCTTGTCCGCACATCCCTGAGTTGAAGCTGATTTATGTGGAGCTCCACCTTGGAGCATTGCCTAAATCAATATTTGTATAGTTTTTTTAATACAAACACAAAAACAAATGGTCAGGGTGTACCCTGCCTTCGCCCAGAGTTGGCCGCACAACCCTAATTAGGATTAAGCGGCTTAGAAAATGAATGACTGAACACAAAGAAAATTGTCGGGCGATACAGTGGGTAGTGGTTAGCATGACTACCTCACAGCAAGAAGGTCTTGAGTTCGGTTCCTGGGCTCAGGTTTTTCTGTTTCTGTAGTTTTCCAGCCAATGTGGGAAATATGCCAAATAAATAAAATAGTTCATAGCATAATAAATAGTATTGTATGGCCTAAAAGATATGTTGCCAAGACAAATTTTTATACAAAAGATGGTTTTGACAATATTGCAACAGTGGGAGATTCACTGTGTTTGGTCATGTGACTAAGCACTGCATGAAAAGCTTATAGAATGGTGCGAGAGTATAAGTCACATTATAGATGGAAACATTCTGAAATTATTTATCTTGGTTTCATTATTTTACATCACAAAAACCTGCCATTTTCAACAGAGGTGTGTGAACTTCCACAGTACACTTCAGTGAATATGTTTTATTCAATTAATGGTAGCCATGCTATTAATTTTACTGTTGTAGCCTACATGAATCAGCCATAACATGAAAGGTAAAGTGATTATTTTTGATAATGTTCTTATAGCACCGCCTGCTGAGTAGTGTGATGTATTTTACAGGAAGTAAACATTCAGTTGTGGAAGTTGATGTGCTGGAAGAAGGAAAAATGAGCGAGTGTGACGATCTGAGTGATTTTAATGAGGATCTCATTGTGATGATAAACAACTGGACCTGTACATCTCTAAAACAGCAGGTGTTGTGGGGTGTGTCCTGGTGTACAGGTGTAAGTACCTACCAAAGGTGTAGAAGGAAGGAGAAGCAGTGAAGTGGAAGATGATCATGGGAGCTACAAGACTCACTGATGTGTGTGCGTGTGAAGGTTAGTAAGTCTGGTCTGATCACACAGAAGAGCTACTGTAGCACAAACTATTGAACCTGTTACTGATGGATCTGATAGGAATCAGAACACACAGTGTGTTACAGCTCGCTGTGTGTGGGACCCGTCTACATACACACCACTAGGGGTGATAATGTTATAGCTGATCAGAGTATATGTTCACCACACAAAGTTTGTGAAGGGCTGTGGTGTTCAGCCATATATTTTTAAGAATATATTTGCTTGTGTTTTTTCTGCTTCAGTGGAAGCTTTTATACAGATATTTAAAACATATCTCCAGTAGTTGTTGTATATGGGCTAGAGTCACGAATACTGACTGTTTTCTGCTTGGTATGCCAAAACTTAAAGTATTTAAATTAAGCATGTAGTTCGTGCCTCTTGTCACACTTTCCTATGATGCCCTTATGGTGCTAATGAGGATTTACTTTCAATTACACAGAGCACTTGAGTACAGCAAATCTTTCATTTGGCCCAGTGTGCATTTGAATACCAAGTACTAAAAGAATGTGGCGGTTGCCCAGACCACCTTTAAATGTGGGCTGACCGCTCAGATCCCAGTGCTTCTTTCGGACACATTTGACCCCATTCACACCTCTACTTGGAGCCATCCTCTTCCCATAGGTCATGTGTTAATGACAGGTGTGAAGGGAGCTTCAGTAGCTCAGCTATTTTCGTTAAAGGCCAATTACTATTTTTCCTGTCTCTCCATCTCCCTTTTTCCATCTCTCCCTTCATTTGCCCCCTCTCTGGCTCATGTTTATTATAAATACTAAGGTGAGAGAAGTGTGGGGCAACAAAATGCAGACTAAATTAATGTCACATTGCTGAAGAAATACAGGTACCAAAGAGGTGGAGCTGAAACTAGTGCCAATGGTAATATCTCTGATTGAAATTGCTTCTTTACTGGTGCAATAATATTCAGAATTAAGCAAGTGTAGTATTTCTGCATCACCCTTCACAAGTGCCTTTTCTGGGGATTTAAACAGTTTCAGAATTAAAATTTACGTTTATGAATATTTTTTAAATGTGTTTTTAAAGATGGTAAACGGAGTTGGTCTATGGTTGGTGTATGGGCAGCCATTAAATCATAGTTTTCATTAAACATTAACGTATATTTGAAATAACTGTGTGGTACTTTCACAGCAGCACCACATACATTTTAACACTGAAAGGACATGTGTATGCCAGCTAACATTCATTCATTTAATTATTTTCTGAACTGCTTAATCCTAATTAGGGTCACGGGGAGGCTGGTGCCCATCTCAGCCGACTCCGGGCAAGGGCAGAGTACAACCCTGGACAGCTCACCAGGCCATCGCAGAAACATGCTGACGGCTATGCAGCCTACTCTTGAAAAAAATCTGCCAGGTAACATTTCCAAATATTTTAATCATCATCAGTCTTTCACTCCTCATCACCTAATAACCTGGAGATAATAATGCACTCCTTTCAGTCGATACAGGTCGTCCTGGATTTGCATTTGTTGTGACATCATGGTGAGCCACACACTTTGGTGGAAAATTGCTGAATTAGGGTTTGTACAGAAAATTTGCAGTCTCACTCTCTCGCTCTCTCTCTCTTGTTTTGTGTGGGTGTCTCTGTTTCTCTCTCTCTCTTTGTTTCTCTCTATCTCTGATTGTATCTTTCTGTCTCTCTCTATCTCTCTGTATGTATTTGTCTTTCTCTTGGTCTCTCTCTGTATCTCTCTCTCTCTATCTCTCTCTTTATTTCTGCCTGTCTCGCTTTGTCTTTATTTCTGTCTGTCTCTTTCTCTCTCTCTCGCTAACCCCCCCCCCCTCTCTGTGTCTCT
>JAQMYF010000004.1:12833025-12843019 GCA_030014195.1 Neosilurus mollespiculum
ATGTAATGTTAATGATCTTTTACTTTGCCCACAGAGTTCTGCTACTGCTATGTGCTCTGTTTACAGGTGCTATATTCCAGAAACATACAGATACCTGATTAAGGGCAGTGATGGCTTAGTGGATAAGGGGATAGGTTACTGATCCGAAGGTCAGCGGTTCAATCCCCACTGTCAACACTGTTGGGCCCTTGAGCAAGGCCCTTAACCCTCAGTTGTATAAAAATGATAATTGTAAGTCACTCTGGATAAGAGCGTCTGACAAATGCTGTAAATGTAATTGATATTACCATGTACATCGCTTTGTAGCAAAGCATTTCAGCCTTTCACCTTTACCTCAGGTCAGACTGTACGGTGAATACTTATGTTTGCTGAAGTTGAATTCTTTATCCAAGTTTCTTTGTAACTACAGTTGCACTAGCTTTAGCACAAGCATGTCTCACCCACCAATATCACTGATGGACTATAGTTAATGCTGTGGAGAGTCTCCGGATGTTGGCTTCTGGGTTGGCCCTGAACTATGTGTTCTTTTAAAAGCCATTGAGGATCTAACCATACATAGATTTTAACCTCCAAGAGGATGGACTGAAAAGTTCATAAGCTAAAAAAGAAGAAGTGATGCCAAAGCATAATGGTTAATGTATGAACTTTTCAGCCAATGCTTGTACATTTAACACACTTTCAGTCCTTATTGAGAAGAGTTGCTTTTGGTTGGCTATGCATGGTATATTATGAATTAGGGTATGCTAAATTTGAGGCCAGATGTTTACATACATCATGGACATAAAAGCTATGGCAGTATCAGGCTTTCAATTTTTTATATAAACTGTTCTTTTCCAGGGCCGGAATGATTGTAAAATACACATTTTATGTAGAAAAGAAACTAGAATTTGGCACAAGTTTAAATTTATTTTGGGGTTTCTCAAATCAAAACAGGGTCAAAATTATACAGCCACCTAATATTTGGTTAAATGTCTCTTAGTTGTTCGTTAGTAGTTTTGTTAGTATCCCATAGTCGATCTGTGCCTTTGGTCAATGTTCTGCTGGAACACCCAGTAGTTTTCAAATTTCAACCATCTAGATCATGGTTTGATGTTACGCTGTGGAATTCTAAAGTAGTCCTCACTCACTTGCTCGCAGAACCACTTGATCCTATTAAGATGGAGCCTCATCCGTCTCTGGGTGAAGGCATGGTACACCCTAAACAGACCATCGCAGCACCAACATACACAAAACCATTCACATTCCACAATTTAAATTAGCCTATTAGCCTAATGTGCATGTTTTTGAACTGTGGGAGGAAACCGGAATACCGGAGGAAACCCACGTAAGCACAGGGAGAACATGCAAACTCCACACAAAACCACCCTCACCAAGGCCGGGACTTGAACCCAGGACCTGCTAACCACTACGCCACCGTGCCACCCTAAAGTAGTCCTACTTTTCACTATTCTGTGTAATTGCAATGCATCAGTGCCACTGGCAGCTAAACTGATTTGAATTCTACGTCTTCCAGGCCTGTCCCCTTTTTTTTATCATTTTGTTTATTTATTTTGATGCATTGAATGCTACAATTCAACTGTAATGAATACACCCATGGCATTTACTTTTATATGTTTTCTGATTGTATATCATTTGTTGTCTTAAAGGAGGAGCAGGAAGTTCCTTTGGTGCATTGTTACAGTAAAATGATGGGGAATGTGGTGGACGTTGGAACACAGACTGATCCAGTGGTGGTCCTGTCCCTGGCTCAAGCAGCTGTTCTGGGTCTCATATCTCAGAACGATATCTTTGGCACCACAATTGCCCCAAATGGCTTTTACACTGGAGAGGCACGTGACTGCCCACCTCCACCTTCAGAGGCAGTTGAGTATGAGTATTCAGACCAGTTGATTGGTGCAAATGGAGACTACCTATCTGAGCCCAATGGGGAAAACAGGAGGCCACATGGACCTTTGGGGGTGGAGGTAGAGAAAAGGCATTCAAGACCTCGGCGAAAGGCTATGAGGCACCAAAATGAAAATGATGAGGCAGTAGAACTGACTAAAAAACTTATAGATGTACAGACTTGGGTGAAAGGAGAACAACCTGAATATTCAAGCCCCTGTTACTACTCAAATGTTCACTGCAATGACAGTGAGTCTGTAGTGCTGGACCTTGCCCCACACAGAATGATGTTAAAGGAGGAGCAAAATAAAGGCAGCCCTGAACATGCAAAGGAGTCAAACAACCAGCCGAGTGATCCAGATTCGGATACAACGTCACAGGATGCTGATCACACACAAAAAATAGAAGCAGGCAGCCAGCCTGAGGGAGAAGGCACCAAAGAGGAGGGGTCAGATGAGCAAAGAGCACTCAATCTTAAGACTCCCGAAGAGGAAGTGAGCCCTGCAATGAGACGCTACTATGAATCTAGTGTTTTGAGCTATGAAGCTGCTGAGCCAGATCTGACACCAGGAGACTATGATGATGGTGTACAGGTGGCAACATGGACAGATAGTGAGAATCCTTCAGCCCGCCGTGTTCAGATTGACCGTTTAGATGTCAATGTGCAGATAGACGAGTCATACTGTGTGGATGTGGGTGAAGGCTTGAAGCGCTGGAAGTGCCGGATGTGTGAGAAGTCATACACGTCAAAGTACAATCTGGTGACACATATCCTGGGTCACAGTGGAGTCAAGCCACATGAATGCTTGCACTGTGGTAAACTGTTCAAGCAACCAAGCCACCTGCAGACACACCTGCTTACACACCAAGGCACAAGGCCACATAAGTGTACCGTGTGTAAGAAGGCCTTTACACAGACCAGCCACCTCAAGCGCCATATGCTGCAGCATAGTGATATCAAGCCATACAGCTGTCGATTCTGCGGACGTGGGTTCGCCTACCCCAGTGAGTTGCGCACACATGAGGCCAAGCATGAGAATGGGCGTTGTCATATATGTACACAATGCACAATGGAATTCCCCACTTATGCCCACCTCAGGCGGCACCAGGTCAGTCACCAGGGGCCTGCCGCCTTTCAGTGCAGTGAGTGCCACAAGAGCTTTGCCTACCGAAGCCAGCTGCAGAACCACTTAATGAAGCACCAGAATATGCGGCCCCACATTTGTTCTGAGTGTGGCCTGGAGTTTGTGCAAGTTCACCACCTCAAGCAGCATCTGCTCACACACAAGGTACTAGCACAGCAGGCCCTCAAACTCAAGGTACTTTTAAGGACAGTCACATCCTGCAATTCTTATGCAAAGCTACTTGGTTAGAGGGCTTCTGCTCTATGATGCTCATCATTTCTTAAGGTAAATCAGTATAACAAAACATATGTAGTAAATTGTGTTGCTGGAGGAAAAGGTGAGATGATAGTGGGAGATAATATTCACATTTTTCATGTCTCTTATGTCATTATGTCACTGTATACATGGGTGGGCCTTTCAGGTATATTTATGGCTGCCAAAGTATATTTGGTGATCTGTTTTAGCTAATAAGTATGAAGAATGAGAATGTTCTCTGATTGTTAGATAAATAATAATGAACAAATTGTACTGTCTTAGAAAAAGGAATAGCTTTGTACTGGAATTATTGGTAAAATCGCTGAAAAGACAGCTTTCATGTTGTAGACAATATTAATCATTATGCATGTTACATGTACTTGAGTCCAGTCAGCTCATTTGGATTTTTAATAGTGTTTTTGTAGCCTGTTTGACTGATCATTAAATTGACATTAATAGACCTACATTTGGTCATTATAATTTTGGAAGTAAAATAAATGAATAGTCTATTTATGATCTTATTATCAGAATTCAAAGATTTCAAAATCACAGCAAAATAAATTAACAAAGACAGCGGTTTACCCTGCTGCCTCACAGCAAGAAAGTTTGGAGCTCAATTAGTAACGAATGGCCTTTCTGAGTGGAGTTAGCATATTCTCCCCATGCTTGTATGGGTTTCCTCCAGTTGCTTGGGTTTCCTTCCACAGTCCAAAGTAATGTATGTTAAATAACAGCTATGATAAATTGCCCATAGTTGTGAATGTGAGTGTGAATGGTTGTTTGGGTTTGTGTTAGTCCTGCAGTAGACTGACAACCTGTTCACAGTGTAACCAGTCTCTCGCCTGATGTCAGCTATGATTGGTCTTTCAGATATATCTATGGCTGCCAAAATATGATGATATGGTGATCCATTTTAGCTAATAAGTATGAAAAATGAGAATGCAGTTTGTCAAAATACCATTTTACAAAATAATATTAAAGGACAGTAGTATGCAGTTTGTGGATGTATCCTGATGTTATATCTCCACTTTCCCACTACTTTAGCAAGCACAGTAACCATTAGAGCTGACACTTATGTTGCCCTATGTGTCAGTGCCTGCCCATTAACTTAAGTTATTATCAAATTCAAATTCAAATTTATTTGTCACATACAAAATCTTACACAGTACAATATGTAGTGAAATGCTTGTTACAACTGTCCTTAAAATTTGAAGAATTAGCTATCAAGGAGAAAGGAACAATAACTATAACTATAACTATTTAAAGGACTTTATAGTTAAAGGTCAATATAAATATAAAAATGTAAAATAAAATAGAAAATATAAAGTGTCTGTAAAGTGTCAAGTGTCTGTGTGCAACAATCAGCTGAGGTGGGATGTAATGTTCATGTGTAACTCCGGTAAATCAAATATGAACTCCGGACAATACTGTGTCCCACAGATTAGGTCTGGACATGGTTCGGACATGACACTCACCCTGAGATTTTCCATGAAAGACAATTTTACCCAGCTTGAAATATTGTCTGGTTTAGGTGAAGGGTGGGACCTAGGATGAATATGCAGGAATCAAGAAATAACACACTTTAACAGCATATTAGTAAGCCGTGAGTTGATCTGTGGGTTGGGCAGGTCCAAGGACAAGTTAGTTGACTAGTAAAATATCTGGGTGGGTGTGCAAAAGTCATTATATGCTCTCCTAATTGCATGCAATAGGCTATGATTACTCTTCCTCCTTTCTTTCTGAAACACATATGCACTTTTTTTTTGGCTTTACTGTATTAATCCCGCAAGGGAAATTATTGCCTGTGCATTTAACCCATCCAAAGTGAGGACACGCACTCGGAGCAGTGAGCTGCCACACATTAGGGATGCCTGGAGAGTAGTTGGGGGTTAGGTGCTTTGCTCATGGGCACTTCAGCCATGAAGGTGAAGGAAGGGAAGGTGTAGCTCACTCCCCCTGCTGCCACACATTTTTCCTGCTGGTTCGGGAATCGAACCAGCGACCTTTCGGTCCCAAAGCTGCTTCTCTAACCATTAGGCTACGGCTGCCCCCAATATTGTTATCTTTACCAGCATCTTTTTTCCTTAAATACCATATTTAGCTTTGAAGTCTGTTTTTGATCAGAAACAAGAATGAATGGGGGTGTGAGTGAGAGACAGAAAATGTGAACTGCTGTATTTCTGATATTTAACAACAAAGAAGTGACACGGTGGCATTGTGGTTAGCACTTCCACCTCAAAGTATGAAGGTCCTGGATTCGAGTCCCATGCCCGATGCGGTGGTTGTTGTGTTGGGTTTCCATGTTCTCCTCATGCTTGTTGGCTTTTCTCCCACACTTCAAAGATATATGCATTAGGCTAAATGGATATTCTTGATTGCCCTTAGTGTGAGTGTGAATGGTTGTGTGTTGGCCCTGAGATGGTCTGGTGAGCTGTTAAGGGTGTACCTTGCCTTCACCCAGTGTTGACTGAGGTAGGCTCCAGCCTCCTTGTGATCCTAATAAATTTTCCATCATACTCTGCCTTGCATGTAGAGCATTACACTTGTTAATATGTAAAGTCTACAGATCTGGAAAAGGTCATTAATGCATATTTTTTGAGGGGGATGTCAGTTATCATAACAGGTTCGAGTGGTGCAGGTATAAAATATCAAAAAACCCTGATTTCACTGAGGGACATTAAAGATGGCAGACAAGGCTACCGACTTAATTTTGTATTGTTGTTAGCAGTGTATTTGTATACACATTGGTTTCTAATCAGTTCCACACCAGTCACACAATATTAATGTTAACATGACCTTGTGTATGATCTAAGTCCTGCCTCGGCTCACTATGAATTCTCCAGACAATTATCTGGTCTAGTCTCACTTGGGGTCATTCAGATATTACAAAGATTTTGTACTAGGGAGCTGGCAGAGTAAAGTCACTTTAATGGCCGTGTGATTTTGACATTTGTGTTCACAAATACAGTCCTTCCAGATAAATTGTAAAAAGTTCAGGATTTCAGTGCATATGTGATTTCAATGTGATATATGAGTTATAGTTAGCAAATCCACCTGCTGTAGAGCCCACCTTCTTTTTACTTCCAGCTACAGCAGGTGATTAACACTTTTCTTGTATACACTTATTGCTGTGAATATTTCTTATCATAACAGTAATACCCCTTTTTAATCCAAATATGTTATAAGCCCAAACTCTCAACTTGTAAAAGTTTTATCATTATTTAACTAGTCAATTAATTTATCTGAAATGTATAATATCACAGTGTAATTAGCTTATGTGACTGTCCTAAAATACTTACATTAAGGATGTATTTGCATATTCTCACTGTGCTTGCGTGAGTTTCCTATGGGTACTCCGGTTTCCTCCCACAGTACAAAACATGCGCAGTAGGTTAATTGGCTGTTCCAAATTTCCCCTAGGTGTGAGTGGTTTTGTGTGTGTGTTGACCCTGTAATGGCCTGGTAAGCTGTTCAGGGTGTACCCCGTCTGCACACAGAGTCAGCTGAGATGGGTGCCAGCCTCCCCGCAACCCTAATTAGGATCAAGAGGCTTAGAAAATAAATGAATGAATGAATATTAATTATGTTACTGGACATAAAGATTTCATGCAAGCTCACAAACCTTTAATTAAAACATATAGAAGAATTTTCTGTAAGATTAGCCACTCCGTACCTAATAAAAAAATAATACACTTTGCATACATTACAAATATATTACTTGCTCAGACAGAAACCATTCTCTAGGACCAATTTTATATAGAGACCATGGGCCTTGAGTGTTTATAGAATAATACTATAAACATTCACAAAGACATAAAAATAAGCAGACTGCAGATTTAATTCCTCTCAGCACTTTCTTTTATTATTATTATTAAGATGACATTGTTGAACCATTTCTTCCATTGCTTAGGCAACAAAAGTTCTAACATTCAGTGAACATAAGCAGCATCTATGGAAATAGTATACTTAGTTTTCCTACAAAGATTTCTTTTAAACATGAAATAAAAACAAACTGTTTTTACCTTCTTGATGTGTCTCTTTCAAAGGGTATGAAAGAGTACAAATGTGACGTTTGTTCTCGTGAGTTCACCCTGTCAGCCAATCTGAAGCGCCACATGCTGATCCACACCAGTATGCGACCTTTCCAGTGCCACATCTGCTTTAAGACCTTCGTCCAGAAACAGACCCTCAAAACGCACATGATTGTCCACCTTCCTGTCAAACCCTTCAAATGCAAGGTGAGATACAGTACGTACAATTTTCTAAACAATGTTGTTGTTTTGGGGTTTTTTTTAATTGTGGAAACAATGTTGTTGGGGTTTTTTTTTTTCAGAATTGTAGGCACAGCTGATTTTGGTTTCCTAGACTGCAATCATAAATGTGCTGTTAACCAATTTTGCTTTGTAGGTGTGTGGGAAGTCATTTAATAGAATGTACAACCTACTTGGCCACATGCACCTCCATGCTGGTAGCAAGCCCTTTAAGTGCCCCTACTGCAGCAGTAAGTTCAACCTGAAAGGAAATCTCAGTAGGCATATGAAGGTGAAACATGGCATTCTAGATGTCTTGCCAGATGGGCGAGGTAAGAATGTACTTGTTTATGGCTTGCTTTGACCTGGAATTAAGGGATTCCCATGAAATGTTATTATTCACTAGCAAATGATCATTAAAATAGTTTAAAATTAATTTTTAATGTTCAATTTTAAATTTAATACAAAATCATCCAATTGGCACCTAATGCAGGATGTACAAATGAATGACTTCTGTAAATAGAACTGATGTCTCAGTAATTGTCTTGTATATGCAGACAGCAACCCTGATATAGAAGGCCAGGAAGATTATGAAGAAGACAGCTTTGACTACAGTGAAAGAGAAAATCTGGCTAGCAACAACACCCAAGACCTGGCCAAATTTGCTGAGATGGGATATTACAACTATACAAAGGCTGCTGCTTATTACACCACAGCATAATACACCACGAGACACTCAGACTCACCAATGGCCTGTTTTTGTAAGATTTTATCATGGACTATTGACAAAATGGCTGTCTGGTGGTTGTGCACTGCTACTTTGATTACTGTATTGGAGATCATTTATATGCCTGCGAATAATTAGACATTTAGGGGTTCCATTTAAATTTGAGTATAATACTATATTTAGGTGTCATACAGTGGGTAATAGGTAGAGGACATCAGCTGAAAATTCCCAGTGAATTCTAATGCCATACTCCACTTCAGAAATAACATTTTTTTTCAGTCTAATTTAAAAGTGTTGTGCAGCAGTCTATATAGAGGCACTTAAAAGACAGCCCTTAATCCTTTTGAAATATCCATCATACACAATTTTATACCATCATCAACGCTAACGGTAATGCAACATTAATGGTAATGTAGAACCATAACTTTCATTAAAAAAAACAACAAAACAATAAAGTGAAAAACAAAATGGTTTGGGAACATCTTTACCATCCTAAAAATGCTAGGATATGGATAACCAGCTTGTTCATTTCTAATAAATCTTGCATCTGTCACATGTAAACCCAAGTGGGATTTTAGTAGGAGGGTTGATTTGCATAATCATTTTAGCCTAGTAGGAGGGTTGATTTGCATAATCATACTTATTAAAGAATAGCCAAATCAGTCAAAATAAACTAGAACTAACAATACATTTTGTTCATTATTAGCAATAACTAAATTAGTTAGTTATCCTAGCGTTAAGGTTGTGTCTAAACGTTTCTAGGTACCAGTACCAAATCAAACTTTAATACTGGATATGACGAGTGCTAAGACTGTAATGGTATTACTCACTGATGCACAGCAAACACGACTCATACACAAGGCTCCCCGAGATTTCTGGGGGAATTTCTCATAAAAAAAAAAAAACTATGTGGGGATAAAAAATGGTCTTAACAGGAAAAAAAAACCCACATCGCTTGGAAACTTTTTTCCTCCAACATATTTGAACAAGCAAAAATTTCACCCTCTTGGATACAGCGCCTCCCAGTGATGTGCAGTTTCAGAAATAACCCATGGCTTGATCTGTAGGTTGGGTGAATACCAGAAATAAATGGTAGGTGGTGGCAGAGTGGGTTGTCCAATTACCAGTGTAAAAAATGCCTAAAAATAACTTGGATAAACACTACACAAGGGACTTTATATAGGCTCTCTGAATTGATTGCAATGATTACTGGTCCTCCTTCACCTCTCTTGCTTGTTCTCTGTAACACACATTCTTGCATTTTCTTCAATTACAAGTTGTTTTATTTAAGTGCTATCTTGTGAAATTCTCTTGAGGAGGCTTATCAGGGTTTGATATGACTGACTTAAGGTTAGGTTAATTGTATAGGTAATGTGCACAATGTCTGCCTAAAAAGTAAGACAGATGTGACGGTGTGCATGTGGGGGAGTGACTAGAGGGGCACTTTTATTATTGTTAGGCTAAAGACAGTAAGATTGCCTTGCAATAAATGAAACCGGACGTCATTGCGTCCCGACCCTGGAAGAAGCGGAAGAAGATGAATGAATGAATGGACGTCATTGCTATAAAGGCTAAACTAGAAGTAATAATTCCAAGGCTAAATTAAAATTATTAGGCTACAAAAATGTTCAGTAGTGGTGTGCAGGTATTGCCAAAATATGATATTGCGATTATTTCTAGATGCACAATATGTATTACAATTTGCTCACAAACAGCAAATTAAATAAAGGTCCTAATTCATCAAATTATATATA
>JAQMYF010000004.1:12887654-12898142 GCA_030014195.1 Neosilurus mollespiculum
TATATATAAAATCCCCATTATATGCTTCTGCTAGAACCAATTAAAGTTCTATTTAAGGGCTGCTTATCTTCTTCGGTAAGTAGTTAAAAGATTATTTACAGATTAATTAAAATATACGTGGGGACCTTTGCTTAATTAAAAGTTTTAGGGGCATAAAATGAGTCACTTTGAGTGGGTCCATACAGGCATGCATGCATGAAGCCTACTGGTTTTGCGTGACTGTCTTATATTAGTTTTATGATAATTGACATACGAAAACATTATAAAAGGATATAAAATTGGACCAACTACTAATTTTGCACATTAACGGTGACCCTCTGGATCTTTCAATTCAACTGGAAATGAGAAGTGAATGAAAGGGGGATCACACGTGCATTGCACAGTCCCCTAGTTACATTTATGAATGGCACAAATTTCCTCTTTAAAAGCATTCAGTTGGTGTGTACCATTGTTGCCCCCCTGCACAGAACAATGGGGACCTGGCATGTTGCCTTAATACAACTTTTATGGCAAGACTGCCATCACAATACATTAGCACTGATCATATGCTCCTGTTTACATCGGTGGGTCAAGGTGACCTTTGACACACGCACTCTGTGCATGTGTACTGCTAATCCAAATTTGGCTTATTGACGAACACACTTGACACTGCATTGGCTGTGTGTATGAACTATGCTTATTCAGCTAATGTAGTGTATTGAACCTACCCTTAAAATGTAAATGAAACATATCCAAGTGCTTTCTTAATTATTTTATTTTTATTTCCTAATGATTTTGAACACATTTTCACAGTCTAATCACTGCTGATTTTCATCCTGGAAAAGACAAGGACAACACAAAAGAGATTCACTGATTTTCATAGCCCATCTTTTTCATAGCCCATCTTAAAATCTATCTACCTGGAATAACATCCTCACAGACAAAGTCTCTCTGACTAGTCTCATAACCACAATTGACAAGCTTTTGAGAAGACTGGCCGCAGTCATCTGCTCACTGTGCTTTTGCTTTCTGGAAGCTGTGAATAAATTAGTATATATGCAGATGACACTATAGGTGGGAATAGTCTCCAAGTAGACATACTATGCACAATACGTACGGAGCCCTGCACAGTGACCTAATTGCGCAGATGTGGAGGAGTGTCCATGACAGAGAGTGGACAAATCGGGGCAAAGCATGGTTTGACTGGCAGGAGGCATGTAGTGTGTAGGAAGAATGCAGACTTTTTATTTTGAAAACGAAATGAAAGTGAACGGTGCTGAGGAATCAAGTAGATGGCTATCCCACTGTCTGCCGGCTTAATTTGAAAGCTGTCAGTAACTGAACTGTGTTTGTATTTCAGAACATTCTTAAACTTTTTATTTTTTTAATATTCGAAATAGCTTTTAATTAGTCATCATGTCATTGTGTTTGCATCTAGTGGCTAACATATCTCAAAATAAAGTTCTTTGACCCTATATTGTTATGAAATATGAGTATAAAAAATCTAATATTGATCACTACATAAAGTATTTAATTTCATTATTTTCACAAGTAATATTTATTATTGAAATATACACAAAAAATTTGTTTAAACAATAAAAATATACAAAGTTAATAAATTACTGAAATTAAATAGCTGTGAAATTATGTACAGTTGCAAATTATTCAAATTAAGTAGCCCATTGGACCCTTAGTTAAGATCTGCAAGCTGTAAAATCAAGTTCAGAGAGAAAGTGGAATCCTGCAACAGTGGCTCAAATATCAGACACATATTGAGTGGGCTAAAGACTATCACAGACTACAAAGGGAAGAGCTTTAACGTGGGGGAGGTGACTGCTTCCTAACCTGAGGAGTTGAACACCTATGCCCGCTTTGAGGACCATAGAAAGTCGCAGTTTCAGATCTCTTGGGCAGATGTATGTATATACTTTAAAAAGTTAAACACACGGAAATCTCCAGGACCAGACAACATCTGAGGTCAGGTTCTCAAAGCATGTGCTCAGGAACTGGCAGATGTCTTCAGACATTTTTAACCTTTTCCTGCTCCTGTCTGTCGTCACCACATGCTTCTAGAGGACCACCATTGTCCCTGTCCCAAAGAAACCTAATGTGAGCTGCCCCAATGACTATCGCCCAGCAGCACTCACCTCCATCATCATAAAGTGCTTTGAGCGTATAGTCAAAGCTCACAGCACAACTACACTGCCTGCTACGCTCGATCCATTTCAGTTCACCTACCGTCCAAACAGTTCCACAGACGATGCAAAAGCGCTGACTCCTGGACGTTGCCCTTTCACACTTGGACCACAAGAACACTTATGTGTGGATGCTGTTTATTGAGTACAGCTCCACTTTCAAGGCCATAATCCCATCCAGGCTTGTCATGAAGCACCAGGATCTGCGCATCAGTGGCTTCTTATGCAACTGGATCCTGGACTTCCTGATGGACAGACCACAGGTGGCAAGGATTGGCAGTTTAACATCCCCCACATTAACGCTAAGCACAGGTGCCCCCCCAGGAATGCTTGCTCAGCCCCCTGCTGTACACTGTCTTTACTCACGATTGTATGGCTGCACACAGCTCCAAAGCCTTCATCAAATTTGCAGACTACACCATTATCATCAGCTGCATTTCAGATGGAGATGAGTTTACTTAGACAGTAGGGCAACGTCAGCAAGACCAAAGAGCTCATTGTGGAATACAGAAGACTGCAGAGTGGAGGCCACACTCCTATCTACATCAAGGGGATAGAGGTGGAGAGGGTCAGTTGCTTCAGGTTCCTGGGGATCAACATCAGTGAGGATCTGAGCTGGTCACATCATGTGGGTGTGATCGCGAAAGCAGCAAGACAATGGCTCTTCTTTCTTCTGCGGCTGAGTAAGTTTGGCATGGACTACAGAATATTCACCAACTTCTAATGATGCACCATCAAGAGTATTCTGTCTAGCTGCATCACAGCCTGGTACTGTAGTGTAGTGTAATGCTCTGGACTGCAAAGCTCTACAGAGGGTGGTCAGATAAGCACAATGCATCACCAGGACTGAACTGCCAGCCATCCACGACCTCTACACTTAGTGCTGTAGGAGAAAGGCCCAGCGGATTTTCTCTGATGTCAGCCACTCCAGCCACAGTCTGGCAGTGCTCAGACCATACGTTGCACACTGCATCAAATTGCTCTGCATGGCTGTCGTCCCAGAAGGAAACCTCTTATAAAGATAATGCACAAGAAAGCCCGCAAACAGTTTGCTGAAGACAAGCAGACTAAGGACATGGATTACTGGACCATGTCCTGTGGTCTGATAAGACCAAGATAAACTTATTTGGCTCAGATGGTGTCAAGCATGTGTTGCGGCAACCAGGACAAAGACAAGTGTGTCTTGCCTACAGTCAAGCATGGTGGTGGGAGTGTCATGGTTTGGGGCCGCACGAATGCTGCTGACACTGGGATCTACAGGTCATTGACGGAACCATAAATGCCAACATGTACTGTGACATACTGAAGCAGAGCATGATCCCCTCCCTTTCGATACTGGGCTGCAGGGCAATATTCCAACATGATAACGACCCCAAACACATCTCCAAGACGACCACTGCATTGCTGAAGAAATCAGGGTAAAGGTGATGGACTGGCCAAGCATTTTTTCAGAACTAAACCCTATTGAGCATCTGTGGGGCAGAGCACAAGGTTTCTAACATCCACCAGCTCCGTGATGTTATCATGGTGGGGTAGAGGAGGATTCCCAGTGGCAACCTCTGGAGCTCTAGTGAACTCCATGCCCAAGAGAGATAAGGCAGTACTGGAAAAAATGGTGGCCACACAAAAATATTGACACTTTGGACACAATTTGGACATTGCCACTTAGGGTACTTACTTGTACTCACTTTTGTTGCCAGCAGCTTAGACATTATTAGCTGTGTGTTGAGTTATTTTGAGGAGGACAGCAAATTTGCACTGTTATACAAGCTGTATACAGACTACTTTACATTGTACCAAAGTGTCATATCTTCAGTGTTGTCCCATGAAAAGATATAATAAAATATTTACAAAAATGTGAGGGGTGTACTCACTTTTGTGAGATACTGTATATTTTACTTCTTTTAGCTTATTTTTATTTCTTTTATTTAGATAATTTTTTTTTCTTATTTTATATTTTATCTAAATATTTATTTATGTGCAATACTTTTTTCTTTACATGCAATATTTGTTTCTTATGTGGAATATTGTGGGGGCCCTGAATCCAATAATTTATTTGCGGGTAGTGATGCTCCATTGTTACCTGTGTGACAAATAAACTTGAAACTTGAACTTGAATGACCCTTGTGCTGATTTTCAGAAACATACATACATGACTGTTCTATGCAGGCTCAGAGCATCTTTCTTAAATATAAATAGGAAAAATACATTGTGCCCACATTTCTGATAAATTTTATAAATGGATAATTCACAGATATGACCATTAAAACTGTGCAGTGTTATGATTATGTATAATGATGGTCCCATTATATACTATAGTTTATTTTATGATTGTTTATTTGCACTTTCAGCTACAGAAACCTGGCCACAGAGCATGAGACTTTAATGCAGAAGTACCTCCATCTGCTCCAAATTGTGGAGACCGAGAAAACCGTTGCTAAGCAACTTCGACAACAGATAGAGGATGGGGAGATTGAAATTGAACGCTTAAAAACTGAGGTAAGGCTCATTAGAAGTGTAATAATAAATAATGATCATGTAATTGTAGACAAACACAAATTTCCTTAACATTTTCTGTAATGCACAAAAGCATATTTTGCTGGTTTTTCCACTTGCATCTTTTTGAAATAATTATAATCTTTTAAAAGCATAAACTTCTTAGACCCATCCAGGCAACTGCTGAGTGCATGTATGCTTGTGTAAAAACGAAATCAATTAAATAGGTTTGTGCTCTCGGCTGTGTTCCTTATCAACCAGATCAAATAGTCAGTTTACTTTAAAGTGCAAATATGGTTATCTGCATGGAATGACCTACTGAATATTCATGAAGGCAGTTTTTGTGTGTGTTACATCTCAGTACTGAAACATGACTGTAAACATTGTATTTAGTCAGGATATGAGAGCTGAGACTACTTTTGGCAGGACATAGGAATTAAATCACATCACTGATAAAATTCTCAAATTAGGTTTATTTTATAAATTAGGTTAGAGTAATTTTCTGTTGCATTAACTGTAGCATAAATGAGTGTTTTAAGCACTCATTGCAATGTGTTTTTACACAGTAACTAAGAATGCAACAGCTTTAAAATTTTCTTTCCCTTGAACTGAAGGGTATGAAATGTTCCACAATGAGAGTGCGATTTTTGTTGTTTTGTCCAAAATTATTTGGACAGTATTGCTTTAAAAAGAAAAGAAAAAAACCTAGTTTTGCCTTTATACACCACCAAATGAATTAAAAATAAAACAGTTAAGATGTGATTTCAGTGTTTTTCACAAGCTTAAACGTGATTGGACAATTAACTGACATGGCCTGTTTCTTTATTTTATTATGACAAATAAAGAGATGAAATGTTTGGAATTGATTCCAAGTGTTAAAATTGTATTTCACATCTGTTCATGGGAACTCTCTATGTGTTCCAAGGTCGTGTCAATGGAAGTAAAGACGGCCATAATTAGGCTGAAATAATAAACACACCTATCAAATTAATAAATTGTGGCCAGTTTATCAGTTTGATAGGTGGCTAAATCAACAAACTGGTACCACTGGAATACACTGGTGAGCTCAGCAGTACCAAAAGAACTAGAAAACCATGGAAGACAACTAACCTGGGTGATTGTAGAAGTCCTTCACTGGTGACAAAAAAAAATTCACAGCATTTGGTCAAATCAAGAACACTCTTGAGGAGGCAGGCTTATAACTATTAAAGCCTCCAATCAAGAAACATGTTCATGAATGTAAACAACTCAAGAACAGAACGAACAGATTAGACTTTGTAAGAAAGTCTGCTCAGTTCGGGAATAAGATTCTTTGGGCAGATAAAACAAAATAAGCTTCAACCAGAATGATAGGAGGAGAAGTGTCTAAAGAGGGAAAGGAAAATAATCCAAAGAATATTGCATCACCTATAAAACATGCACTGTAAAATGCAACCTATAGAATCTACCCTGTAAATTTTAGTTAACAATTTGCACTCAGATTTTGGTTAGATTTCATTCCAAATTTTGTAAAAAGAGTACCTGAAATCAAGAGTTATGAAATACTAAAAGAAATTAGTTGTCACACCATGTGGCTGAAGTAATTGGTGGATGCAAAGATATAAAAAAGGTTTATTAACTAACCAAGCAGAGGTACTATTAAACACAGTTCAAACTCAATGTCAGGCAGGTGAAATAATTAGATGATTCATCAAAGGCAGAGCAAACTCACAGACATAGAACAGGCAGGGAGCAATCATATATAAACTGACAATAACACAGGCAAAACAGGCAACAAGAATGAATAGACAAAGCAGGTCAAACACAGGAATCTAAAACATAGAAATTAAAGCTTAGCAGAATACTGGCAATGAGGACACAATGACAAAGCTTCTCCTCGTGCTTTACTTTGGGTGGTTTATAGAGTGCTCCCAAAAGCAGTGACCATACTGAGACCTGACATTTCTAATTGTATTGCATCATTAATTGCTTAAAAAATTGACTAATATTAACTCTCAGTTGTTAGTAGGCAATTGTTAATCTGCTTCATGATAATTATTAATAATTAGTCAATATGAGTTTTTAGCGGCAGTGGTGGCCTGGAGGTAGGGTGCTGGATTACTGATCCCAAGGTCGGGGGTTCAATCCGCACTATCAACGAGATGTCACTGCTGTCCCCACAGTGCAGCTAACTGGGTTATCAAAGGCTGGCATGACAGGCATGTAAAAGAACCATTGCTGATTTTCGTCAAGAGTAGGCTGTTTTGCCATCAGCGTGTTTCTGCCCTGCGATGGCCTGGCGAGCTGTCCAGGGTGTTCTCTGCCCTCGCCCAGAGTCAGCTGAGATGGGTGCCAAACCTAATTGGGATTAAGCGGTTCAGAAAATGAATGAAAGAATATGAGTTTTTAACCATTACTTATTCAAAGAAGATTTGATTTCCCCAAATAAACACTTTCAGACACAGCAGGCTGGGATCGTGTCAACGTTCTTAATCCCACAAGTAATAAAAATATAAAGAAAGCAGACCCAGTGGAGGTTTGCCATTCCTGGAACTGGTAACAACAGACAGTATGGTAATTGGTGAATGAATTAATCTTAGCTTAAAAAATCAGGAGGAGAGGGCCTGAGCAAAAAGAATAAAATAGGGAGAGAGGGAATATTAAATAATAGAGAGAGGGAATCTGCAGCAAATAACAATTTGTGTGGATTGTATTTACCTCCCCCAAAATCCCTTACAGTATGGTGAGCACTAGAATGTCTGCCAGTGAAACTGGGTCACTAGTTTTTAATGATTTATGATGTGACTGTTAATAGCAGGATGAATTCTGAAGAATATAGTACTATGCTCTCTGCTCAGATTCATAAAAATATTGTAAAGCATTAGGGAGCAGACAGCAAAAGCAGCTTAAGAGATTTAGTTGAGCATGCTTTTCACTCACTGAAGACAAGACTTAAGAAAGAAATAACCAGAAACATGCAGCTAGAGTAAAGGCCTGGCAAAACATCTCAAGGGAGGAAACTCAACATTTGGTGATTCCTATAGGTTCCAGACCACAGGTGGTCACTGACTGACCAAGAATTGATCGTGTTCGGCCAAATGGTCCGGCTCTCCGGCCTTGAGGAGTGCGCGGGTAAACCATGCTCAATCCACACATTTCCCCCACCAGACACTGATAGAGATCACGTTATTGATTTAAGGTAGAGCTGTTCCCATGCAGGCATTTATAGATTCAGGGGCTGGCGAAAGTTTAATGGATAGTTCCTTGGCCAAAAGATTGAAAATCCGGGCAGAACCCCTCTCTCAACCCGTCTCTGCCCGATCGCTGGATAACAAGCTTTTGAGCAGGGTCACCCACAGGACGGAAACCCTCACCATGATTATCGGCGAATCCCATACAGAGCCCATTTCACCTTATTAGTTGCACTCAACATCCGTTAGTATTAGGGTTTCCATGGTTGCAAGCCCACAACCCCTACATAATCTGGGAAATGGGGGAAATTAGGAGCTGGGAACCTGCCTGTAGTTTGTCCTGTCTGGCCCCGTCTCCTTCTGCGCACAGATTCCAGGTAAAGACGGCCAACCCGGAAGCTGCACCGGCTCCCAACGACTATCCCGATCTGTCGAGGGTGCCGCAATGCTACCACAACCTGGGGGAAGTGTTCAGCAAAACCAAAGCCTTGTCCCTCCCTCCTCATCGGCCTTGGGACTGTGCCATAGACTTCTTGCCAGGCGTACCCATTCCCAAAGCGAGGCTGTACACCATCTCGGTTCCTGAAAGGAAGGCCATGAATGAATACATTGAGAGCTAGCTGTGGGCCGGTATCATTCGCCCGTCCTGCTCCCACTCATTTCCTCCACCTTAGAGCTGCTCCAGCAGGCACGAATCTTCTCCAAGTTAGACCTGCAGAACGCATACCATCTGGTCAGGATCCGCGAGGTAGACGAGTGGAAGACCGGGTTCAACACTCCCACAGGCCACTACGAATACCTCGTCATGTCGTTCGGGTTGACCAACGCCCCGGCCGTCTTCCAGGGCTTCATAAACGAAGTCCTACGTGAGTACCTAAATGACTTCGTCTTTGTGTACCTTGATGACATACTTATTTTTTCCCCCGATCGAGCCACTCACCAGCGTCACGTCCGTCAGGTCTTGAGTCGCCAATGGGAGAACCAGCTGTTCGTAAAGGCGGAGAAATGTGAATTCCATGCCTCCTTAGTCTCGTTCCTGGGGTTCATCGTGTCCCCTAACCATGTCCAAATGGACCCAGAGAAGGTTAGTGCTGTCGCTAATTGGCCGCCTCTCACATCACGGAAGAAAGTGCAGCAATTTCTGGGGTTTGCCAACAAAGTTACTTTTCAGTGGTGTCCAGAGGCTGAAGGGGTGTTCCAAAAGTTAAAGAAACTGTTCATCACAGCACCGGTCCTTAAGATACCCGACCCCAAGCGTCAGTTCATCGTGGAGTTGGATGCCTCCAATGTGGGAGTGGGGGTCCCAGCGATCCCCCGAAGACAACAGGATTCATCCATGCGCCTTCTTATCTCGCAAGTTATTGCCTGCAGAAAGGAATTATGACGTTGGCAATCAGGAGCTGTTAGCCATCAAAGTGGCCTTAAAGGAATGGAGACATTGGCTGGAAGGGGCGGATCAGCCTTTCCTGGTGTGGACAGACCACAAGAACCTGGAGTACCTCAAGTCGGCCAAAAGGTTGATCTCGCGGCAAGCCAGGTGGGCCCTTTCCTTTAGTCAGTTTCAGTTTACCCTCTCCTATAGCCTGGGATCTCAGAACGCCAAGCCTGACGCTCTGTCCCGCCTTTATGAACCGGAGCCGGCTGCCAAGGAATCGGAGCCTATCCTACCTTGTGACCGTGTGGTAGGAGCGGTTTCCTAACAGCCTCGCCTCTCTGATGGCTCGGGACAGTTCGGCCCTTGCCGTTTTTAAGGCCGCCCTGTCCCCTGCTCTGAAGGCGAAGTCTCTCGACTTCAGAAGAGCATGCACTTTTGCAGTCATCCACAGCTTCTGGTTGGAGCATGTGATGATGGTCTTGGAGATGGTCATGTCATTGATGCACTTCCTGATGTAGCCGGTCACTGATGCCGTTTACTCCTCCAAGTCAATAGAGTCGACGTTGGCTGTCGCCTCCCTGAACATGTCCCAGTCAGTGCTCTCAAAACAGTGCTCTGGAGAGCAGAGATGGCTCTTGGTGGCCAGGTTTTAACCTGTTTCAGAACTGGTTTAGAGCGGTCTGACGAGTGGTCTGTATGTTGGAATTGACATCACAGAGATGTGGTCTGAGTAGCCGGGGTGGGGACGCGGCTCCGCACGATACACACCGGGAATGTTTGTGTAAACATGATCCAGCATGTTCACTCCTCTCGCAGCAAAGTCCACATGCTGATGGAATTTATGGAGCACTGTTTTGAGGTTAGCATGATTGAAATCTCCGGTGATGATAAACAGACCGCCGGGGTGAGCACTCTGCAGTTCATTAATAGCACCATAGAGCTCACACAGAGCCTCCTTAGCATTAGCGCTGGGTGGAATGTACACTCCGATATATAAAAGCGGTGGTGAATTCCCTGGGTCCCTTTCTGACTGAAGTATCACAGTCTGGTTTGGAAACAGCACCAAACAGGACAGGCAAACTCTCCAGAGGGTGGTGCGATCCGCAGAGCATACCATCCGTATCGAGCTTCCTGACCTGGACACTATGTACAGCAAGCGGTGCAGGACCAAGGCCAGGAAGATAGTGAAGGACCTTAGCCATCCCAACAATGGACTCTTCTCTCTGTTGTGGTCAGGGAAACGTTTCCGTTCCTTGAAAGCAAACACTGAGCG
>JAQMYF010000004.1:12923953-12947786 GCA_030014195.1 Neosilurus mollespiculum
TAGCAACAATTATAATTTCCAGTAAGAGCAGAAATTTCTTATCAATGTAAAATGCTCAATCCTTAAAAATGTAATAATATATAGAACACAGTTTACTGAAGTTATCAACATCAATTTATTATAATTAAAATACATAAATTTAAGTTAAGGCAGCATGGTGGAGCAGTGGTTAGCACGTCCGCCTCACAGCAAGAAGGCCTGTGTTCGGTTATCAGGCTTGGGCGTTTGTGTGGAGTTTGCACGTTCTCCCCATGTTTGCGTGCTATACTCCGGTTTCCGGAGGCAGTCCAAAAGCATGCACAGTAGGCTAATTGGCTGTTCCAAATCGCCCCTAGGTGTGAGTGTAAGTGTGAATGGTCATGCGGGTGTTGGCCCTGAGATGGCCTTGTGAGCTGTCCAGGGTGAACCCCACCCCTGCCCAGAGTTGGATGAGATCGGCACCAGTCTCCCCGCAACCCTAATTAAGATTAAGCGGTTTAGAAAATAAATGAATGAAATTTAAGCTACTGGCAGTACTGTTTAAATTTTTACTTATTTTAAATATTGTATTTTAAAAAAAAAGATATTCAAAAAATATCAATTCTGATCTCATATTTGTTTAATATCCACTTTTATTAACACAAATCACATGAAAGCATTAACAAACTACAAAGTTGGCCATATGTAGTACTGCCTAGCTTTAACCCTCAGTTCAGCGATGCATGACAGCAACAGCCATTACACAAGAATCATTATTTATATGCATGTGAGCTAATAAAATTTCTAAGTTAGATAATTTAAACAAAACTGCTTTTTTTTTTATTAAAAAGGATTTTATAAAATAAAAAAAGAGATTTATAGAGAATAAACTAATTTAAAATAAAATTTCTAAATTTAGAATAATATTAACAACAGCTCTACACATTACCATGTGGGAGTTAATAATTTACCAATTACAAAAAAAAAAATTACGACCCAGAAGCATCATACTTTGAGGAACTGCACATTAATAATAATAACAGTAGCCAATATAGCTTATGTTGCTCCTAAGTTTTATATACACATATTATGCACATAGCACAGAAAACGGAAAACCACTTCATGCATACAGGTTAAGTGAGGGACCCACTCTCACGTACATGTACATGAGTCAGTTCAAGAGATGTTTCTGTATTATTTGGATTATCATTTCTGACTCACCTAACAAATGCATGCTAAGGTTCTTACTTCACGGTAGAAAGATGACCCTGGTTGGTTCATACAAACCCACATGCTTATGGGTTATTAGTGGATAGAGCACTTTACAAACCAATAAATTAAATTACATACAGCATTTCTTAAACATACATATACTTGTGTGTATAATATGAAAAAAGAGTATATGCCCTGAAAACTTGTCTCCTGTAGGAGATGAAGTATATATTTAATTAGTCGTGTGAGAAAATAGTTCTATATGACAAACTGTGCATAGTATACTCAGTTTCACCCAATGAAAACGCAACACAATTTTATTTGTAATATTTTTGAGACCATCCTATCTGAGCATGAGTACTTGTATTTCAATGACCCTAAACACCTTAATGACTCATTTTCAGTAGCAGCACTCACCATCACACTGCACTGAGCTTGAGCTCTGGATCTAGACTCCTTTATAGCTCCAAGTTTGTTTTGGGGTTTTAACAATCAGAAATGGGTGCATTTAACGAGTGGTCATCTTGCCTACATAAAGCTCAGAAAAAAGGCATAACATTCTGCAGTGGAGTCCTGACCATGCTTCGACTGTCACATGATGACCAATGATTGAATATCTGCAGCAGCAGGCATTTAATGTCTTTCCCTGACCTGTGCATTCACCTGATTTGTCACCCATCAAACACTTGCGGGATCAGCTTCATCATCAGATCCGTGCCCAGACAAATTATATCAAATGAAGGTCATATTCCATACTGAGCTTTGTTTATGGGAAGGACATTTTGTTGTGATTTTGGAATGAAGCCTCAGTTTTGTTTAAAGTTGCAATATTTTGACACAAAGATTTTCGGTTGTTACTGATTAATACTGTTCTAATGAGTATATATCACTGCCTATAAGATTTTTATATGACTCTATAGATCTCTGTATGGAACTATAGTTTGCCTCTATGCAACAAAAAGAGGCTATATTTTTCTACAGGTCACTATAGGTTTCTATTTGACATTATAGTTTTATATAATAAAATAGATATTTTTGGCTGGGTGAGTATAGTGAGGTGCAAAGGGGTCCTCATTACAATATAATGAAAAATAAAAGGTTGGATTGACAGTGATTCTACAACAATGCTTTTTTGTCCCCCTCCAAGACTTTAGAGAGGTCATTTGTCAGCCCACCACAAACTGGGGTGATATACCCAGTGTTTGGACCCATAAATGTCAGATGTATTTGTGTACATGGTAGACAAGCTCTTTTCACAATGCTAAGGTAATGAATCCTTGGCCTTGTCTCTGAGGGCATACACTTAATGCAGGCATCCCGCAAAAATGCAGATGATAAATTCAAATTTTATTTGTCACATACAAATTATACACAGTACAATATGTAGTGAAATGCTTAGTACGACTGTCCAAAATGTAAAGAATAAACTATCAAAGTAACAAAAAGAAAAAACAATAATAATAATTATTTAATTATAATTAAATAATTATAATTAATTATAATTATACAAAATATAATAATTATTATTATAATGATATCTGAACTCTGAACAGATAGAGACTCTACTGATGTCATGTCCAGAAATTGTTGAAGATGATGGAGAGGGGATACTGCCCTTTTCCTTGGCAGTTAAATCATAGACTTTGCTCCATTTTTCAAAGAAAACATTGTCAGAGAAAACTCCTGTCTCCATTCAGTTACATAGTCTAAGGTTTTATGATTCAGACCAGCTGGAAACCCAATTAGGAGTTTAATGAGTGTAAAGTCATCAGAATATGTCACAGGAATAACTGAGGGAAAAGATGCAGATTCAGACTGTTTATAAAGATGACAAGGAGCAACGGGGTCAGTAGCCTCACTTTGTCCAATATTGTAGCAAAAAGGCTTAGCCAGACTATTACACGAATGCTGCAAAATGATAGAGATTGGAGGTACTTTAGCTCACTCATAATCATCCATCCCTACAAGTGCTTTGTGTATAGTGTATATGTGAACGTGGCGGCGTGGGTAGACTCAGCAGCTCGGAGCTCTCCATGGCAGCGGAGTGTATCTGTTTTTTTAATTTTTATTTGTTTACTGACCTTTGACCTTTGCATGGAAGGTGGGTGTAAATACAGTCGAGCAGAGCTGCTAATGTTAAACGAGCGACTGTACCATCTGCTGCTGGTAGACATTTTCATCCCACCCAAGATCATCAGAACAACAGGGCTAGCGGCATCAGCAGAGCGACAGGGGAGGAGATGCTGTGAGTGGAAGCAGAAGCGAGGTAAGCGGGCTGGTGTCTGAGCGAGGCTAAAGGCTACACCATACAAGTCACTGTTTCCTTCAATCTTCCTCACCAACGCCCGATCAATCCGGAACAAAATGGATGAAATCAGACTGCGCCTGACAACCCAGTGACACCTGGACAATTGTTGCAGCATGATCTTCACAGACACCTGACTGGATTCCAGTATTCCAGATGTAGCTATCCAACTAGAAGGCTGCACTGCATTCCGAGCCAACAGGACTCCGGACTACGGTAAGACAGTTGGCAGCAGCCTGTGTATTTACATCAACAACTCGTGGTGCACTGATGCTGTGACTGTGATGTGGAATTTATGCTGCTGAAGTGTAGGCCGTTTTACCTACCAAGGGAATTCGACACTGTTTACATCTCTGCTGTGTACATCTGCCAGATGCTAATGCTAAGATAGCGCTAGCTCAGCTACAGGACTGCATCAACAAGTGCTTGTCCGCACATCCAGACTATGTTTTCATTGCAGCTGGGGACCTTAATCATGCCGATTTGAAGTTTGTCCTACATAACTTCCACCGGAATATCAAGTGTGCAACCAGAGGCAGTAAAACCCTTGACCAGGTGTACACAAACATGACAAAGGCCTAAAAGGCTTATTCTGACCCCCACTTGGGCCTATCTGTCCATCTATCCCTCCTGCTGTATCCATTCAACAGGCAGAGAATAAAGTCTGTTTGACCCATTTCCCGGACTGTGAGAGTTTGGCCTAAGGATGCGGTCTCTTGGCTGAAGGACTGCTTCCAGCACACTGATTGGGATTTATTCTGGCAAAACTTGCCATCAGAGCCAAGATTGGCTTAGAGAGGATTACACAGCCACAGTAATTGACTACATTAACTGCTGTGTGGACAGTGTTACCAGCACAAGACTGATCCATGTATTCCCAACCAGAAAACATGGATGACACATGGTGTGCAGAATTTAATCAAAGCTTGTGATGCAGCCTATAGCACAACTAGGAGGGAGCTAAAGAGGGGTAACAGACAAGCCAGATTCAACTTCACCCAGCGAGTCGGGTCCCACTTCACCAACTCATCCATCCCTTGTCAGGTGTGGGACGGAATCTGTGTGCTTCAGATTACAAAGGAACAACACCTCCTTAACAGCAGTGCTGCTCTGGCTGAGGACTTAAACCTGTTCTACGCCCGGTACGCCCTTTCAGTACAATTCTTTGGCCAATTATCACAAAAATTATCCAATTACTAATACTTCCTCATCTGAGTGCAAGCCCTGTTATTCAAGGCAGGCAGTGTACACAATGCAATCATATAAATGGCTGCACGTTTGCATTGGAGGGCTCTTTTTATTGCATAAAAATGGTGCATTTCTTACAATACCATATGGGGGTACTCAACGGCCATGGCGGAGGTCTGCGCTCGACGAGTGCTTTTCTAGTTATTTATATACATATTTGCTTTAGTCCACTACACTGCCTTGGAGCTGCCTTGACTGTCTCGTTGGCATTGCACAATGACAATAAAGTTTTCTTGAGCTTGATCTTGCTTTAACAGTCTTAAACCAATATCTCCTCCACACCATTCTTATCATGTCCTTGCATAGCTCTCTTAGTTATTTAATTTTAATAAAACAAATGCATGTATTTACTTCTTTTATCAAAATAGTTTATTGTCACTTGAATAAAATAGGAGATGGGCACCATGTGCAATTTCAATCGGACAAAGATAATGGCCATTTCACAAATTATGTGTTTATTGGCAGAAACAAGTGAAAATGCTCTTTTGCATTTTCGACCTGATAGTGAATAAATATCTTTAATGAAAGATAATAGAAGAAAAAAAAAATTAATATAAGAAAACACAATACACACACAAACAAGGCTTATTTGCAAGGTCAATTTACATACATAAACATAATATCCAAATGAACAACACAAGTACATTTGTGTGTATTTAAGGAATTAATGAGTTCTTCTTAACTGAAATAATGGTATATAAATTTTTAATTCAAAAATTGCCCACATTCCTCATTTCTCAGAGGCTGACGACAAGATTATTTAAGCGTGTATTTAAGTTTAACTTGAAGCAGAAGGATTCTGCCGCACTTTACTAAAGGTATTTAAGTTACATTTTGAGTAAACATACTCATTATTAGATCATTTCAAGATAATTTTTTTTATAATTTTGTTTCAGATTGATCAAATGAACTATTGACAGAAGACTGCATGAACCATCCTCCACAAAAAAGCAAATGTGATAGCGATGGAAACTCTTCAGACCTGCTCTACATTGTCCACGTCGCAGGTCTTCAATACTCAGCCATAGAAAATGTAACTACCTGTAAGGACTCTAAAAAGAAGTTTGAAATAAAAAGTCAAAGCTCTTCAGTAAGGACAACCTCCTGGGTTGTTACCAAATGATGGATACTTATGACCTGATCTGACTTCAAGATGAACTTGATGAAACCTATGGCTTCCATTTGGAGTGCTACAAAAGATACGCTGGAAACTTTGACAGAGTGGAGCTGTTTGCGGGAACCTCACAAGTTGAGGCAGGAAGCGTGAAACAAGCTAAATAACGAAGCTCTGGAGAGCGCAATGTTCAATTCAGACTGCATCTTCTGCGGATCCAAGGATCAAAAAAAGGTCAAGGTCAAAGGCAGTTGGACATCTCAGGGCATGAGCATGTTTGAATATGATAGATGGAAGTCGTTTCTGGAAATGGCTGAGAAGAAACAAGATAGAAAACTTTTCACACAAATTTGTGGTCATAATCTTATTGCCTGTGAAGCCAAGTTCCACAAGAATTGTTGGATGAGCCACATGCTAGCTTCCGACAAATGGTGCGATACAGCTCGACATGAACAAAAAGAAAGTGAGGAAGCACATCACTAAGCTTTCAATGTTGTTTGTCAACTGATTCAAATGGAGGTATTAAATGACTAATAAATCTTGAAACTTTACGACTTGCAGCAAATTTGTCATGTTTGACACTGACTGAATTTGCAAATCCTGACTATTGGAGTCACAAACTCAAACAGAAGCTGGAGCACCATGCACTATTCCACAAAAAGTTGTCATTCTGTGATATGGGAAACTTCAAGTACAAGATTTTATTCAGTTCAGAAATAGATGTACTAAGGCTTGCCATCGAACTTTGATCCATGGATGTTGTGAAAATGTTGGCATTGAAGTTTGAAGCAGTATCCTAGAGCAATGACCTTCAATGACCTTGTCGAAGGACTTGAGGACTTCACCCGCAAGCTGTATGATAGAGCATCATGGATCACCCATGTCAATGATTTGAGATTGGCATGAATCAATAAGGTCCGCATGAAAGAGAATCGTTTAGTTTCCTCAAGTAATGTCGACATGGGTAATCTTCCTCCCTGTAAGAGAACGCTGCTACAGCACACAAGACACATCAACCATCAAGTGGGAATTTGGAGAGCCCACATTCCAAAGTCCAACGCTCCCAAGGCATACCAAGATCATTGATGGAAGGTTGAAGATACAGTCCTCCAGCCCTTCTGATTCGAAAGAGATATCCTCCCAAGAGAAACTGCAAATGTTGCATAGGATACTGAAACCAGCAAGGACATGACTATCGACTTATTAGTCTCTGATCCATTTCTTGAAGGAGACACTGACTTTGAAACAGTGAAGGATATTTTGAGTGAGAGTGATTCAGACTGAGTTGATGCATTTTGAGGAAAAAAAAACATTGCTTGTGTTGGTCATTTGGACAAAATGTGTGTATGTATACAAGTTGACCTTTTAAATAATACTATACATATGTGTAAAAAAAAAAAAAATAAATAATAAAAAAAAAAGCATTTTTTTATTTGGGTATCCTTGTCTTATTTTCCAAATTTAAGTAAGCCTACAAAATCTAAGGCAACAATCCCGGTACTATGCAATTAATGTATCTTGTTTAACTGTCACTCATGAGTTTGGTGGGATATACACCACAACAGCGATGATGCAAATTACCCCATTAGAGAAGATGTTTAGGTCACAAACATGTCAAAAAGGTTTCATGCGCATCTTCCTCCAAACAAGTCTTTTCTCTGTAATGTTATGACAAACATACAGTGTGACTACTTCTTCAGTGCCCTCAAAATTACCTAAATGTAAAATGTATCCTGGGAATGTTGCAACAGAGTTTGTAATTTAAGCATTTATCTATGTCTCTGACATGGCGACCACAGAAGATGCATTTTTGTTCACTGACACACTATGTGACTCAGCACATTAAAATTTAAAGGTAATGCACTTTATAAAGGAGAATTACACACGGAGGGCTTTTGCTTGTTTTGATTTGTACTTGCACGTACAAGGTTTATAGAATGGGAAAGCCGAAAGATGTAATCTTTGACTAATCAACTGTGGTTCAGTGCCAGAAAGTTGGGCTTGACCAGTGATTACACATTTTTATCCCCCTGGCATGTAATTCAGGGGGATATAGTCATCACTTTGTCTGTCCATCTGTCCCTCAGTCCGTCTGCGAGTCTATTTGTCAGTCTGTATGTGATCATTTAAATTCTGGGCATAAACTTGGAAACAGTGTGAGATTTACTTGTACTAAGCAGTGTAGTTGTGTCTTTGAATATTTTGGAATGTCTACTTTTCATGTTTTCTGACATATGGGGCCAGCTCAGGGGATATGTCAATCTAATATGTGGTGTCAAACAAACCTTTTTAAGTTTACACAGGGAAGCTACCAAGTTGATTGAATTATGGCCACTCACAGAACATTAAAAGATTTTGGCTGTGGCAAGGAAAAACAGAGTTTGTAACTTTCAACACAACTGCATTGGTAATCCAACCATATACATGTTTGTATCGCCCTGTGCTGATTTCAGAAAATCTAAATTTCATAAAAACTTGTGCACCGTATGTGTGTGTGTGTGTATATATGTATACACACCCACACACACACACACACACACATATTTGCCAAGACAAAAAGAACATGTGAACAGAATCAATAAAAGCCTAACATTGCAGTGACGTTCAAATCCATGATAGGAATAAATCCTGAAAACAACTAAACGTATACATGAACAAACCAAGAGAAAGAGATCTTAAGCTTCAGATAAGAGCATCATTCACAGTCTCATGCAGATATTCTTATGAAATATATTTTTTTTATTCCACAAAGACAGTAATGCTATCCTACTATTAAAAAAAATTATAGGTAGAACCAGTGACTTAATGTTAATTATTTAACTGATTTGAGATAAAGTAATAAACTATTTTTATTCTTCTTTTCATTTCATAATCCTACAATGTACCATTCCAAGGATCACTAATCCAGGTACCCATGAGTGAAAAAGGGAAGATCACCCGTGGCCGTTTGGGATCCTTGTCTCTGAAGAAAGAGGGTGAAAGACAGTGTTTTCTTTTCTCCAAACACCTCATCATCTGTACCAGAGGCTCTGGGGGAAAGCTGCACCTCACTAAGGTAAGACCTTTGCATGGAATTAGTGAACATAGTCTACACAACATACATGTTGTGTAGGCTATATTCAATTCAGAAATAATTTTCTCTCTCTCACACACACACTCACAGACACACACACACACACAGATTACATCCGACATGTATAAAGTTAATTTATAGCTTATCAATTTTTCACTGTTTGCAACCTCCTTGTCTGTGCCAAACTGAAGAATAATGTGCCTTAATGTAAAATTAGGAAGCTTACAGTGTGCTTGAAAGTTTGTGAACCCTTAAGAATTGTATATGTTTCTGCATAAACATGATCTAAAATATCATCAAATATTAACAGTACAGTTAAATAAATGAGATTATTATAATTATGGTTACGGGGTGGCTGGCGTTCATTTCAGCCGACTCTGGGCAAGGGCAGAGTACACCCAGGACAGCTCACCAGGCAATCACAGGGGTCATTTATTTATTGAGAAACATTATCCAATATTTACATATCTGTGAGTGTCAAAAGTAAGTGAACCTTTGATTTCAGTATCTGGTGTGATCCCTTTCGCGGCAACAACTGCAACTAAATGTTTCCGTTAACTGTTGGTCATTCCTGCACATCGGCTTGGAGGTATTTTAGCCCATTCCTCCATACAGAACAGCTTCAAGTCTGGGATGTTGGTGGGTTTCCTTACATGAACTGCTTGCTTCAGGTCCTTCCACAACATCTCAATTGTATTAAGGTCAGGACTTTGACTTGTCCAATCCCAAACATTACCTTTATTCTTCTTTAACCATTCTTTGTTAGAACGTCCTGTGTGCTTAGGATCACTGTCTTGCTGCACGTCCCACTCTCTTGAGATTCAGTTCATTCAGATGCCCGGACATTTCCCTTTAGTATTTGCTGGTATAATTCAGAATTCATTGTCAACCATCCTTGCCCAGATGCAGCAAAACAGGCCCAAACCATGATATTACCACCACCATGTTTCATAGATGGAATAAGGTTGTTATGCTGTAATTTTGTGTTTTCCTTTCTCCACATATAATGCTCTTTTTTTGGTCTCAAATGTCCACAAGATATCTTTCCAATACCCTTCTGTTTTGTCCATGTGATCTTTAGGAAATCTGCAGACAAGCAGCAGTGTTCTTTTTAGAGAGCAGTGGCTTTCTCCTTAGAACCCTGCCATGAACACCACTGTTGTTCAGTGTTCTCCTGATGGTGGACTCATGAACATTAACATTAGCCAGTGGAAGAGAGGCCTTCAGTTGCTTAGAAGTTACCTCAAGGTCCTTTGAGACCTTGCTGACTATTACATGCCTTGTTCTTGGAGTGATCTCAATTGGCCGACCACTCCTGGGGAGGGTAAAAATGGTCTTAAATGTCCTGTACTGTCTTACTGTGGATTGGTTAATCTTACCAATCTGTCTTACTGTGGATTGGTGGAGTCCAAACTCTTTAGAGATTGTTTTGTAACCTTTTCCAGCCCGATGAAAATCAACAACCCTTTTTCGTAGGTCCTAGGAAATCTTGTTTGTGCCATGATTCACTTCCACAAACACATGTTGACATTTTGATAGTTCCTTGTACTTTAAATCATCATATTAAGACCATGGTCTTATTATGATGATTTAAAGAAGGTAGAAAGTGTTGAGAAACAGAAGGCACACAATTAAAAAAAAACTAACGTACCACATTGTTCTCTCTCTCTCTCTCACGTGTGCACAGACACACACACACACATAATATATCTGACATGTATTAAGTTAATTTATAACTTACCAATTTTTCACTGTTTGCATCCTCCTTGTCTGTGCTGACCTGAAGGCATTGATAAGATAAATATTCTGTCCTGTTGCTTGCCTCAAGATGGCATTGTTTACTGATACTGTTGTGTCCAATCCAAGAGTCAGTGAGACTCGTTTACAGGAGGAACCCCAGTGCTTCAGAAAGTCATCATGAAAGTCACCATTTTGTTTCCAAGAGACAACACTGTATATCATGTTTATTTAGTATACCTGGTAAGTGAATGTGTCCATTTTAAACTCTATCATGCAAAGAAGAAGCCATATGTGTGCATGATCCAGAAAAAACACTGTCTTCTCTGGGCCAAGCTCATTTAAAATGACTGAGGCAAAAACTGTTCAGTGGTCAGAAGATAAATTCTTTTAGGAAAACATGAACACCATGTTCTCTGGACTGAATAGGGGAAGAACCATTCATCTTGTTATCAGCACTCAATTCCAAAGCCTTCATCTTTGATGGTATGGGGTGCATTAGTGCCTATGAAATTGGTAGCTGGCACATCCCAAAAGTCAATATCAATGCTGAAAAATATATTCAGGTTTCAAAGCAACATTTACTCCCATGCAAGTGAAGTATTTTTCAGGTAAAACTTATATTTAACAATGTTAGTAGTACAATTTCCCAGGTGCTGTACTGGCCTCCCTGCAGTCCAGAACTTTCACCAAATGAAATAATTTGACTTATCATGTAACAATAAAAAAGTAAAAGTAGACCCATGACTGTTGAGCAGCTGGAGTCCCATTTCAGAAAAAAAAAAATGGGACAACATTCCTTTCTCAAAAGTCCAGCAACTGGTGTACTCACTACCCAGACATTTGCAGACTGCCATTAAAAAAATAGGTGCTACACAGTGTTTTAATAAATAAATAAATACAATTTTCTTTACATTTCACACTGTGATGTTAGAGGCACATCCTGTTAGTAGTTCCCATGACAACGCAAGCATAATGTATACTCATTGTGACAAAGATGTGATGCAATGATGATGATGTCATACAGAGGTCTACTATGACAAGGCCCACCACTTGTGCTGTATGTTGATGTCACAAAGAGATTTATATTAACTATATAAGTGCGAAGACTACTCTCCTGCTTGCGGACCAGACATCAGGAGCAATCTTCATCTGCAGCCTGAAACAACTGGCTTACGACCATCTCTCTCTGTCTCTGTAACTCAGCGTTGTTGTACGGTTCAATACTTCTCCATCTAAAATAAATAATTAAAGCAACTTTATTGCCTGACCTGGTTTATTCCGAACATTTCGGAAGCTTGCGCCCACTCGTCACAAATTGGGGGCTCTTCCGGGATTGAACAAACTTGTTTCTGTTTAGCCATTAATTGTACAACGATGTCTGAGTTAAAGGACTTTTTAGCAAATCCTTCCCTAGAAGTTTTGGATCGTTTTAACAAAGAACAACTGAAGAATATCGCTACAACCCTTGGGATTGATGTGAAGAAGTCAACGAGGAAATATGTCATTAAGGAAACCATACAAGACGCTTTAACTGAAAAAGGTCTGCTACCAGGAGGATTGACACAAGACCAGAGACACACCCAAAGCACCTCACAGGAAACCATAAAGGAAGAAAATGAATCGGCGCAAGACTTTGATGACTCGCAACTCCCGAGGAAGATTCCAGGGGCTGCTAAGGGTGAAGACAGAGTAGCTCAGCTCCAAGAATTAGAAATCCGCCGAATGGAGGCAGAAAACGAAAGACGCCGAATAGAAGCGGAGGCAGAAAACGAAAGACACCGAATAGAAGCGGAGGCAGAAAACCACAGAATGGAAGCAGAAAGCCACAGAATGGATGCTTCATTGCATGAACCTGGTTTATTCCGAACATTTCGGAATCTCGCGCCCACTCGTCAACAGCAGCTCAGAAATGAGTAAATAAATAAAGAAATAGATAGATAGATAAATCAATCAATTAAAAAAACTGAATCACTGAGATGCTTAAACGGTCATCTCCTAAATTATTTGTAAGGTATAAACTTAAGTATAACTAATCACCTTCTCCATTATATGTCTAGCTAATTGACTTACATCTATGATCAATTGTAATCATTTTGTTTAGTTCAGCATAAAAACAACTATCCCTAAGCATAGCAATGCATGGAAGTGTAACTACCAATCAACTATAGTTGGCAAAGAATTGTCATCAGGGATAAACTTGTAGATAGGCACAAGTCAGGAGATGGATACAAAAAAAATCAAAGTCTTTATCAATCCCAGAGCAAAATAAAGTCTAAAATCAAGAAGTGGAAAATGATTTGTATGACTAAAACCTTTCCAGATCAGGCCATCCTTCCAAACTGGATGGAAGAGTAATTGGATGACTGGTCAGAAAAGCTACCAAGAGGTCTATGGCAACTTTGTTGCAGTAACAGGAATGTTTGACAATGAGTGGTCAGTGTTTGTGTGTGACAACAATATTACAAGTGCGTCACAAATACGGCATGTATCTGAAGGTTGCAAGAAAAAAAGAACACTCCTCAAGCAGGTTGTTTAGGAGCCATTTAACACCAGGTTCAACAGAAACACTCAGAGAGGTGCGGCATTATTCCGCTACAACCTGACTCCTTCATGAATGGCTCTGCTTGCTAGGGGCCCCTGCCATGTTCTATAGGTGTTCTGAGATGGGCATAATCCAAGCCAGTGAGAATGACATGTGCATTACTGAGGATTTAATGAAATATCTCTGAGATGGTGATATTGTTTTTGTAACTGCTTCACAGGGCACATGTGTTCTGATTGTCCAAGACAATCTGCAGTAAATGCACCATTAATAACATACCTTTTAGTTGGAATTTTAATAGGAGAAATAAGACAAGAGATAAGTGAAGTGATCTTTATTGTCAACTGTTGCATGAACAGTGAAAATCAGTTCAGCAGCTTTCTGTTTAGCAGCAATTATTAAAGTGCACAAAAGACAACTAAGTGATATGTGTGCATATACATATATACACATACCTATATGTACACATATACATACATGTATCCTATATATGCAAACACATACATATATCTACATATTCACACATGGAATACAGACTTAGACATCTATCCACATATTCACACACACACACACATAAAAGGGTGCATGATATGTCAAAGTGTATGATGTTCAAGATCTGCTCTAAACATGAATATTGCATTAAGAAGAGTAATAGTGCATTGTTCAGGAAGATGTTCTGAGGTGGCTCATTTAACAGCTTGTGGGTAAAGCTATTCTTGAGTCTGTTAGTTTTTGTTTTTAGTGTCCTATACCTTTTTCCGGAGGGGAGTGTGGAGAAAAGGGGGTGTCCAGGGTGTATGGAGTCTCTGATGATTCCACTGGCTTTCCTCTAAAGTCTGCCAGTGTAAATGTCACTGAGGGGTTGTAGTGTAGTTCCAATTATCCACTCTGCCATCCTCACCACCCACTGCAGTGCCTTCCTGCTCTCTGCAGTACAGCTTCTGAACCACACTGTACAGTAGTAGGTCAGTAATCTCTCGATGGCGGAGCAGTAAAAGTTTGTCAGTAGGGGTCAGGGGAGGTGACCTTGTAGGAGCGTTCTGAGGAATATATGGTGAGAGAAGTTTGTAGTCCAGGTGAAGTCGGCAGAGATGTGGACTCCTGAGAAACTTGAAGCTCTCCACCCTCTCTACCTTCTCTCTCATCAATATAGAGGGCAGAGTGCTCAGTTTGTTTAGATCTCCTGAAGTCCACTATCATCTTCTTTGTCTTGTCCAGGTCATTGTTGTCACACCATCACAGCAGATGCCAAACCTTCCTGTAGGCTGACTCATCATTATCTTTTATCAGACCAATTATGGTGGTGTCATCAGTAAATTATATGATAATGTTGCTGGTGTGAATGGGGGAACAGTCGTGTGTAAAGGGGGAGAAGAGGAGGGGGCTGAGAACATACCCCTGTGGTGTTCCGATGTTCAGGATGAGAGTGGAGATGTGGTCTCCTATGTCCTTTGACGGGAAGGACCTTTGTTGGAAATTGTTAGGTAATGTTCTGAGGTCTGTTGCTCAGAAAGTCCAGAATCCAGTTGCATAATGATCCCTGGGCCCAGGTTGCCCAACTTCTGAACCAGTTTATGTGGAAGGACTGTATTAAAAGCAGAGCTGAAGTCTACGAACAACATCCTCACATAGGATTTACTGCTGTCCAAGTGTGTGAGGGCTGTGTGAAGGGCTGTAATGATGGCATCCTCTGTTGACCTGTTTGCTCTGTATGCAAACTAATGTGGATCACAATAATGCAGGAATGGCAGCCTTAATGTCAGACAAGACAAGTCTCTTGAACCATTTGGTGATGATGGGGGTCAGGGCAACTGAGTGATAGTCGTTCACCAGCTCACTGTGCTCTTCTTAGGCACTGGAACAATGATGGCTGTCTTGAGGCAGGTGGGAACCATACATTGCAATAGCAAGAGGTTAAAGATGGTGGTAAAAACCCCTGCTATTTGATCTGTAGTTGTGAGGCGCAAACACTGGACAACTTGGAAAAGCAGAATAAATCTGTCTGTGCCGTCATCAGGGACTGCCTGGGTTGCATGGGTCCTTTTCCCATTGTAAAGACATACACTGGTAACTTTATGCATGACTTTATGGGAATTGTTAAGTTTGTATATGTAAAGGAGGTCATTGTGGGAGGATGTTAACATTACAGTGGCTAATTTGTTTGCAGTGATATCATGGAGGACAGTCAGATGAAGCTCCATAAAATAAATATTACAATCATTACATGGCCTATTTTACTTACATTCATGTATTTTGTGTGTTTTCCCACAATTGTTGCATCTGTTTTTTCCTTTTCTTGTATTTTTTAATGTCATCTTTGAAAAGTTGCTTGAATTATGGGTATGAACCAAGTAAATGGTCTCTAACATTACTACAAGGACAGTGGGGCTTGAATTAAATTTTGACCTTTTCTTCAGGAGATACATTTACTGTGTTCTCAGATATTCTCAACAAGTAGAGGAGACTTGTGTGGAGGGCTGGTGTTACTTTCTTGTTTGTGGTCTTTCCTCTTTGTGGAGTTCAACAGCTCTCTTTGCTATGTGTTTGGCTCTTGACTTTAACTGTAGCTAGGTTAGAATGTCAAGGAGGGCGTATGTTTTATTTTCCTGCCCAATTAGAGTACCATGATTAATACAGTACTCAACACATCAATCTCTATATTGCACAGGGTGTTTACTGTTTTACAGATAGCAACATAGCCACGAAGGCATGAACAAAGAGGGGAAAAAACATCAAAGGAATTCAGCATCACTAATGCAAATTGCAGGGAAATTCAGTAATGCTCCAGTTTTAATTTGACTAACCATATCCTCCTGGAGTGCTAATAAAGCAATGGAATATGGTCATGGATCATATATCTGGCTAATTTGTTGGCTCCTGGAGCTAGAGATGTTCTAAGAGGATCTGATATTTGTATTGGTTTGTGAGTTGGAGTAAATTTTTTGAGGAGATTATCCAGAGCAATTTTCAAGATGGGCAAAATCACTCTTTTGGTGACTCTTAGAATTTAATAACCAGAGGCTATGAATCAATCCAGAACAGCAGGGGTTTGACCTTGTAAGGGAACAGATTGTGACTGCTGGGGTGATATGGCTGGCACTGGTGCAAACTGCTAGTGAATGAGGGCTGTCTTGGTCTAGGTATGGGTACAGTGTAACTAAAAGCCAGAGCAGTAACTAGAGGTCTGGATAGATAAGTTAAAGTGGAAGACACTGTTACCTTGAGAGGTGAATGATCACAGACTAGATACAATAGGAATGGACAATGGCTCAGCTTGGCAAGCAAGTCAATTTGAAGATTATGAGGCCAAATGAAAATGGGTGTTATGGTCAGATTACACCAATATTGAACTGTTTGGCCTTAGTACCAATCTGCCAGAAAACCAGTTGTTTACCATCCAAAAAAAAAAAAAAAAAAACAACCACCATACCTACAGTAAAGCATGGAGGTTGTAGCATCCTGTAATATACAGTAGGTGTTTCTCTGCAGCAAAGACACACATCAAGAAAATAAAAAAATGGATGGGAAAAAAAACTTTTTTGAGCAAAACCTGCTGCCCTCTGCCAGAAAGTTGTCAGTAGGAAAATTTCCACACACCAAAGTTGAACATTGGATGGCTAAAGTGAAAAAGGTGAATGTAATTGCATGGCCTAGTCAGAGCCCAGGCATAAACCCTATTGAAAATCTGAGGAATGACTTGAAGATTGCTAATAAGAAGAAATAAAGAAACTAATATTACCAAATTATATAAATTATATAAACTAATATTAATAAATCCAATCTGACTGAGCTTGAGTAGTAAAAAAGAAAAGATTGCATAGTCTAGTAGTGAAGTGTCCCAACAGACTCATGGCTGTAATCAAAGCAAAAGGTGGTTCCACAAAGCATTATTTTCTCATCTCAGTGATTTTTTTTTTTTCTGAACTGTTGTTATAACTTTGACTTTGCTGTTAAAAGGTGCACGGAGTCAATACAGCTGGAAAACTCTGTTTTGTGTGTGTCTTCATTTGAGGCAAAGCAACAAGATGTGAATATTTTGAAGAGGGGAAATTGTTTTCTATACCCACTCTAGCACTGAATTTGTGGCTTAAATGTCTTAGAAAAATATCCATAGTCCTTGTTAATTCAATGAAGTATGTTTGTTGTCCAGAGGGAAATGCAATTAACTGTAACCTTATATGACAGTAAATGTGTTGATGGCTGGTTGGAAAATTCAGGAAGAGTACAGTAATCCTTTTTGTCATGACTGCTTAGTTTGTTGGATCTGTTTGTCATATTTGATGGATATACACTATGGGTGTAGCCATATCCAAATACTATAAATAAGTATTCAAAAGGCATGAATAGTGTGTTTTTATAAATAAGTCAAGTAACTTGAGTATCTAATGTCAGCAAAGTGGGTATTCATGCTCATTTGAGCTTGTGCTGACATTCAAGAAGTCAAAGAGCAGAGGGGATGGGGAAGCCCCTCCATATTATGCTGGAGCAGGTCACATGTATATTTTCATCATTAGGTGGTCTTTATTAATATTAATTACCCTGCAATCTCAAGTAGCTTGTAATAACAATAGGGGGATTTGATGTACAAAAATGTAGAAGATGAATAGTCTCTTTGCTTTGTTAGTGTAGTAGGCCAGTGTTACTAGCCAATTTACTTGCTGTAGTCCATGCTGTGTGCCAATTCTTGCAGATATCCAGCAAAGTGGCTGGGCCAGTATTTTAGCTTAGCATGCTTGCTTGAATAGAAGGATATTAGGCTAGTATTAGCATTCACCTTGTAGCTGTGTAATTTCATATACATCATATTGTTGGCAGTGTAAATGTTTATATTCTGTTTGTTCAGCATCCTAGTTGGAGGATAGTAGTGATGGGGTTCACAGTGGTTTTTATTAGTGGATTGATGTAAGTGTGGATTAGGTAATGAATGTTAGTTTTAAAGTTATTTCTTTTCAGTGATATTTTTGGCTAAATGTGTTTATTGCTGGGTTTATGAAAAACATGAACCAATGTTACATTTAAGTGTTTATCTTTACCTTAATTGCTTATTGAAGAACACTTATTCTTGCACATTTTAAATTTTATTTGAATACAAATAATTTTTTTTTGCCTTAACTAATACAAATACTGGGCACTATGCATACCCCTACCTGACCATCACACCTACAACAGAAGCACACAATTGTATGAGACAGAATGTGTTTGTATGATGCAGCATGAAGAATTCGTTTGATTCGAGCTAAGTATAGCATGAGGCCTAGCTCATGACAGTTTTGCCATGCAGAAGGTAAAGTCCACATAGACATGGTTTGACAAGTTGCTGTGGAAGAACCTGAGTGTCCTGCACTAAGCCCTGACTTCAACCCCACATTTGGGATTAGCTGTGCCTCAGGTTTTCAAACCAAACATCAGTGCCTGATCTCACCCATGCGTTTGTGGCTGAATGGACAAATCACCACAGCCAGGCTAAAATTCCCTGGAGATTTTACCTGAAGAGTGAATATTATTAGGGACTTAATTTGAAATTTCATGTTCAAAAGTCAAGTGTGAGATGGGCTGGTGTCTACAGCTTTTGGCCAAATAATATATTAAATAATCACTAAGCAGTCATTACCAAGAGTAATTTCTTTGCCTGAATTTTCCATGGTAGAAGTAATTAATTTCTGTGTTTCTGGCCAACAGAATGGAGTGGTTTCTCTTATTGACTGTACGTTGATAGAGGACCCTGAGAGCATGGATGATGAGCGTAAGTATAAGAGCCTTTGATTTTCATCAGTCTTTAACTGACAGTATTAACTGACAATGAACTGAATGTCATTATTATACTTGGCTAAGCACCATGAAAAGTAGTACATACTGGTTACAGTAAAAGATGCCTGTCTGAAAGTAAAAGCTGCTGAAATTAGATTACAGGTTGGTTGGCAGGATGGTTGTCAAATGTATGATACTCTAGCAAGTATAAATGTGACCCTCTCCAGTGTTATATGAATTAAGTAGAAAATGAGACATACTGAGATATTCATATATTTGTAAAGAGAATTTAAAATTAGGTATAATACATTATAGCATGAAAATTGATTGTTACATCACTTTGTATGTCACTAATCAGGAAATGCTACTTTTAAGAAAATAGCAATTACAGTTACAAAACCAGTTTCTGAATGTTTGCATTTTAAACTCCATAGCATCCATACACTAAATGAATCTGGCTCTCGACCAATAAGTGTGATCATACTTGCGTCTTCCTAGGAAAAGAGGAGTTCTATATACACTGAGTAATGTCTGTTTTTAGCCTTCTCATTGGTTTACTGTTGTATGATTCGGGGAATCCTTCAGGGATTCTGTAAATAGGTTGAGTATTCTGGTACCAAATGTAGATATAGGGAAATACCCTGAACAATCACAAAAGTAGTTTAAAAATTGGCAAAATAAGTGGATTTTTCCATTGATTTACAACAACTTGGACATGAAAACCTTTCTTAAACAAGCTTTTTAGCATAGATGAATTATGTTTATGTACTTGCGACTTAATCCACATTATGCTGGAGCGGATTAGAAATTATATATTGATGATGCTGTGAAATAAATGTTTTAACCTCTAATGAGATCCTGCAGTGAGTAGTTCCGGCTGACTGGTGTCATAGCAGTGAGTTGTGCGACAAAACTTCATTAGAGCGCACTCAGAATTTGCACTATACTTTCCAGCACAAACCTCACAGATCCCTAAATAAGGACTTTGTTTGCACATACATATTGTGAAGTATTGCTACTGTGTTTTGTTACCAGTGCATACCATGCCTTTGTTTTCTGTGATTGCTCTCAGTGTTTCGACATTTGTTTGCCTCCTTTTCTTCAATTACTGTTTTGTCTCTGACATTCTGTTTGCCTGATGAACTGAACTCTGCAAGTCTCTTAACTATGATTCTGTATTGTGTTTGTGGACTGTATTCTTGATTGAAGCCACCTTTTATTTGCATTTGCATCTGCTTTCATCTCTGCCATGAAGCAGCAACGCAATACTTTGGCACATAATGGATGCAGCAGATACCAGAGTGTATACACAAGCACTCACCTTGCAAGGGCTTACCATTGGTGAGCACCATCATTGCCTTAAAGCAAATGTAGCTCACCTTTAACAACTTAGAGATTCTGCACCAGCACAAAAACTCAGCTACTGCCCATTGCCACATTTGTTATGCTACAAATGCTGTGTCTTCCACCAGTGGCTTCACCCAGCTATGCCACCACCTTCTTCTCCACCTTCTTTTCTTCTGCAATGCTCACTGTATTTTTGTCATGTTTCCTGGTGTCAATGACCTGCAGAGGATCATGCAATTCATGAGTCCTGGACCTTCTGCAGACTTCTTTTACATGGCCAAGAAGGGAGGAGCTTATATACCATGTATTGACTACCAAGAACTCAAACAATAACTGTCAAGTACCCATATCCAATACTATCTTAACAGATCTGGATCAACTTAGAAGAGCCAAGTGCTTCACGAAACTCGACTTCCACAGTACTTACCATGCCATCCTCATCCGCCCAAGAGATGAGTGGAAGACAGCATTGAGCACCTCCAGGGGGCACTATTAATACTGTGTTAAACCATACAGCCACTCTGGTGCCCTCTGAGTGCACTAGTGCCTGATTTATGACATGCTCAGGGACCTAATTGACAGGAAAATGACTGTCTACAGTGACAACATTCTGGCTTACTCACATTCTCTGTATACTCACATCCAGCACGAGTGACATACTTCAGCTTTTACTGGACAGATGAAGCTCCCCATGCATTTGAACAGCTTAAGGCAGCCTTTCAAGGCACCCATTCTCAAGCGTCCAGAACCAAAGTGAACATTTATCATAATGGATGCTTCAGACATTGGTCAGGGTCGTTCTAATTTAAAGACAAGGAGGGAGATCCAAGATGCATCTAACTGCTTTCTCATAAGCTCTCATCTCCAAGAGGCACTATGACAGGGGAGACAATGAACTACCATTAAACTCACCATGGTGAAGTGGTGGCATTAGCTGAAGTGTAAAATTAAAGGTAAAGTCTGTTGGGCTTTTACACCCAAGCCTAGTGGCACATCAGGCCGAAGCTTATCCCCATTTTCCTTATCGTTAGTAATTAGGAGTTTAACTCCTCCTGGATGCTTCTCCATCACAGGCTACCTTCCCTGTATTGGGAAAAGAAGAATTATCAGTGCTGAGTGGGAGCAGGGACTCCACCATGACTGACTATGGCAGCAGAACAAAAAAGAGAGAACCAGAAGGAAGGCAGACATTAGGCAATTATCCACTCCACTGTCAATGGACCTGGGTGTGCATGTGAGAATGAGGAAGTGACAGCATCCCAACACCACAGCTTAAAGGCTGTGAACAAAATGCTTGACTAAACAAGTAAGTTTTCAGCCTAGTCTTAAAAATAGGGACTGTGTCTGAGTCCCGAACCTTAAATGGAATGCTGCTCCATAACTGTGGGGCTTTGTAAGAGAAAGCTCTGCTCCTCAATAGTCTTCATTGTTCGAGGTATCACTAAGCAGCCTGCACCTTTAGATCTAAGTGGGCGAGGTGGATCATAAATGACAAGGAGTTTGCTAAGATAATGTGGCTTCTGGATCTAATGAGGACTTTCACTGCTGCATTCTAACAGCAGCTAATATGTGCACCTGTTGGACAGTTTGTTGTTTATGCACCTATTAGAACATCCAGACAGTAACGCATTACAATAATCTAATCTGAAGGTAACAAAAGCATGTTCAAATTTTCCGCATCATGCAGTGACATCATATTTCTTATTTTAGCAATATTCCTGAGATGAAAGAAGGCCATCTGCTTAATATTATCTACATGAGCTTCAAATGAAAGACTGGCATCAAAAATTACATCAAGGTCCTTTACTACTGCACATGATGAAACTGAAACACCATCCAGAGTTACTACATAATCAGAAACCTTATTTCTATCTGTCTGGTTCACAAAGTACAAGTACTTCTGTGTTATCAGAATTTAATAAGAGGAAGTTAGGTTGGGATTTCCATGGCCATTAGTACTGTGCATGTGTTAACGGGCATGCAGCCGTTTTCAGTTGCTCCTGTCCTTCCCGTACTTTTAAATATTTTTCTTACTGACTTTAACTTTTTTTTCCTTGTAATCACTCTCTTATTGTTCATAAGTAGCTGCCCTCTCAATATATGGTTGAGAGTGTTTGTGCTTTTTATCGCTGCATAACTTTTACTGTAATGGAGAGTTGGGACCACAGCGCAGCAAATACACAGGTAAGTCAGCAAGACTGGATGGGGTGAGGCCCTGTGTCCTTAAAGTGTCTTACATTACATCTTCACGACGAGCCCGAGTCTACAGAGGGACCCTGTGCAGTAAAAGATGCAATGCCTCATTCCTGTAACAAAGATCCCACATCCCAGTGGCTCCCAGGACTACAGACCCATGGCACTTCACATTATGAAGACCCTCAAGAGACTCATACTGGATCAACTCCAAACCAATGGTTAGACCCCATATGGACTCCCTTCAGTTCGCTTACCAGCCCCGTCTCGGAGTCGAGGACGCCATCATTTACCTGCTTAACCATGTCTACACCCACCTGGACCAGCCAGCAAGCACTAAGGGTCATTTTTTTTTTTACTTTTACAGTGCATTCAATACCATCAGGCTGACCCTTCTGGGTGAGAAGCTGGCAGCGATGTAGGTGGATGCCTCTCTTGTGTCCTGGATTGTGGACTACCTGACCAAAAGACCACAGTATGTGCACCTGCAGCACTGCGTGTCGGACACGGTGGTCAGCAACACCAGAGCACCACAAGTGACCGTTCTCTCCCCTTTCCTCTTCACCCTCTACACAGAGACCTGCCTTCTTCAGAAGTTTTCTGGTGACTCTGCTGTAGTCGGATATATCAGTGTAGGTGATGAGATGGAATATTGGGCTGCTGTGGATTCCTTTGTCACATGGTGTGAGCAGAATCATTTGCAGTTTAATGTAACAAAGACCAAGGAACTGATTGTGGATTTTAGGAGATCCATAAAACCAGTGGCCCCTGTTTCCATCCAGGCTGTCGATGTGGAAATGGTAAAGGATTGCAAATACCTTGAAGTTCATATTGACAATAAACCGGATTGGGTTAAGAAAATTACTGCACTTTACAAAAAGGGCCAGAGCCATCTCTTTTTTTTTTTTTTTTTTTGAGGCAGCTAAGGTCGTTTAACATCAGCCAGACGGTGCTTAGGCTGTTTTATGAGACTGTTGTGGCCAGTTTTATCCTCTATGGTGTTGCATGCTGGGGCTTGCAGCTGCAAACAGACTAAATAAACTCATCTGCAAGGCCAGTAACATTGTGGGGATGGAGCTGGACTCTGACGGTAGTGTCAGAAAAACAAATATTGTCCAAAATAAAGACAATATTGAACAATACCTCCCACCCACTTCACAACCTGCTGATCAGTCACAGGAGCACCTTTAGTGAGACACTGATACCACCTAAATGCTCCACTGAATGACACAGGAAATCTTTCCTACCTGTGGCCATTAAACTGTACAACTCCTCCATATATATATATATATATATATACACACACACACACACACACACACACACACACACACACACACACATATATATATA
>JAQMYF010000004.1:12953092-12970050 GCA_030014195.1 Neosilurus mollespiculum
AGTACTCAACTGCGTGGCTGGCCAGTAAAGGCCTTAAAGATGAAAAACTAATGACATGGCCCCCTTCTTCACCTGACGTAATCCCTATTGAGAACTTTTGGGCCCTTCTTAAGCAGGACATTTACAGTGAAAGTAAGTAGTACACCTCTCTGAACAGTGTCTGGGATGCTGTGGTTGCAGCTACACAAAAAGTTGATTCTGACCAGCTCAAGAAACTGACTGACTCCGTGAATGGAAGGCACTTGTGACTGTTATCGAAAAGAAGGGTAAGACAGCACCCTACCACTGGGCCACCACTGCCCTTTTTTTAAGCTTTTATTTATTATTTGTTCCAACCTAACAAGTTAATAAGATTAAAGACAAAACTGTAGGAGAGAATGGTTTTATGCTTGTAAATCTTAGCTATGTTCAATCCTAGTTGATTGGAATCTTTTATACCTACTACTAGGATCTATATAACAAGAGAGGGAAAAGCACAAGATGCAGCTATGGCCTTATGGTTAGAGAAGTGGCTTTGGGACCGAAAGGTTGCTGGTTCGACTCCCGAACCAGCAGGAAAAATGGGTGTTGGTGGGAGGAGTGAGCTTGCACCTTACCTTCCTCCACCTTCATGGCTGAAGTGCCCTTGAGCAAGGCACCTAAACCCCAACGTGTGGCAGCCCACTGCTCCAAATGTGTGCTCACTCTTTTACGTGTATGTGCGTGCTCACTTTGGATGGGTTAAATGCAGAGGCAATAATTTCCCTTGTGGGATTAATACAGAATGGCAAAAGCAAAAAAGCAAAATACCTATGGGTGTGTAGTGAAGCCTTACTCTGAGTTACCCTTATACTATAAAACATGGTCCACCAGTCCTGAGGCAGCTTTTAGTGCAGTGGTACCCAATCCTATTCCTGGAGATCTACCTTCCTGCAGGTTTTATCTCCAACCTTAACCATGCACACCTGAGTACCTGATTATTGCCTTGAAAAAGTTCTTGAACACGTCAAAGAAGTGTGTTAGATGGTTTGGTTTGAGATAAAACCTGCAGGAAGGTCGATCTCCAGGAACAGGGTTGGAGACCACTGTTCTAATGTATTTCAAAAATAGGGCAAGCATTCTGCAATACCTGCCCAGTAAAGTGTGCAGGATTTCAATTGCAGTTGTATGATTAGGACTTAATTACTTGTTTCTTTTTTTTTTTTTTTTTTTAGATTTAGGCCCATTAAATCCTGTTACAATATGACTTATGCAGCCAACGTTTTGCAAACTCGGCTTTCCTGTCATCAGTTGTTTTAGGAACACAAAATAAATGTTTTCTGCGATTTCTGCACTTTCTGTTTGTGCAGCTCAGCACTGGCCGATTATGTGTTATAATGCTTGGGGTCAGCCTATCCAGCAATATCACATCACTACCAGGCTGGAACAGACAATGAAGAAGGCAACATGTCTTTGAGCATGCCCAGTGTCGCAGCACTCACACGTACTTTGACAAGGGGCAAGGACTGATGTTGCTGGAAGAATCCGCTGATGTCCTACGTGATTTTTTTCTGCTGCAAAATCCAGCAGCCTTCATTATACCTCATGCCTAGGTCAGCTAAACCTTAATTTAGGTAATTAAATTAAGCACATACTGTTTTTTATTCCCCCTTAATATGCCAACAGCAGTGAATCGTTAGCAGGACCTGTGCCACCCATGCTGTAGCTTGTAGATAGCAGACCCAGAAGTCGTGCTCAGCCAGGGGGACGAGGTACACTGCTTGATTTATAGTACAATATACTACTACTTCTTCATCTTCTATACTACTACTATGACAATTACTACTACTACTACTACTACTACTACTACTAATAATAATAATAATAATAATGATAGTAATAACAGTAACAACAACAAGAAAAAACAAGGACAGCAGAGAAATGAGCTTTCAATCTATAATAAGAAGAGGGACTAGATATTTTTCAGTTTTTTTTGTTTTTTTAACAAGAATTCCATGTTATGGATATTTTTGTTCGGTCTTTCTTATTTGGTAGGATGGTCTTTCTGGTTAATGATATTAGTATGAATGGTTTATAATGTGAGGGTATATGCAATGTGGGTGGTCACCAAGTAATGCAGTGCTTTTGGGTAGGTGGGGATTTCAGATAGTCTGCTAATGACCTTTAACCAGAAGTTTTTCATTTTGCAATAGCTCTGATCATGCTCTATTGAGTATTATAAAAAATGTTAAAAAAAACATTACATTATTCCTGAACTAGCTGCAACTGTCACATCACATCCTAGCCTACAATTATGCAATCTTATCATCCTATGAGGTTTTGATGAATGATTTTATCCATAAATTGAAAACAACAATTGATGCAGTTGGTCCCATTAAAGCAAGATGAACTTCCAAAAGGGTTGTCCTGTGGAAAAAATTATCAGACCATAGAACTTAAAAAAACGTGCAGATGGCAAAAATCAAAAGCAGTAATTAAGCACAATATTTACTGAAAAACTTTTTTTCTCTTAAAAAAATTACAACAGGTAAATAAATAATAATAATTAAAAATTCATCAAACCTGGTCACCTTAATCATTTACAATTGCAGGCTGCCTCTGAGTACAATAGATTCTCCTTTACCCCACAATAAATTACCGCACTTTCCCCTTTGTATCACAAACAGAAAAAATATATCAATTAAAAATAGTGAGCTTATATTTGATCACATGACCTTTCTCATCTTTTTTTTTAACTCTCTTCTTTAACAGACATTTTTGATCCCAATAATATTGTAATAAATTCACATCTTTCTGAAAACTATTTTTACATTTTTGGATAAGTCCTGATTTAATACATTTTTTTGTGTGTTTTCTTTAAATTTTTATTTTGTAAAAAAAAAAATAAAAATAGCTATGTTCCATCAAAGTAACAACATGCAACATTGGACTGATCATTTCATGATGTCATGCCACTAAAATGTGAGTAATTCCACAGTTATTATACTGTCACGATATAACATTACAATCTGCAATAGCCAAAATGCTGAGGATACAAGGTATTTGAACTCTCAGATTGACTGCAGTGGGTTCATATATAACCTTGAGTTGTACATAGGCATCCACTTCATCTCCACACTCATGAAAAAAACAGCAAATGATGGGACAATTTTATTGCATATAAAGGCATTATCAAGGTCAAGTTCATGAAGTGTGACATTTTTCTGTTTCATCACTGAGAAAAACTATGATCTAACAACAAAGCAGCCGTGAATCATTATTCGTTGTATGGAATATTAAATGTTGTACTTTTGCTGGTCATTTTTCTGTACTTTGTTACAATGGTTTGAATGATGCTAATTATGTAATTTTATATTTAATATTTTTCATGATTTCATAATGTAAAACATGAGATAAAAATACATTTTGTAAAAGTTTTTCTCCCTTTGTTATGCATTGTTGTTTGAAGGTAACAAACATCTACTAAAAGTTTACAATAACCACCTTAGCTTTTTGTCCTGCAAATCTTTACATATGTATAATTATTCATGAAGTTCTTTCATAAAATGTGATTAATGAATTTAAATAAATAAATAAAGTTGAATCTCTAATAAAATGCATTTTTCTATTTTCTACCACTGTGCATGTGGTTACTCCACAGTAACATACTCAAATAGGAATGAATTCAAACATGACTGACTGAAGCTGTGATGATCCAACATATCCTATAAAAAGTTTCACAGCTAAGAGATGCTTTCAATTCCAAATCAACCACAAGGAGAAAAAGTCAGTGAAAATCATATGAGAATTTGTAGGAGTTTTCTATGGCAGATATTATCTGGCTATCTGATATTATCTTTGCTGTGAAATTAATGACCTAGTGAATGACCTAACTTTTTATGTTATATGTTGAACTATTAACAGCTTCGCCCAGTAATAGGAGAAACATATTTGAATTGAATTAATGGACATCTTTGGTATTTAAAACTACTACTGGTAGTACTGTCTTTAGCTAACACATATAAGTGACAATGAGAGGCAATCTATAGTACGAAAGCTCTAAGTGATTACTACACCACTGATGTTCAGCACTGACAAGCCTAATTTTCCTGCTTTGGACAAAGGGAGACTTTGCTGCAGAATTATAAAACATGAATTATGAAACTCCCTAATGTGCATGTGCTTACTCACTGGTAACTGCAAAGAACTGGTCACTGCATTTCCAGTTTCTCACATGGCTCGTGTTGTTGTCTCTGTTTTGGATTTTTTTTATGTGCTGTTTTGTTTAATATATTTTGTTTTTGTGTGTTTAAGAAATTACATTTTTGGGGCAGTCATGGTCTAATAGTTAGAAAAGCAGCTTTGGGACCTAAAGGTGATTCGCACAAAAAAAAAAAAATAAAAAAAAAAAAACAGGAAAAATGTGTGGTGGAGGGGAACTTTCCTTTCCTCCACATTCATGGCTGAAGTGCTATTGAGCAAGACACCTAACCCCCAACTGCTCTCCGGGCACCCCAATGTGTGGCAGCCCACTGCTCGGAGTGTGTATGTGCTCACTGTTTGTGTGTGTGCTCACTTTGGATGGGTTAAATGCAGAGGCTTTAATTTCCCTTGCAGGATTAAAACAGTATATAAAAATCAAAATGATTGTGTGTTATTATGCTTAGAGATTAAACTCAATCCTCATGGTGTGATTTTACTATTTATTCTGAAATTATGCAATTCCCCCTCCTGTTAAACTGAAACTCTGTATCAACCAGTGCTAAAAAGTGTTTTGTACATTGCACTTATAAAGCCTTGGTGGGTTGAACTAGCTCAGCTGACTCCTTCCAATGCATAGGATGGGCAGCTCTACCCCGAGCTCCCCCGGGAAGTCTGAGCTCCTTGCCCTATATCTAAGGCTGCTTCTAAGCTTAAGCAAGAAAACTGTGTTAACTGAACAGAAGTATAATACCTAGTCCAACTTATAATAATGTTAAATTTGCCAAAGCTGTGTAATGTTTTATGTATGTTTGCTGGAAGCTGTTGTTCTTTTGAGCCCAGAAGTGGAATGGCACATCACTGATGGAAATGCTGTGTGCAAGGACAGGGAGGTGGATTTGACAGAACCTTCCCTATTGGCACCACTTCAGGAATGCCCATATCTCTGTGGGCCTGGACATCGGTCAGGGCGCTTGTGTTGCAGGTTCACACATTGGCTTTGGGTCTGGGCAAAAGCTTGGACTCCAGAACTGATGCAGGTTCAGTGCAGGCTCAGGAAAGGATGAAGACTTAGGAAGAGAGTCAGGAGCAGGAATGGATGCGGGCTTAGGCAGAGATGCAGACTTGGGAACAGATGCAGACACATCCTTAGGCTCAGGACAGACTCAGATACAGAAAGTGATGCAGATTCAGCAAATGATGTAGGCCTGGGAACTGATTCAGACCCAGGAAATGTTATTGACCCAGAAACTGACTTTGGAATGGATTTGTGAATAAAAGCAGACTCAGAGGCAGAAGCAAACTGAGATGCAGACTCTGATTCTGGAACAGTCTCAGTGACTGTTTTAAAAGCAGAAGCAGACTCAGAGACAGAGGCAAAACCAGGAATGAACTCTGGACTGGCTTCTTAAACAGATTCTAGCATTAATACGGGAGCACGCAGAGAGAGAGAAAGAGAGAGACTGCTACAGCTTCTGTCTCCACCACTGGATCAAACAGATGCTTAGGTAAAAAAATGGACTCAGGCAGTTAGGTTCTGACACAGGAACAGATACAGTTGTAGACACACTTGAAGACTTGGACACAGATGCATACTTAGACACATGCAGACATGGCCACAGATTCCAACTCAGTGGTAGATACAGAATCTGGAATGAAGCAGGCACAGGAAGAGACACAGGTTCAAGTTTAAAACCTGGAGAGCATACTGGAAATCAGGCAGCTCTGTTGGGCCCAGGATGGCACTTTGGAGTACAGGCTATCCCATCAGCCTCTGAAGTAAGCTCTGAGACAGAGACTGCCTCATTAGCCTTCACAGGGTTTGTTGCCTCCAAATTTTTTCAAGGGGTTTCCTATTTTGGTGAACATGATTAAGCTTCAGTAGCATTTCCCCAAAGCTCCTGGAATCGCTCATGCATGTGTGTTGATGTTCTTAGCAGATTTTTGGCCCACTGGGGTGCTGATTCGATAAGACAAAGGACCATGCAGTGGACCCAGAGGTGTTCAGAGAGATTTGCCAGTAACTCACATAATAGGTGGCACTGAAGGAGGTACCCATCAGAAAAGAAGTCAATGCTGTTGTAGGAGGTAGGGATGTCTAGTGCCATCCCCTTCAGAGGAGCTCCCCATCACCTCCTTGGCTCTGCTGCATCCATTTGCAAAGCAAGAACTTCTGTCAGTGTGTGCAGATTAGGAGGCTGATGCAAATAACCAAACGTTTATTAAACAAAGGCAGTTTAAAAAAAAAAAAAAGACAAAACTTGTTACAAAAACAGGCCACTTACTAAGAGCCAAAAAACAGGAAAACAAAATAGGTGCCACACTTGTGGGCAAAGAGAGAAAAGCAATGCAGCAGGGTATACAGACAGAGTTATAGGCAGAGTATACACTCCCATGTGTTACTGGGGTAGCAGAAATGATAGTTAAATACTGTACTGACACTGTTAGAATCTACTCAGGGACAGAGACACTGTTTTGAGGTCTGGTGATGGGGCACAGAACAGTGCTGCCAGACCCAACCTGAAAAGAAGCATCAAAAGGGACATAGATGCAAACAAGCGGAAGATTGCGGACTACTTCTACAGCAACAACACAAGGCAGATATGGCAGGAGGTTCAGCATATTTCATTGCAGCTGATGGGGATGCTTCACTGGCAGAGGAGCTGAACTACTTCTTTGCCCAATTTGAGGTGAAGCCACACTGAAGGCAGTGAATCCACAGAAAGCGGCAGAATCTGATGGCATCTGTGGACGGGTACTGCTGAACTGTGCTGATCAGCTGGCTAGGATATTCACCAAGGTCTTTCACTAGTCCCTGTCACAGTGCACCATCCTTCCTGCCTGAAGTCCTCTGCTATCATTCCTCTGCCAAAAACATATACTATATTAATCTGGAAAAGGAATTTTTCTATGATACTACCTTGGTGGGGCTCATCTGTGGGGGCGATGAGTCTGCTTGATAAGTCAGATTAGTCTGACAAAGAGGAGCGGCTGTCTGGGTGATGTAGTGACAACAATCTGGTCCTTAATACCAAAAAGACAAAAGAGCTGGTTGTCGAAATCAGGAGGGAAAAGATACACCCAGTCCATAACCATCAGCAGGGAGTGTGTGGATAGGATAGCTGATGTTAGATTTCTGGGAGTGCATATCTATGAATACCTGGCCTGCAGCACAAACACTACTCATATTTTTAAAAATGTGCAACAAAGACGTTATTTCTTGAGGACATTCAAAAAACAACATCCCACACCGAAACTGCTTGTGCCTCCTAAAGGTGCTCAGTAGAAAGCATCTTAACATATTGCATCTGTGTATGGTATGCTAGCTGCAGTGCAGCAGAGGTGTGAGCACTGTGCTTTAGAGGGTCATGACAACTGCCCAGAAAATCATCGGCTCCCCTCTCCCCTCCCTGAAAGAGATCTATGGTTCCCACTGACTAAAAAGAGCCCAGACAATAATCAAGGACCCTACCCAGCCAGTACACTTGCTTTTTGAACTGCTGCCTTCAGGCAGAAGATAGAGGACAATAAAATCCCGCACAAACCGACTGAAAACAGCTTCTACCCCAGAGCCATAACCGCACTAAATGCTGCAGGTCTTCAGGGGAATATGCTATTGAAAATGTAGCCAGTACTATGAATGTCTTGTGTGGGAGTATATGCATCTTTTAGCACCTTTTTAATGTTTATTTTTGTTTTGTTTATTTAGATTTTTTTTGGATAGTTTTATTTATTTTTGTTATATTTATTTTCTAATGAATGTTGCACTGTAGCTTTGCGTCCAATTCCATTGTACAATAAATGTATAATAACAATTTAAAAAAAAAAAAATTTTAATTCCCATCCCACCCATTCCCAGCAATTTTCCCCTGTCCCAGTCAAGTGATGAATAGTAAAAATAAAAGTAATATTTACTTGTCTCCTCTACAGCAAAATCAGACAAGAGCAGCCAAGATATGGAGCACCTGGACTTTAAAATAGTGGTGGAACCTAAAGACAGCCAGTCCTTCACCATAATCCTAGTTGCCTCCTCAAGGCAAGAGAAGTCAGCATGGACCAGTGACATCAGCCAGGCATGTCCATCTGCATTTACTTCTGTTTATTCATCTACACAGCTAAATAAAATATGCAATTTTTCTCTTTCTCTTTTTTCTCACAGTGTATTGACAACATTCGTTGCAATGGACTTATGATGAATGCTTTTGAGGACAACTCAAAAGTTACTGTGCCACAGATGATCAAGTATGATTTCATTGTAATACGTTAATAAGAACTTTTAATAGAGATGGCTTTGTGGAAAGATTTTGTTGCTTTTATTTAATTATAATTCAATTAACAAAACTTGTTTCAGTTGTATTCATTCATTCATTCATTCATTTTCAGAACCGCTTAATCCTAATTAGGGTCGCGGGGAGGCTGGCGCCCATCTCAGTCAACTCTGGGTGAGGGCGGGGTACACCCTGGACAGCTCACCAGGCCATTGCAGTTCAGTTGTATTATTATTTTATATATTTATTATATTGTTATATTCTTTAATTCATTTTCTAAACTGCTTAATCCTAATTAGGGTTGCGGGGAGGCTGGCACCTATCTCGGCCGACTCTGGGCAAAAGCAGAGTACACCCTGAACAGCTTGCCAGGCCATCACAGGGCTATATTATTGCATGCTAATTGTAATTCTATTATTATTTTTCTTTCCTACTTACATTGCCTTATCTCCATGCAACAATCATACTGGGTAAAGAGACAGATTAACTAACATGGTGGCAAAAACAGTCAGTCTGCCTAAAGATGTCTAAACCTTTGCTAGCTAATTTAATCATGTAAAGGATTTTACACATTAAGTGATCACATGCAAGATATTCCATACACAGTAAAATTTCCAGAGTACAATTGCCTCTTTTAGATTATATTTGAGTTCAATGGGCTCAAATATACTCAGAAAGAGTCAGTTTTACTCTTTTTATTCTGGGGATTTTACTGTGTAGCTACTTGTTGTATAGAAATTAACATAAAGTACTCTTAAGTATTAATAGATATGGCTGTGTCATGATGGAGTTGGAATGGGAAATTACAATCTTTTTAAGGTCCCAGCCCTCTCTGCAGATTTGAAATATACTTTAGGGACAGGTGAATAGTTTGTATGTGTGCAAAAGCAGGGTCAGTATATGGCTGTACACAGCAGCACAAATGTATTATGCTAATACGGACAACATATGTCGCAGAGATAGTGTCTCATCGAAACATTTTCAAAGTTGGAAACACAAATTCAGAAAAACCTGTAGTTTTTTTGAAACATAGTTAAAAAGTTCAAGATTTGACCATGTGAAGGATTTACCTCAAATTTATTACTGATTCTATTTGCTCCAGAATTGTGACAAATAATACAGATATGCTATAATTGTTGTAAAAAAAAAATGAAACAAAAACATACAGTACATCTCCAGAAAAGAAACAAAAACAACTTTTAATGTTTTTTTTGTTTGTTTGTTTGGTTTTTTTTTAGATCTGATGCTAGTCTTTACTGCGATGATGTGGACATCCGCTTTAGCAAGATGATGAACTCATGCAAAGTGTTACAGATCCGCTATGCCAGTGTGGAGCGTTTACTGGAGAGGCTGACAGACCTGCGCTTCCTGTCTATTGACTTCCTCAATACCTTCTTGCACTCATATCGTGTCTTTACAACTGCAGACGTTGTACTTGACAAGCTCATTGCCATCTACAAGAGGCCCATCAGCGCCATCCCAGCTCGGTGGGTTTCACTTGTGGCTTGCTTTTGATATAATGTGGCACACAGAAAATACTAACAATGCTAATAATTAAGAGATTTGAGAGTGTTGTCATCATGTTTTAATTCACATAATAGAATTTGGATTCTTGAGGTATTTTTGTAGATCATGAGTTGTCTAAAACAAAATATATTTCAAAATAAATGTTTATTTAATTTATTTAATAAATGCAGGGGAGGCATGGTGGTATGACAATAAATGCTGTTGCTTTACAGTGAGCAAATTCTGGGTTAAAATCTGCCACCTCATGTCAGTTGGCTACTTTAAATTGCCCATAGGTGTTAATGTGAGTGTGAATAGCTGTCTGTTTCTCTGTGTTAGTCTCAAGATAGACTAGTGACCCGTCCAATGTGTACCCTTCCTTTCAGTACAGTCTCAGCTGGAACTGGCTCCAGCTCACCCACAATAACCAGTATAGAAAATTAATGAATGTACTTGTATCTACAAATAGACCACATGAAAGCAGTAAGTAAAGAGAATGCCAGACTGCTACAGAGGAATCTGTTAAATATATAAATATGAATTGGGCAAAGCAAATGGAGGTTTAATTTCTGTTCACAAAGCTGATGATAATTTAAAATGCAGTGAAATGACAAAATGTAAAGCATTAAGAAAAAATGGTCATGGTCAATGTTTGGGAGAACGGGAAACAATGAACCAGTTTTTAAACTTTGTCCCATAACGATTTTATTAATGATTATTAAGCCACCATTTTATTTCTAGTATTTAATAATGAATCTTGAGTGTATTTAGTCTAAATATCATGACATTACCATTACTGAAATCATTTAAAAAATGTATGGCTTTATGAGTCTCCAGAGCCCACTGACCCAGGGACCAGGATATACTGAACCATTATGTTAAAAGCAACAGTTACACATGATGCACATCCAGAAACAAGGTAAACTATATTTAATATCAAGGAGGTAAGAATAGAGGTATTCAGGAAAAAACTGAAGAATACTGAATTTCTTTTGGCAAGAACATAAATCGGTGTGAACATGGTTTTTATCAAAAAAAAATTTTCAGCAGGAATAGATGACAAAGTTTGCTCTTTTGGTATACATAAATGAAATCAGGCTCATGGGAATGAGGTAAGTTGCGTCTGTGGGGCTTTTTACCACCTGAGCCTAGTGGCAGTTTCTGTAGCGAGTCCATCACAGGTTACCTTCCCAGTAATTTTACTGGTAACTATTTAAACAGATGGGTGGACAAAGGCACACTTATGGTTGAGACCTTGCCCAGAGGTGTTAGCATGCTGGGGGTCTAACAAGGATTTGAACATACGACCTCTTGCCCAGCACCCTAAGCACCACACCACTGACCCCACACTCATGGAGATGAATCTCCCTATAATGTCACTGAATGTCAAGGTCAACTGGCTGTAAGTTGAAACATAATCAGAAAAACATGTTTTTTCCTTTGGGAAGCTGAAGGTGATCTTTCATCAATTGTGCACTAAATCAAATTTGATCTATTTCGTTAAGTCTTATGAACTTATGATTTTCATGGACTTACTGGCCTTTGATGTAGGATTTACTGCCGTAACCACTTATTATAATCAATTTTCCAACTTGATTTTATTCAACCACAGGAGAAGTGGACCTACCTAGAATTTTTACAACAACAAAAAAAAATGTGGGAAATAACACTCACCTACAGTCACAAGCTTTGGATAGTGACCGACAGAACCAGATTGCGCATACAAGCTGCTGAAATGAGCTTCCTTCAAAGGGTGGCAGGGCTCTACCTTCGAGATAGGGTGAGAAGCTAGGCCATTTCGGATAAGGTCAAAGTAGAACTGCTGCTCCTCCATGTTGAGAGGAGCCAGGTGAGGAAGCTCAGGCATCTGATTAGAATACCTCCTGAACGCCTCCCTGATGTGGTGTTTCGGGCATGTCCAACTGTAAAGAGACCCTGCTGTCGACCCAGAACACGCTGGAGGGATTATGTCTCTTGGTTGGTCTGGGAACGCCTCAGTGTCCCCCTGGAAGAGCTGGAAGAAGTGGCTGGGGAGAGGGACATCTGGGCCTCACTGCTTACTTTGGACCAAACGGAAGAAGAAGATGATGATGATGATGATAATGATGATGGAAAAAAAGCAACTTTTTGTGCTTTGAAAAAATCTGCATAATTTTTTGCAGAGAACACACAGCCATGTCTCTGCTTCTGGTTTTCTACCAATAGAGGTATCTTCATCTGCTTGGAAAACAGGTGGAGCCACCTGTTTTTACAATATTTAGAGTGTCTCAATGTGAACAGGTGATCAATGTGTCTTGGTCTCCCGCCACACTTAGTATCATTTGGAGGAAGAAAAACCCTCATATAGGCTAGTTATCATTATAAATGATAGTGTGTCGGTCACTGCCGAATGATGTCTCCTTGTTAAATGTCACCCACATATTGTTTCTGTTTATTTTGCTTGGATTTAGAGTGGTGTTGTAACTTTGTTGCAGATGCACCTGGGTGATAGATTTCCCTTTGGACAGTATACAGTGGTGCCTGGAGATTTGTGAACTCTTAAGAATTTTATGCATTTCTGCATAAATTTGACCTAAAACATCATCAGATTTTCACATAAGCCCTAAAAGTAGATAAAGAGAACCCAGTTAAATAAATGAGACAAAAATATTTTACTTGGTCATTTACAACCCACGGGGCAGTGGTGGCCTGCTGGTGGGGTGCTGGATTACTGATCCCAAAGTCAGGGGTTCAAGCCCCACTATCAGCGGGATGTTACTGCTGCTCAGTTGTATAAAAAAAATTATAATTGTAAGTCGCTCTGGATAAGAGCGTCTGCCAAATGCTGTAAATGTAAATGTCAACTGAAGCCCTATCATGCAAAAAGGAAGCCATATTTGAATATGATCCAGAAGCGCTGTTGTGTCCTGTGGGCCACGATTCATTTGAAATGGACTGTTTCAAAGTGGGAAAGTGTGTTATGGTTAGACAAGTGCAAATTTGACATTCTTGTTAGTAATTATGGACGCCGTTTCCTCCAGGCTCAAGAAGAGGGAGATCTTCCAGTGTGTTATCAGTGTTCAGTTGAAAAGCCAGCATCTCTGATGGTATTGGAGTTTCATATGGTTCATATGGTATGGTCAGCTTGCATGTTTTGGAAGGAACTAGGAATTCTGATTATATAAAGGTTTTAAAGCAACATATGCTCTCCTTCAGAGGACGTCTATTTCAGGGAAGGCATTTCAGCAGGACGATGCAAAACCACATACTGCAGCTAATACAACAGCATGGCTTTGTCAGAAAAGAGTCTGGATGCTGAATTGGCCTGCCTGCACTCCAGATCTTTCTCCTATAGATAACATTTGGTGCATCATTAAACTAAAAATACATCAGACGTGATCACAAACCCTCCAGGAGCTGAAAACCTATATCAGACAAGAATGGGATCACATTCCAACACCAAAACTTCAGAAATTCATAACTCCGATGCCCAGATGTCTTCAAGCTGTTTTGAAAAGAAGAGAAGATGCACCATGGTAAAAAGCCCGTGTCCCAACTATTCTGAGACCTGTAGCAAGCATAAAATTTGAAATGAGCTCATTTTGTGCATAAAATTGTAAAATTTATCAGTTTAAACATTTGTTATGTTATGCTGTGATTTGAAAGTCTTTTAGTTTTCATTTTATTTAAATTTAAAGAACATCCCAACCTTTCTGGAATTCGGGTTGTATTTATTGAGAAAAATGAATATTACTTATCTGTGAGTGGCAAAAGTTTGTGAACCTTTAGGATTAGCAGGTAATTTGAAGATGAAATTAGAGTCAGGTGTTTTATAATCAATGGGATGACAATCAGGTGTGAGTGGGCTCCCTGTCTGACTTAAAGAACACAGTTCTATCAAAGTGTCAACACATTTTTGTGGAAGTGTATCATGTCCCCAACAAAGAATATTTCTGAGGACCTCAGAAATAGGGTATATTGATGCTGGAAAAGGTAACAAAACCATCTCTAAAGAGTTTGGACTCCACCAATCCACACTAAGACACATTGCGTACAAATGGAGGAAATTTAAGACCATTGTTACCCTCCCCAGAAGTGGTCGACCAACTAAGGTCACTCCAAGAGCAAGCCGCATAATAGTTGACAACGTCACAGAGGACCCCTGGGTAACTTCTAAGCAACTGAAGGCCTCTCTCACATTGGCTAATGTTAATGTTCATGAGTCCACCATCAGGAGAACACTGACCATGCATGGCAGGGTAGCAAGAAGAAAGCCACTGCTCTCTAAAAAGAATATTGCTGCTCATCTGCAGTTTGCTAAAATCACATGAACAAACAAGAAGGCTATTAGAAAAATGTCTTGTGGATGGATGAGACCAAAGTACAACTTTTTGGTTTGAATGAGAAGTGTTATCTTTGGAGAAAGGAATTCCAGCATAAGAACCTTATCCCATCTGTGATCAGTATCATTGTTTGGCCTGTTTTGAAGCATCTGGGCCAGAAGTGCTTGCCATCATTAATGGAACAAAGAATTCTGAATTATACCAGCAAATTCTAAAGGAAAATGTCAGGACATATGTCCAAGACTTGAATCTCAGTCGTTCTAACAAATAATGGTTAAAAAAAATAAATTAATGTTTTGGAATGGCCAAGTCAAAGTCCTGACCGTAATCTAATTGAGATGTTGTGGAAGGGCCTGAAACAAGCAGTTTATGCAAGGAAACCCACCAACATCCCAGAGTTGAAGCTGTAAGCAGGAATGGGCTGAAATTCCCCCAAGCCAATGCGCAGGACTGATCAACAGTTACCGGAAACATTTATTTGCACTTATTGCTGCAAAATGGGGTCACACAACCTACTGAAAGTACATGTTCACATACTTTTGCCACTCACAGATATGTATTGTTTAGGATCTTTTTCATCAATAAATAAATGAACAAGTAACATATTTTTGTCATTTATTTAACTGGGTTCTCTTTATCTACTTTTAGGATTTATGTGGAAATATGATGTTTTAAGTCATATTTATGCAGAAATATATAAAATTCTTAAGGGTTCTCAAACTTTCAAGCACCACTGTAGGTAGACGGCAAGTTTTTTTCAAAACATTGTAAAATCTGCTTGTTCAAGTTGTTGAATCTCTTCTTAGGCAGTTCTGTCTGTCCTGCCCTGGTGATGTTGAGAATGAAAATAGGCCGCACTCTACATGGTGTGATGAAAACTCAAAGTTTGATAATTTTTTGTCTCTGACTTGTGTAATGTGAGATGGCCAAATTTCAAGTTGATCAGACAAAAAAATCTAGGAGGAGATTGATTTAAGTAATGGGTGTCAAAATTGCACAAAATCACCAAATATTACTTTAACCCAAAACTTTGTGACATGGATGCAAGAGGGGGTTTTTTTGTATGCCCTTTTCTTGAGTTTTTGAAAATAGGAAAGGGATAAAAAATGCACTTCTTTCCATAAAAAAAATCTGTTTGCAATCAGTTGCAATAGGGTCCTCGCACAGTTCGTGATTAGACCCTAAATAACTGATGTGTGTACCAAATTTAATTATTTTTTAAATAATATTAGCACTTCTTTCTTGTTTCGAGATGGTGCTGCTAAAGCAGAGTAATGTTGAGTATGGGCATATCATAATAAGTAAATCTCAATAATTACTTTATATTAATGATATATCTCAATATATCAGTAACCAATTATAACCAAAATTTGCATACATGCTCATTCACACACACACACACTAGCATGCATACCAACTCTGGCACACAGCCAAACACTCATTCCCTGCGTCCACTGAAATGGACATGCTTTCCTCTGTAAACCAATAAAAACATATGCTTACACAGTTTGATCAATGCCAGGTCACTGATTGGTCCCTAACCAATCAATCATAATAAAATAAACTGTTGTGACCTAATCTGAGAGATCTGCAGGAAACACACAATACAGTCATGGCTCAATGACTAGACAAAAGAAGGAGTAAAGCACTCTTCTCACTATGTAAGTACTATTTTATTTTTATGGTAGCTTCATCAATTTGCACAAGTTATAATCCTAACACTTTAACATCAAAATATGTAAAGTAAATTTCAAGATAACTCAAAGTTGTAGAGCACAGGATTTTTTAAAAGTTTGATGTCCTTCCCAGTGTACAGATTTAAGAGACATCAGAAGGTGCTGTATTCAGCAAGGCGTGGTTGGGTGTTTTTCTGACATTGCATGTGTTTGTAAGCTGTTGTTGATCTCATCACCAAAGAGGCTCTGGCATCATCCCTATGACATCATCACTGCCCTCCCACATTGCCATTACCATAGTTACGATGACTAGACACTCCTACAGTGTGGCCTGATACCCAACGCTGCTTTGCTGTTAAGGCCCCACCCATCAGTGACATCAGAGAAATGTAATAAGTAAAAAGAAATTAAAAGAAAAACTGGGTCTTATTTTTTTGGATACGGCAGCTCGGGCAAAGTTATAATTCGTTTTAGTTTCTTGATATCTTCATACCTTCTCAACCAATCAGCAACGAGTACAGGTCTACATCTATACATGGATTTCTAAACATTCTTGTTATATTTTTAATTTACAAAATTTATTAAAACATCTATCGTCCCCTCTTCCTCCACCTTTCTCTGTTTCAGTACAACACCGGGACAAAAAAAAACAAACAAAAAAAAACACTAAACATTAATGTATGATAAATCCTTGTGATGCGCTACTGAGTTCTGGAGTGTGATTGGTCAGAAAGCGCTGAGTTCTGGATTGGTTAGATGGTGCTGTGTGTGCTACAATGGAGCTATTAGAGCATAACAAGAAGCATCTGGGATTTGGAGCTGCAGTGGTGTATGCATCACCAAGACCAACCACAAATTCTACTTTGATAACTATTTCACTACGTACAATGTGTTGGCGGTACCGGCAGTGGAGAGAATCCATGCTGCTGGAACAGTAGGAACCTGCTGTTTTTTACGGTGGCCGGGAAGTGCAAAACAAAAATACATTTTAAGAAAACAAAAATACATTTTCAGAAAACAAATATACA
>JAQMYF010000004.1:13012254-13029153 GCA_030014195.1 Neosilurus mollespiculum
CTTGGATTCATGCGTACGCACAGATTCATACATCTGAATTTTTTTGTGCGTACGACGTTTTCTGGATTTAAGCGTACACCAATTTTCAGTAAGAATTCCACGCAAGTCTTTGTACATGAGGCCCCTGGACTGCTTGAATTCTCTCAATATTTTAGGTCCTCCGGAATCCTACATTAATGTAAAGAAAATCATAAATGTTATTAATATTTATTATATAATTTTTTTTATACTTTTTAAATACTATGCCCATTACAAGGTATTACAGATAGGTCTTTAAAATGGAAAAGCTTGAAAAATACTAAACATTCATCATGAATGGTTGATCCTGATGATTTTGAGGGCTAGTCATCTACGAAGCTGGGTGTGTATTGCTGTGGACCTGAATTAGAACAAATCAAATCAACAGTTAACAACTCAGTAAAATCTTTCCACTCTAGGTTGTTGCCATAATAGAAAATGGAAATGGTGCACTTGGTGGTGCTGCAGGTGATTCCATCTCATTAGGTGCTGTAAGCGGACCAGGTGAAGGTGAAATAGTGCTGTGCTAAGCAAAGTCTGCAGCAGGTGGAACCTTAGCTGAGGGTGGAAAAGAGGGAAACAAAGTCAATGTGTCCAGAGGGGAGACATTTGGATCCTCCACATACACTGGACCCACATAAGGCTCCTCCTCTGCAAGAGTGATTATGAAATAAATGTTTATCTACTTTAAGATAACATCTGTCAGTGGAAACATGACATATTCTGTAGATTAACCAATTGATAGAACTTCATTACGAGGCCATATTACTGATTAGACAATATTTTATATTCATTTACTGGTATTTACCAGTTGAAATTGTAGAGCTACCATGTATAAGGCTTCAATACACCATAATTTGTCCTATTGCTGTGTTACAGATGCAGTATATTATTTTAAAAAAAAAGAAAATAAGAACACAAAATAAATGAAAATGGACTCACTAGCTTCCATTTGTTTTAAACAAACCAACCAAACTTAAACTAAAATAGACAAACTTGCTGATAATGTCAGCAAGTAAAGCTAAAGAGTATACAGAATCTAATATAAATTCCAGTCCAGCTGCTTAGTTTGTATGGCTAAGACAAACTGTCAACCCTGGATCAGAAATCCACTAACCAGATTGAAATTATATATTTTACATACAGAAGTGCACAGTGAAGAATATACACCACCACTTTTGGCTAAAAGGGTTCCTAATAAAAAGAAGTTAAAAATTACTTCTCTAGAATTTTTTGGTGAAAATGTATTGAACAATGCTATTGTAGACAGTGAGAACCAAAAAAATAATTCAGACAAGTATATTGAGGTAAAAGTATGGTTAATAAACAAAAACACTGAAATTACCAATTAAGGTTTTTTTTTTTTTACTTTTGCATAGCATGAATGAACTTCAAACCATATGGAATTCAAGGTGAAGAAATTAAAAAATATGTGAACACTATGCCTGGATGGTTAAATGCTGCAATCAAAGTAAAGGGTGGCCACACTAACTATTGACTTTTGTCCTCAAAAAGAAACTGTTATTTTTGTTATTACTATATTTTGTTGTTTGTTTATTTATTCTCATTAATGATCCAATATTACAAGAAATAAATACTTGAATAGTACTTGGTTTCTGATTTATCTTCATATTGTTAAGTGAATAATCATCACTGCATCAATGTATTTTTTAATTTCTTCACTCGCTAAACCATTCCACATGGTTTGAAGTTCATTCATGCTAGGCAAAAGTCAAAACAATTAAATTTGCGACACCCTGTATAATCCTTGTATTGTGGTGTATAATCTTCACTGTACACTACTGTAAAATAATTTAATGAAATTATATATTTTCTACCATTTCAATGATACTAAAATGTATTAACTCATAGTTATTTTGTAACTACATGACAATCAGTGATTAATTTTCCACCCTTTAAGATAAGATTTTTATGTTCATTTTAAATGAGAGGATTCTTCTGATGTGTGGCAAAGAATCTGAACAGCAAACAGTGATGTGTGGTGTGTATCTGTCTAAATAGGAAGATTTGGAAATCTGAGAAGTAGGCAAGGTTCCTACATGTATGTATGTATGTATGCATGTATGTGGATTACCATCTTTGGCTTAGTGAGGGGGAAGTAGAACACTATGTTGATTCTCACACTCTGTGACCACTTTCCAAGTTTCAAACTTTTTCTTGTGTCCTCTGTACGTTTTTTATGTCTACTGAAGCTCTACATAATTTTTTATGTTCTCAGATACATTGTGATACATTTGCTGTGATCAGCAGCGCTTGAAACAAAGTTTGAGGAAAAAAGTTTTCTCAGAGTACTGATGATTATGGATTATAGTGACCCAGCTGTGAGCTTTGGAGATCAATGTACACCACCATTCATCATCATGACCACTGTGTTTCTCAAGTTAATTATGATGGCGGTGGCTAAAACATGTATGTGTAAAAGGGGTATTGATATGATCAACATAATGCTCTAAAATTGATCACATGATAAGAACAAAAGTTATCAGCTTACTCCTTTCAAGTGTCAACAATCTCCCATCTTTAAAATAAGCCTGAGATATAGGGTACGGTAGCAGGACATAATCCATGAAAAACACAAATGGTCTTATAAGAGGAAGGGTTGTTTTTTTGGCCCTAATTTTCAAACCTATGTTTGGTTTCAAAAGCAACATTGCTCATTATCCAAAGAACACCATACTTTTTGTGAAGCCATGTAGATGCTTCTCTTTTCAGGGTTGAGCAGAAGTTCTAGTCAACATAGAAAGGATAAATACAAGCCCCGAATAAAAAGGTATTTTGGCACAGAACTTCCTGACCAAGGTTCCAAAGCTAAATATGAAGATAAATTCTACCTTCCAATAGCCCTACAACAACCAAGTCTTGAAATGTGTAGGAGATTTCTTGATAAACTGAAGAAACTTGAACCTTTTGGCATGGATGAGTTGGATAACATTGCAATGTGTAGGAGAGCATAGATAAAATAAACCTATTCATGAAAACCTAATGTGGTAATGAATACAAGGGATGCTTCCACAAAGTAAGGAAGTTTTGACAACACTTCAGTAATTAGGGTTTTTTCTGTGATTAAATGTATGTAACCTTATGGCTTATGTAAGCTATAAATGGAGATAAGGCGAACTGAACAAAAATGGCGCTTGGTTAGGTTTGCCTGTTATTGTATGTATTTAAAGACAATTTGATACCTAAACTCATCATATGAATAAGCCTTTTCAAGAAGGAATGTAGTAATGTTACTATTTAAACTGGACATGTTTTTCCCCATTGTTTTCTAGGCAGCCCAGTATTTGCTAGACAGGACCAATGTGTTGGATGAAGAGAGCATGTACGAAGCCTCACTCAAAATTGAGCCCAAAGTGCCAAACTGAGAAGAAGCTCAACTGCTGTTAAATGGTTGTACAGCCCATCTTGTATTCATAAACATTATGTCTTAGATTAAATATTATGTTATTGCTCATGTATTAGTTAATGTTTATTTATAGAAGTTAGAAAAACACATACTGATTTTTAAATTATAGAATTGCAGATATCATGATATTTACCTTTATAACAGTATTTTCCACTTTCCAGTAGCAAAATGGAACAACAAAAAAACATGTAGATAGTCTGAAATCAATAAGTATTTAAATGTAATTTGGGGTCTCTTTACTGATTCAGGTCACATATGAATTTTCATCCTCCCTTTGTTTCAATTAACTATTTGATGTAATTATCTTATGCACAAGCAGACAAGCATTTTTACTGAACATGAACTTTTATAGATATACCATGTAATGAAAACAAGTGCATTGGATATTTTTATGTTGGTAATAATTCAAGGCAGAAATAAACTGTCATATTAGTGATAATGAATATACACATATAGGTGTGTGGTTATTACATATTAAAGCTACCTGCAAAATCTTTAACAACGCTGTATGGTTCAGAGCACAGGCAACACAGGTAACAATTTTTAGGTGCTATTTGGTTAATAAAACATCAAAAGTAAACAGCAATGTCAACAGTGCCAGGAATGTCATTATACAGATTTAACCTTGCTGTGAACTAGCTCTTTTGATGAGAATATAGGACTCTATTTTAATGTCAAAGTGATTTTGCTGGTTCATGAAAGTGAATTGCCAGTTATATATAAAATTGTAAAAGGGTGAAATTGATTTTAATTTTGGAGCTGGTTTAAAACATTTCACCTAGGCAGAACCCTTGTTTATAGGACTTGCAATATGTAAACCTGCAATATGTCACAATTTGTTACACAGGCGTGACAAAGATCACTTTGAAACATTTATCATACATAATGGTGAGATACATGAGCCTTTAGAGCCATTGACAAAAGGAAAAAAATTGCCATTCAAATATAGTTTGTATACTTAGAAAGCATACTGTATATGTTTAAAATTGTAATATGGGCACAGTTAAAGGTTACATTTTTGTGTATTATTATTAAACATCTGATTTAAAATTTTATTTATTTATCTGACCCTTATGTTATTCAGCTCCAGAATAAGTAAGCATAATGATTTGGTTCAATAATAGATGTATTCAATTAAACATTTAGAATATCTTGCTTTATACTCAGCTTTTATTGGAATGTTTCATTACCTCAACAGAGTATTTTATGTAGCTTATTTACTATTCATTTTTTTTTAGCTAAAAGCTTTGATCAACATGCAACATTTTTTAATACTTGCTTATCAGAGGTCTGTTTCAAACATTTCTATTGGCAAAATGTATATGATGTTCAGAAAACTATTTCTGATAACCATTAGTCAAAACAATGATGTCGTCATTATACTATCTTAAAAGAACTACTAATATATTATAGATAATAAAATTTTTATTAATAAAATTACATAAGTACAAAGAAAAGTTTTTAAAATATTTTTACATACCAACCTAATTGTTTTTACTAAATATAAACAGCTAGTTAGGTGAGGGTGTTTCTGTGTGGAGTTTGCATGTTCTCCCCTTTGCTTTTGTGAGTTTGTGATATCCTGCTGTGCTCTTGTTTTCCTCCAACAGTCCAAAGACATGAACATTTGGCTAATTGAATATTCTCGGTGGCCCCTAGGTGTGAGTGTGAATGGTTGTGTGTTGGCCCACTGATGATCTGAAGAACTGTTCACGGTATGCCCTGTCTTTTGTAATGACCTAATAAAGCATAAAGCAGTTCAGAAAATTAAATTAAATGGAAAACGATAGTTAGAATTTGATGCCTGCAATACACTCAGGAAAACCATGGACAGAGTTGAAATAAGACTGAAAAGTTTACAGAATATTCAAGTGACAGTCCAAAGTAACAAAAAAAATTGTAGTTGGTGAGATATCATAATTGGGTACAAAATCAAACTTTTTTTTTAGATCTTTGGACGGTAGGAGAAAACTGGACTACCCGGAGGAGATCCACGCAAGCACAGTGAGAACAAGCAAAAACACCCGAGCTCGGGACTTGAACCCAGGACCTTTTTGCTATGAGGCAGACATGCTTACCACAACACCACTGTGCTGCCCTATATAAAGCATATAATATTGTAAAAATATTCAGAGAAAGGTCAAAGCAAAGTTAAAAAAAAAAAACACTGCTGAATGTGTGTGACCACCATGCTACTGTGACAAATATAGCCACTGGGCTTGGGCGTACATTGAAAAACTGTTGCCAATAAATGCAGTCTGCTTCTGCATCTAAAAATGCAACCTGAAACTATTATTAAAGGGGAACGCACTACATGTGTCATTTTCTGAACCGCTTAATCCTAATTAGGGTCGCGGGGAGGCTGGCGCCCATCTCAGCCGACTCTGGGCGAGGGCAGAGTACATCCTGGACAGCTCGCCAGGCCATCGCAGGGCAACGCACTACATAAATTCTATTAATAAATGTCATGGAGTTGTCTGGGCCCAAGCTCATCCTAAATGGGGTAAAAGACACTGAAATGAAAATAACCATCATGATTGTCAGCAAAAGCGGCATGTATGGGCCAATTTGCAATCGATATGAATGACTGAAGTGTCACACAGCTAGTTTTGAGGCGTTTAAATTTTCCTTAGAAATGGTATGACAAACTCTGTGGGAACTGTAAAAATATGAAATAGCACAAAATATAACACTTGACAAAACTTTAGCCATTTGACACAAACTTAGAACCTTTCATGATTAAAATAAAATATTTCCATATTTATGGTAATTAAGAACCTTAACTTTAAATACATAATTTGTTAATTACTTGAAGGAATTAAATGTTTATGATTTTGTGACAATAATGCAAAAACTACAGAAGTATGGGTTGCATGACACAAATATATCATAGTGTGAGACACCACATATAAGTAGCTATGTCATAACACAAAACAACTTTGTAAACGTATAAACTTATTTTAAAATACATATTATAATATATAAATTCTTTAGGGAATTTAGATAATAAACTACATACCATATTCCCCACTACAAACAGGAGGCAAGTGAACAAAACAGCTTAATAGTGCTGATTGATAATATGTCACCATTTACTGTTTTGCGTTGCGTAGCAACACACATCAGGCCAACGTAGTACACACATCGGGCTAAGTAGAACAAGCATTTGTCCTCCTGCACTGAGATAATATGCAAGTCAGGCACAATGTGTAGCCATTTTATTTACCAATTAATAAGCTGTTTATTTTTAAATAGGGCACTCATTATAAATAATTATATCACAGGCAACTCATGTGTGCTGTTAGCTTGTTTAGCATTCGATTTAACTGCAAACAAAGAAGTCCACAGTTCAGATTCTGTACTCATATATAAATCGCTGTACTGCACTCATATATAAATCTTAGCTTCACTTAATTGGACTTGCACACACAGATCATACACAGCAGCATCACTATCTGCATGTTAGTGTTAAAATTAAACAGAAAACTTACCCAACCCATGAGAACACTTTCACTTCAGCAAGATTTCACTGTTATTTCTTGCACCTATCCACTGATGGGATAATTTTAGGACTCCAGTGACCAGTAGGCTTTCATCTGCAGTGGTGGCCCGGTGGTAAGGTGCTGGATTTCTGATCCCAAGGTTGGGGATTCAAGCCCCACTATCAACGGGTTGTCACTGCTGTCCCCACCAGTGCAGCTAACTGGGTTATCAAATGCTGGCCATGTCCCTCACTGTCTGTGGGGAGAGGCATGTAAAAGAAGGTCAAGAGTAGGCTGCATAGCCATCAGGGTGTGTCTGCCCTGCAGCCTGGTGAGCTGTCCAGGGTGTACTCTGCCTTTGCCCAGAGTTGGCTGAGATGGGTGCCAGCCTTCCTGCGGCCCCAATTAGGTATAAGCAGTTCAGAAAATGAATGAATGGATGAACTCAGTCTTCTAAAGGCTGTAATGGTCAATTACATCACAAAGTTATTTTCTCACAGTATCTCCACCGTGGAAATGCATGGAAAAGTTGTACTACTTGGCCCTGCCGACACATCCATGCGTATAAGCCTGTTCTTAATATAGTAACATCTAGCTTATACACTAGCACTAGTATACATCTAGCACTATTTGACCAATGAAACACAGCTTCAGCTTGGGCCTTGTTGTTTTAGAGGGAAGTGAAATACTGTCTGGTACTTACTGAGGTGGCCACAGAGTGGCAGCACCTTCTAGGCTACAAGACCAACATGGAGGACATCGGAAGGTAAACAAGTTTCAGTCACAACTTTTCACACAAAACATAGACATTTAAAAGGCCATCCAACAAAATTTAATTCAATAAATAAATTCAATAAAGACACTTGTTTATGATTAATTTGTAGACCTGATATTAAACATAAAACAAAATAAGTGAAAAAATAAACATAAATGGTCATTACTGGAGAAATTTGCACTGTGCCATGACAAAATCTGTGATGGTACAGGCCTCCATCAATGGCCAAAGTATGGGTCATTTTTATGTATGTGAAAGAAACAAAAGTGGATGCACATTTTTGGATTTAAGAGAGACATATGTTGCCATTCGATTAAGGCAACATCTCTTCCAGGGAAGCCCAAGCTTATTTTACCAAGACAATGCCAGGCCTCATTCTGATTATTCTGATCATTTTTGTCAGACCAGTCCAGGATCAAATTACTGCTACAATTTGACAACATGCCTATTTACAATACTAATTTTCAGTTTCTCTAGCCCTATCAACACTATCCATGTGATACATATATATGCTTACCTCCAGATCTCAGATCTCCTCCTTCTTTCTCACTGGAGCTCACAGGGCCTTAACTTCCTCTTTAAGGCTCCAGTTTTCACTGTTCATCAGATGGAGCATTTCATGATAATTATTGATGTTGTCTTTACTATAGCAACTTCATTGTTTTCAATAAAATCAAGCAGTGCGTTTTTTTGTTGTTGTTGTTGTTGTTGAATCATATTCACAAAGCAAACGTGCTGAAGTAAATAAAACCGAGGAGTGAACAATGGAATTCAAACAATGCGTGCAAAAGCGCACAAAAGCGGGTAGAGGAATTTAGCAGATAAATCATTATACACAAGTTGGAACTCTAACTGTTGGATTTAATTTCATCTTCATATAATTAATTATATATTTAATATATAGTTTATATATAAAAAAAATACAGAACCTTTCCTTTGTCACCTGTTCACATAATTTCTATATATTTCTAGATAAAATATTTTTTCTAAAGGAAACTAAACAACCAGTTTTCTCTGGTTGTTTAGCTTTCTTTAATTCAGTTATTATAACATTTTCTATAAAAATTCCTATAGACACATTGACAGAACATTTCCTATGCCACATGTATTTTTATAGAAATCCCTAGGTTCTGTAGAATATTTTCTTTCTATAGAAAATTATTTTGAACAAAATTGCCACAAGACCTTTTTCTATAGAACTTCTATAAAAATGTTATGTTTAATAGAACAGTTCTATAGAAAAAGTATATTAAAATGTCTATAGAACAGTACTATATGAGTTCTTTTCTCTTATAGAAAAAGTCTGTTCTGAAGAGGTTTTATATAACTTCTATAGAACATTTTTTCCAGGGACTTACCATTTCACACGAGGAACACCACACAATAACTACCATTTTTGAGATGAAGAGACCCAGTCATTCAGAAAAATGATTTTTCCTGCTGCCACCAGATCAACTGTGAGAACTGACTGTTCACCTTCTGCCTAATTTTTCCCACTTCCTGGCAATTTTCACTGTAATGAGATAATCGGTGTTGTTCATATCACCTGTCATTGGTCATAAAGTTTTTAATGTTTTGCCTGATCTGGGTTTATTCGTCCCTGCAATGGTCTGGCAAGCTGTCCAGGGTGTACTACACCTTCGCTCAGTTTTGGTTAAGATGGTCTCCAGTTTTCCTGTGGTCTTGGTAGCAAACAAACTGAAGAAGGTGCTCTGGTCAGATAAGACTAAAATTAAACTTTTCGGCCTAAATGCAAAACTTATTCAGTGTGGCAGAAAACTAACACTGCACATCACCCTGAACACACCATCCTCACTGTGAAACATTGTGGTGGCAGCATCATGCTGTAGGGAGGCTTTTGCAAAAATGCATTTATGCTTGTGGTTGTAACACAACAAAATGTGGAAAAGTTCAATTTGTATGAATACTTTTGCAAGCCACTGTATATATGTGACCCATCACATCAAATCAGGTACTAAATTGTACTAATTTTCATATTCCTGACTTAATAATTTCCATTTTGGTACCAAATTCATTCATGTAACATGTCTGGTAGCTGGGATATGACTAGTTTTGTCAGGGAATATAAGGGCTTTCAAAATAGAAAGTTATGAACCAAAGAACTTCAAAAACTACTCTAAATTAAAATTACACCATGCAATTATTCAAACACGTTGAAATAATCATACCAACAGTTATTTTTTATATTTATGCAGATTTCTAATATCAAAAACTAGCACTGTGTGTTGCCTTCCTTGCACCAGTCATGACAGATAAACAGAGCAAACTAGATGCAGCAGGAGTCAACATGTTGGCAGGTGAAAGCATGCTGCTTCAGAGGCTTAAAGCACAACAGGATCTACTCACACAACCATCAGAGAATTCGTCAATTACCTGAACCCAAAACCAGTGGTCCAGTCTCATGCACCTTGTACCACTTCTCTCCCAGAGTGGTATGTGGGGGATCCTGAGGGCTGCCACAACTTTCTACTTACATGTAAGCTGCTTCTCAAAGAATTTCCCAATCTCACAGACAAACAGCAGATTTCCACAGTTATCCAGTGTATCACAGACTGGGGACTCAACTGGGCAGCTGCTGTCTGACACAAAGGAGGTCAGGTCACAGTAGATTTCATAGAATTTCTTCACCACTTTAGGGGCAACCAGCAGCCAGCGTCTTTTCCTTCAGCAGGGAAATTCCTCAGTTGCTGACTACTCTGTGATGTTCCAAGTCCTCTTTGCAGATATTTTATGAATGATGAGGCTCTCCTGGCTGTGTACCGACATGTTTACACCCATACATTTAGCTGACTACAGTTAGCCTGTAGAGATGCTGGTCTTGACCTTGATGCTCTTGAAACGTTCCATGGTTTTGTAACACCATTTCCGAGTCAAATGCTACTGCTCATCTCCGCTTCACATGGCCAGACCTAAAGAGCATTTGTGCACCAAAGATGTTTCTCCCACACCTGCTACGATGCTCATGTACACCAAGCCTCCAGTGGAATCAATGCAGTTTGGCGCATCTCATCTGTCAGCCATGAAGCACACTGTCTGCCAGCAAAGCAGGCTCTGTCTCTACTGCGGTGACAGTGGACACTGGCTTGCCCAGTGTCATTTAAATATAAAGAATCATCCAGTTACTTTCACAAAGTTGTGTTTTTACATGTTAATCACACACCTGTTTCCCCTTCTGTTCTTCTAGATTCCAGATCAGTTGGCAACTTTGTGTGAAAAGCTCTGGGGGTCTTCGCTTTCTCTTTCTGTAGTCACTCTGGTCCAGCAGGTCACTGCGAATGCTCTGGACGGTAAACCTGGAAAAACAATACATTTTTATCCTGGTTCATGCAGTGGTCAATTTTGTGCCAATCGTGCAAAACTAAAGGTTTTGTCACCTTCATAAAAAGTCCTTCCCATATGGGGTGCCAAATGTAAAAATTTGATACAAAGTTTTCGTGCACACATTTTCCACATTTAGCTCATTTTTCCTCACATTTAAGTTTGAGTCACATCTAAAACAACATCTTACATTTAACTGTAAGAAAATGTTTGCTTGTCCAACCTAAATGCTAAATCTAAATCTAAATGCTAAATCTAAATCTAAATGTTAAATCTAAATCTAAATGCTAAATCTAAATCTAAATGTTAAATCTAAATCTAAATGCTAAACCTAAATGTTAAATCTAAATCTAAATGCTAAACCTAAATGTTAAATGTTGCACCTAAATGTTTTGTGGATATGCTAATTGACCACGCCCCCGGGCTGTACCCCAAGCATAACCACGCCCACAACCCAGGACCGTGCAGGACAGATGAACATGGCCGCCAGCTCTCCCCAAGCAGGAGAGATGGAACTGGTGCTAATGCCAGCTGTGTGAGCTGCACTTTAAAGTGCACTTTCACAGGTACCATTAACGCCGCCTACGGTAAGTAAAGAAGTTTGAATTTGACCTTTTTTTAATTAATTCGAGAGTGAGTATTATTAAAATAACCGACATTTGCCTTTCTTCTGTTTCACTTCTGCAGATTCGTCAAGACGATAACACTTGTTCGAAGAGAAATCTGGTGCTCCACTTTGCTGTTCAATAAAGTGAAACATGTGTCATGTCTCAAAACATATGAATTAAATGAATAGAAAAGCAAAAATAAATTAATAAAATGAATAAAGTTCTCGATAATTAAAGTGAGCGCCAGCGGGATTCGAACCCGGGTCTGCGCGTTAAAAGACATATCAGTGTAAGCATCACGATTATCCACTGCACCACAACTTAGCTGAGGAAACTGCCCTTAATCTATACTTATAAAGTGTCTCCCGAAAATACGCCAATATTAGTGTTTATTTTTATCATTCACAAGATAGCACGGTTATCTTATAAAATTGAAGTGATCTTTAACAAATATAAATGTATTTCTTTTCACTCTCAACTTGTGTAGGCTGCATTATTTCACATTAAATATTGTCTACGGGAATTCCCATCACAATACCTCCACTATATGCATCTTCTGTGCTATTGAGCTCCTACCTGGAGCTACATCTCCCAGTGCAGGGGTCTATCCCTTGTTCAGGACTGAATCTAGGGCAATGGATGATTACATAGCCGAGGCACTACACTATCAAATCTGCTTAAGTATGGGTTGTACAAGAAACCAATAAGTTCCCCTGCCAGGAGATTGCCTTTCCTGGCTACCTGATTGGGCTGATGGGAGTGAGTATGGATAAAAAAGTTGTCTGTTCCTTTATGGTGAATGAGATGTAGTGGTTTCTGAGGTTCACCAACTTATTCGGCTGCTATATCTGGGGATTCACTTCCATTGCAGCACTGCTCTCAGACCTTCTAAAAGGAAAATCTAAACACTTAACCATGACACATACAGCTGAAGCTAACACATTCATTAAAATCAAAGTTCTAAGTGCCCCTATATTAAAAATGCCAGATCCCTGAAAAAAATTATAGTAGGGGGACAATGGGGGAATTGAGAATTACCTGTGGTAAAAGTGGCATTAGAGGAGTGGTGTGTCATCACTGGTTAAGGGGAGCAAGGCAGCCATTTGTAGTCTATAATGATTACCCCAATCTCTAATATATCTGGCCAAATCTGGCGTAAATCCTCAACAAGCACATTGAGCTGTATTCTTCTCTCACTTGAACATTACAAAATGTACTGTCCCTGCTCAAAATATACTAAAGCTAATGTGTTATCTCTTCGGAACCCATTCATTGCCGTAACCTTCCATCTGCCATGGCTTCACCCAGAACCTAAGGACTTTGTAACCAAGTGGTAACATCCTGTGGTGAACCCCCAATGGAACATCCTGTTCCACCACAACACAGAACTCATGAAACATACAGTAAATATAACTGGCAAAACCTATTTTCCTATGTACGGCAACCTATTCAATTGTATTTAATCTGTGCCATGACTAAAATGTGTAGAAATTTACCTGCCATTAAAATATTACCCTGCCCAGTACCCATCAGGCCGTGGTCATATATAGCAGTAGACTTTGTCACAGATTTGCCCATATTAAAGGGATACAAGAGCATTCTCCTTGTGGTTGATCGGGTTTCAAAGGGCTGCCACTTCATTCCATTCTGCTTTTTCCTGTCTGCCTTGTAGGTAGCTGAGGCTTTCCAAATTGTGTTCTGGCATTATGAGCTCCCTAAGGACATCCTATCTGATTGTGTGCCCCATATCATCTTGCACTTATGCAAGGCATATCTAAAGAAGCTGAGATCCACAGCTAGCTTAATATCTGGCTATCACCACAATCCAAAAGTGCCTGATGGATTACAAGGGTTATGGCCCTGAGGAGATAAGATGGGTCCAGGCAAAGGACATCCTCAGCCAATGACCTCATCTCTGAGTTCCATGAGGCTCATACAGATCGCCCCAATCCCCACCTGAGGGGTTGGCCTCCAAACAATGCATCCTCACCAGTCCTGAAAAGATATCTGCTTACCTGCTCATTTGTCTGTATTTTACTGGTTCACACCATGAACCTGCTAGGTTTGCTGACCTTGATTTGTTTCTGAGCTTTGGCTTCCCTTTATCTGGGTCCCCAAGCTTCGTCTGCAAAATCCCATTTTAGTAATTTCCATAAAGATTTGTTTATTAACACAAGCCTGTGCAGACATTCATTTCTTCAAGATTTATTTGTTACCCCTTCTTCAAATAAATCATCTCTTCCCTCCTTTCTGTCTCCTTCACCTGTGTCACCTTCCTTGCACCAGACATGATAGCTGTCACAATTTGGCCCTTATCAAAGACGTGCACATTTTTTCTGCTTCTAACACATCAACTTTGAGATCTGGTTGTTCATGTTTGGCCCAATACACACCATGCTTTTTCAGGTGGCACCTGAAATAATAATGTTATATAATGTTATATAATGCCAGTATAATAATGTTATATAATGCCAGTCTTTTTCACTTCACCTGTTAGTGGTCACACAGCTCTTATAGAGGAAAAGGACAATTATCCATGACTTTAGCTAGCATTCTGGTACACATTTGTTGATAAAAGGGTCTTAATTTGGGTCTGTTATCTTGCACATTCATAGTTTCATCCCCCCCAGAACCCAAATGTTTTTTGAACGTTTGTGTAATGTTTTCATGGAATTGTTTGCACACAGAAAACAAACAGGACACACATGTCATACAAACAAAGAATAAGGACAGGTAATGTTTGTATCCAAACATTATACAAACATTTGCAAACAGACAAACAGCACTGAAACAGGCAAAAAACATTACAGAAAGAGTTGAATGAGGTTCTTTATAAACATTGCAGATGGACAAACAGAATACAAACATTACATGAACAGTTGAATGGAGTTCTTTTTAAGCATTGCACAGTGAGCTCCCTAGGCCCAGCGAAGCTGAAGTCTACGAAGAGCATCCTCACATAGGAGTTACTCTTGTCCAAGTGTGTGAGGGCTGTGTGGAGGGCTGTATTGATGGCATCCTCTGTTGACATGTTTGCTATGTATGCAAACTAATGTGGATCAAGATCAGCAGGGATGTCAGCCTTAATGTGAGACAAGACGAGTCTCTCGAAACATTTGGTGATGATGGGAGTTAGGGCAACTAGGTGATAGTCATTCAGGCAGCTCACTGTGCTCTTCTTAGGCACTGGAATGATGGTGGCTGTCTTGAGGCAGATAGGAACCATACATTGCAGTAGCGAGAGGTTAAATATGGTGGCAAAAATCCCCTGCTAGTTGATCTGCGCATGCTTTAAGTACCCTTCCTGTTACGCCAGCTCGACCCAGTAGCATTGTTTAATCAGATATTCAAATATTAACCTGAAATTTCACAAAACTGTGAATAAAAACAAGAACTTACTGCTTCAACTGATGTTACTGGAAAATCCAACACTTCCATACACTGCATGTAGCTTACTTTTGCCTGCACCTGTGGTATGGGTCTGGCCACATGTACGCATATGTATGACAGCTTTAGTTTATTAATTATTTCAAGATGTACAATAAAAGCAACATTTGTACAATCTATTCTAAATTTTAAATAAAGATTTTTTTCACTGCTCATTTGCATTTATAATGACACTATACCTTATGCCTAATGGCTATACCTTAACCATTGTAAAAAACATCATTCAACATTGTAATGAGAACCTTAAAAACCCATGTCTTCATTATGTTATTCATTTGAAGACCTTCCTAAATTAGGCTTTAAGTTAACAAAGTCAAAGTTATCTCTAGGTTTAATGGCAGTACCACAGTTTACACATCTGACACAACAGCCTCATAAAATATAATTTAACATTAGTTTAATTTGGTTTATTACTGGATAGTGAATGAATGGGAATGTACGTCTAGTAGTTCATGCAGAAATAGTACATGCAGGCCTACATGTACCGGTATTGACTCCTCACAAGCACAGTTTCACATAGAAATGTTTAAGTCTGTATGTGAAATACAAGAACGCCTATGCGTTAACAGGTATTTTGGCATGTTAGTTTTAATCCCTGATTGTAATGCCTTGTTTTATCACCTTTGGAATGTCAGAATAGTGCCTCCTTTTCACCAGGATTGGTGTGGTTTGTACAGCCTTATAACATGCATGTATGTACCACAGCTGAATTTTTACCTTATAGATGTTAATTTATCATGATATATTCCAATTAATTATGTAACTTTTATGTTATTGTGCTCTTTGTTCTCAAAATAACATGGGAAAATGCTGTCATTTCCTTGCTTTATTTGAATTATTAATTACAACTTTTTCTAACAAAACACAGTGCTTCCTCTTTGTTTACATATTGCCAAAGGCTTCGGCGCTCCTAGCCAATATGGTATTTGCATACAGTGTTAAACATCGGAAACCGAATGTGCCCATTCTCCGTAAGTCTATTTCTATCGTTCTTCCATACTGGAGGCCACACAATACGTTAATCACTCCAAAAGAGGCAGACAGGTGTAATGACTCTCATACAGTACTTTCACAGTCTTTCCCATCACTGCACAGCAGCGATACCATGAGAAAAAAGCTTTGTGTGATGGAATTGACCCTTATATCCTTCAGAAGACAGTTATCAGACAAAATTTAACTATGGCCAAGTGTACAGTTTGCAGATATTGTGAACTTACTGCAAACGCTATTTCACTAAAGCATTCATAATGGAAACATAATGTGATCGTCAGTTATCCTAAGTTGGATCAGTAATCCAAGGCCTTAACAATCTGAGCCACCACTGTCACTGTTATAAATGAGTGCATAAAACAGGCTACACAGCTATTATTAACTTACGGAGATTTTGAGATGCTTAGGTACATTTTTGGATATCTGTGTTTAAAAAAAATAATAATCTAAGTGTCAACATCACAGTGCAAATCTCTCTCTCTCTTTTATTAAATGAGGAAAAATTTCTGAGAGTGGGGAGAAAGGTGGAAAATAAGTGAGTCGTAAAGTGAAGTTCACATGACAAACTAAGTTAAGAGGTAGGACCAAGGTGCTGGTGTACCTTGTGAATTTTATTAACAAAGAATAACATAAGGGTAGAAGGCAGTTGAGTAAAGGTGTGATGGTAGAGAGTCCAGGGGCCGGATGAAATTGTTGAGTAAAGAGAACAGTGATTTAGTATTGCCTTCATTTGAACAAATTAAATCTCTCTCACTCTCTCTCTCTCTCTCTCTCACACACACACACACACACACACACACACACACACACCTA
>JAQMYF010000004.1:13029253-13042211 GCA_030014195.1 Neosilurus mollespiculum
ACACACACACACACACACACACACACACCACATGGACACACACCACATGCACACACACATACACACAATCACACATATACACACACACCACATGCGTGTGCACACATACACACACACACACACACACACACACACACACATAAACATACATTCACACACACACACTCATACACATACACACACCAACGCACACACATACATACACACACTCATACATATACATACATACACACACACACCACATGCACACACACACACACACACATGCACACACACACATACAGCACTACTGTATACTGTATATAATTTTTATTAGTAGTACATGTTCAGACAGACAGACAAAGAGACAGACAGACAGAGAGACAAACAGACAGACAGCCAGGTTTAACCTGCATGATGCGATGTATTAGCCAGTTTTTGTTAACTAAGCTAACAAAATTGTGGTTGTCATGGTAATACAGCATTATATTCTGGTGCTTCATGAGTACTGAGTAATGTGGGCGTGTCCAATTTGCATATTAATGTACAACCTATATTATATTCCTCTAACCTGGTATTTTTAAAGAAGGTTAAGGTTATCATGGGACAAATTGTTTTAAAATGACACGTCCATGGAACTTTAAGCAGTGTGTGTGTGTGTGTGTGTGTGTGTGTGTGTAAAGGTCTGTAATAGGACAGGGCCATACACAGTCAGGTCTCCTCCCCTTTCCCTCATGGCCTATATTTAACCCGGCATGGAGCCTCATCTCAGTAACAGCACTCCTACACACACACACACACACACACACAGAACTGAACACTTGTACCGGACTGTCTCTCCTGAACACGTTGGATATTAATGCTTTACATTTTTTACTTTTCTTATGGATTGAAAACTGAACATGAAGTTTAAGGGGACACTACACTTTTTCAGACATGGTAAGACACACACACACACACACACACACACACACACACACACACACACACTATTGAACAGGACAGGTGAAATTTGCATTAAATGTATTTCTATTATTCTCTCTCTCTCTCTTTCTCTCTCTCTCTCTCTCTCACACACACACACACACACACACACACACACACATCACCTGTCATTGTCCCCCCTGCTTTCTACAGCAAGGCATTATGGGTGTTTGATCCGACTTACGCTGGCGTGGATATGAGGACGGACTGTACACACACCGCATTAACCAGATTACAGAAACATGAACTTTAATGACCTTTAATTATTATTATTATTATTATGATCATTATTGTTGATGTTGTTGTTGTTGTTGTTATAACTGACTCACATCACAGCTATTAAACCTAAATAAACTATCCTATAAAGACTGGAGAAAGATGTCTGAAATAAAGACACGTGCAAAAACAATATTCTTGGAGCTGTATTTACTCAGAGAAATTTATAACAGTCAAGTAACGAAATACCAATAATTAATATAAAAAAAAAACCCAACACAATCTTGGTTAAAGGATCACCTCCTCTTCTAAAATACCTGTAAACTTCATCAGTTGTGACTAATCACCTCCTCCATTGCACACCAAGCTAACTGTCTTCTCCTTGTGATCAACTGCAATCATTCTGATTAATTCGGCATTAACACAGCAGCTCCTAGAGAATTCCAGTGCTTGGAAACGTAACAATCAACTATGGGTGGCAAGACACTGGCAAAAGGTCTCAGGGACAAAGTTGTGGATATAAAAGTCAAGGCAAGCTTTATCAATCCGTAGGAGCACATTCATTCATTCGTTCATTTTTTTAGCCGTTTAATCCTACTTGGGAAGAATGGAGCCTATCGCATATCCAACACACACACACACACACACACACAAATATTCACACTCACACCGAGGGGCAATTTGGAACAGCCAGTTAGCCTAATGTGCATGTCTTTGAACTGTGGGAGGAAACCGGAATACCCGGACGAAACTCACACAACCACAGGTTGAACATGCAAACTCCACATAGATATGCTTTTGCTGAGCCTGGAACTCGAACCCGGGACCTTCTTGCTGCGAAACAGACTGGCTAACCACTACAATATGTATCGCGGTGGAGTTAATATTAGTATAATATTATTTATTTAATATTTTTAATGCTATTTTCTGAACAAGGCGATATATAGTTTTTTTTCTCTACATCCTTGATGTTAGAAATGAAGATTGTTTTGTCACTCCTTCAACAATAAATGCTTTATTCACTCATGTTTCTCAACCAATACTGTATCAGTGATCTTAAACAGGCCAGTACGGTGTGTTCTGATTGGCTGAGAGCAGAACGGACAACAATACTCGCACTCTCTCTCTCTCTCTCTTTCTCTCTCTCTCTCTCTCTCTAACACACACACACAGACACCAGTTAAGGGACCGTACAAACAAATTAATTTAAATACATGGTAATTAGTGTGTGTGTGTGTGTGTGTGTGTATGTGTGTGTGTTCCCCACTGAACTGTGCTAATCGGCTCTAGATTATATAAACCGTAGATTATGGAACATTCCGGCAGTGGTTTTACTGCCTCGGGTGGAAATGTTTTACTCTGTGACGTCTGAGAAAAGCAGAGATAAGACACCGCTCATCAGAGATTATTACGGTTATACAATTCACCTTCACCGCTAACCGCATGGACGATGCATCCCGAATCACCACACCTCTGGAGAGCTTCCCAAACCGCCCCAGTCTGGCGATAAGAAAAAAACACTATTTTAAAAAGTGCTGAATTGGTTAATACCATACACCCCCCCCCCCCTTCTCCAAATGTCAAAATAGCACTGCCATTCGTTTGTGCTGGTTTGTGCCGTAAAAGTTTTCATTTGTGCTATTAAGGTGTTTAAGTAATTATAAAATGCATTTTCTGGCCTGTGAGGTTAGTTCTTGGTTAGTTATGCTGTAGTTGTTGATTAGTTACTTTGTAGTTGCTGGTTAGTTATCCTGTAGTTGTTGGTTAGTTAGTAAGTCTGTAGTATTTTTTTAGGTAGTCTGTAGTTGTTTGTTAGTTAGTCTATGTTTGTTTTAGTTATTTGCCGGTTAGGTAATTGTCTGCTTTATTGGTTAGTTATCTAGTTAGTGAGTTACTACGCTTTCACTCAGATTTGGCATGTAAAGTGCACTGTGGGTAATCTGAGCTCTTTAATGATGTTGAGTGATGCTGGCTCTTTGATGAACTCCACTGGAGCTGATAAAATCCTAAAGGAAAGGGAAGTCGACATGCATGTAATAAAACCTAAATAGTTCTCTAAAGACTTTCTCAACCCTGACAGGAAGTGACACAAAATGACAGGAAGTGACACCTCTTAATAGCGTTAGGGTGCTACAGCTTTAGGGTGTTACACAGGGATGTGTATAAATGTGGATGAAACTCTGAAGTACACTGGGATACTCAGTCAGTACTGAGTCAGTACAGCTTCACGATACGTGAACACACACACACACACACACACACAGTAATCTGCTTTATAATTATTTTATTAAACTATTAAAATAGTTATAACAGTAAAAATCCATTTTAATAAATAAATGATTACTGCATATTAAAGTATTTATATTTTTATTAAATGGTAATGGGGCACTATATTTATTTATTTATTTAAAGTATTAGGAATATATTCCATTTGACCTTATAGTGAATTATTTCTCTTTTTGTTAAATTTTGGGTTTATTTTATTACTGTAACTTTTTACCCACACTCATATACATATATAAATATAATTATAGTTATAAATATAATAAATAAATAAATAAATAATGATAAAATATTTATATAAAAATATAGCTGCAAACTATAATTCCTGGGGTCCAAGCAAGCAGATTAATGAAGCGGAGAAGAAAAAAAAAGAGAAAATGGGAAAATGAAAGATGGATTGAAAATGCAATGAGAGGGTTAGAGAGAGAGAAAAAATAGATGTTCTATAAAACGTCGTAACCCCTCAGCCAGGACGCCTCAAGCACACAGAGGACAAAAGTCACCCCCATACGAACAGTTTCGGACAATCAACATGTTATTAGCCACCCCACACACAGGTTTAGGTCATAGGGAGTTGCTATGCAAAATTTCAGAAAGCTATCATACTTATGAGCCGAGCAGTGACCTGGACAAACTATATGTTCAAGGTCACTGTGCCAAGATCAAAGGTCACATATACAAATTAGCTACCCAGGCTTAGGTCATAGGGAGTGCCAACGCAAAAGTTCAGAAAGCTGGCCTGTGCATGAGTCGAGCAATGGCCTGGACAAAGTTATCATCACGCCGCCGCCAAGTCCCAAGGTCATGTGCCAAGGTCAAAGGTCACATATGCGAATTAGCTACCCCACACACAGGTTTAGGTCATAGGGAGTGCCTATGCACAATCTCAGAAAGCTATCATACATATGAGCCGAACAATGGCCCGGACAAAATTATTGTCATGCCACGCACCCGCCCGCCGAGCCAACGACAATACCCCTCCAGCCATAACCCGCTGAGGGGTTAAAACGTGAAGAAAAAAATGACAAGAGAAAAAAAACAAAGGAAAACATAGAGGAGAGAAAACGGTGAGATTGTGAGATGGAGTGATGAAGAGGAGTGGTGAGATGGAGGACAGTATAGTAATTGGCTCCCTAGTAATAAATAATCACTACAGGACTTCAGTGACTGAGGAGGGCGTTCACTTCTGGTAGATTTTAGCTCCGCCCAGTGTATATATGGCCCCGCCCTTGCGAGTTGATGAGTGACGTTGTAGCCCCGCCCACCCTCCTTCATTGCTGCAGTAATGTGAATGGCGCTCAGAGACTGAGGGGAAGGAAGAGAGAAGCCGAGCGCGTTCGGTTAGGAAGGAAAATCCCCCAAATGACACGAGAAAGAACAGTAAGTTATGGCGTAAACGATGTTCTGGGTCATTAAGTGCTTTTAGTTTGTGTTTAAATTGATGTGGTGTTCTTTTTATGTGTATATTTTCACTCAGAACCGTGACCGTCCGGCTAGCTGAGTTAGCATCCGTCCGTTAACAGCAGTCCTCTTTGTTTCAGCACGCGAGGCGCTTTTCCGCGGCAAATATGAGGCGCTTGTCTTTTTAAAAAATACCTTTTCAACCTATAGACAATTTATGTATTTGATATTTAATGTTTAGTGGTTGAAGACACATAAAAACGTTCTGGGTCTTTCTAGTATTTCAATATACTGTATGTTTCCAAGACTAACTACAGACCCTACCTGTTTTAGAACAAGTCCCGCCTTCTGCGTTGTGATTAGGCAGTTTGTCTCACCTCATGCGCTCTGATTGGCGTGCAGTGCATTTTGCGCGCCCCCCCCCTCCCCGTGGAACGAATCAGTCTGAGCGAGGTGTCTGTATACGGGTGGGATGTATAGCCCGCACAATTGATCCGAATAACTAAGACGGGTCGGGTTTTTTCTGTGGGTTGTGTAGTAATAAAGTATAATCTGTCGTCGGTGAAGTTTTTAACGGTGTCGTGTTGAAAAGTACAAAAATGAATGATGCTAGCTTTGAACTGAAATTCCTTCGTGCCTGTAAACAGGTGTATTTTGTTTTCGCGTTTCTAAATAAACCCTGAATTATTTTGTTCATATGAAACGTGCTGTCAGGTTGGAGTTTTGTCTGATTTAAAGGCCACACTTCCTGTGTGTGTGTGTGTGTGTGTGTGTGTTGTGGTGGTGAGGAACAGTGTGAGTTCCAGAACTCTGAACTCGTGGTGTTCTGGATGAGATCAGACCCTGAATCGGTGGATAGTCTGATCGTGGGATCAGATCTACTGCCCCGCTGGGTCTCGGGCCCCGGGGCCCGGTGTATGAGGACGGAGGGATGGTAACGCGACACGCGTTCGCTCTGTTCCGCAGCCTCTCTCTCTCTCTGATCAAACCTCTGTCCCGAACTGCTCCACTGCACTGACACTGGAGACTCCTTCCAGCTGTGCTACACAAACACCAGCGGCTTCTTTTATCAATTCATGTTTCTTTATTTCGTGTCATTTCAACTTTTAGTTCTATTTACTTTTATACTCATAAGGCTTCTTTTCTTTCCTCTTTTCTTTTTGTCTGTCGTTCCATCCGTGTTTTCTTTATTTTCTTTCCTTCCTTGTTTCTTTTTCTTTTTCTTTCCCTCAGTGTTTACTACTTAATATTTACTTTTTTTGTCTTTCTCTCTTTTCCCCCTCACTTTTTTTAGTATCTTCCTTCTTTCTCTATCTATTTCTTCCTTTTTATCTCTCTCCTTAAGTTTCTTATTTAATTCTTTCCTCCCCTCTGTGTTAATGTTCTTTATTTTGTTGGCAGATTTTTCCCTTTCCTTCAAAGCTTTGTTTTTATTTCAGTGCCCCCTTTTTTCTCTGACTGTTTTTTTTTCTTTAATTTTTACTACTTCCTTTTCTTTTCTCTCCCTGTTTTTCCTCTTTTTGATATTTTTTTAAATATACACTTCAATTTTCTTTATTTTCTGTGTGTGTGTAATGTTTAATGTGCTTTTTCTAAATGGTTCAGTTCTTAGAAGTCGGTTGTGTAAGGTGTTCCAGTCTGACGGCGTGTAGTGCAGAGTTCAGTATCAGCCTGACGTCAGACTACAGCGTTTAATTCCACTCTAACAATAACACACACAGGCAGTGAGAGAGAAACGCCACCCCACGCCCTGTGACTGCGAGTGTCACATTACCACACCTTCACAGGAACACATCAGCACTTTCTCTACTCCATGTTTATGGAACTACCCTGTTCATATTTCCACATAATCTCATCTGTCACACTCACACACACTCTCACTGTTAAACATTAGTTCCAGATGTACAGATTACTCAAATTCATACAGAAACACACGTCTCACACTGATGTTTGTTCGGGAGTGAAACTGTATATGTGTTTCTCAGTGTGGGAAGCTTGTGTCCAATCACGTCTTAGAAAATGCATCATACACTAACACAGAAGTGGGGGTGGCTTGTTTCAAAATCTTCTCTCATTGGATGAAAGTGTTTTCTTTGTACTCTTCTCGATAAACTTTTTTTTGCCCACACAATTAAGGTACGACAGGATTCGATTATTCTCCAAACTCCTAACGTCTGCTTTACGACAAACCCCATCTACTGTGCTGTGATTGGCTGGTGACAGGATAACAGATTTCCTGTTTGTCTGGTGTTTTTGTTGTTGGACCATGCCAATCTGAGCAGGATGTCCATATATGGAAGTGATATTTAGCCTAAGCGGTGAATACAAACCTTAGCAATAGAGTTATTGGCATTGAGTAGATACTCCAGGAGAATTGTTTTATATACGAACTGTATTTTTATGAATTGCTGCAGTGATGTGTGTGTGTGTGTGTGTTGACAGGAAACCCAGCTGTAAAATGGAGGATAGCTTTGATTGCGACTGCGGTGAGCTCGAGCCACCTGATCACTGAGGGAGAACGTTTGTGCTGAGCTCGGCCGACCTCCCTGCTGCCGTTCCTCACCCGCCCACCCCCTCCCCCACCTACGCACGTACACACACACACACACCCCTACACATCTCGGGGCAGACGTTGCTCCCTTTATCCCATTAAGATGGTTATGCTGCTGCCGCTCAGGACCAGTCGTACACTGAAGGCGTCAGTGCTGTGAGGATGCTGCTGCTGCTGGTTCTCGCTTTCACACGTGCATTTCATCACTGACCACGCCTCCATTCCACCTCACAAAATAAAAGTCTGTGGAATTCCCACTTCCGTAATCACCTCGTTCCGAGCTGCGGTGCTGTTGTGAGGGCTCGGAATTCCTTTCTACTTATTTGGGAAGTTTAATAAAAAAAACGTAAAAAAAAAAAAAAAGCTCAGACGTCGTGTGATTAAAAAACCCCGATACATTTCCAAGAGATTAGAAGTCTGCCCTTTAGAATCGTTCGTGGTGCTATTCGGTAAAATGGCAGAGAAATTCGAGAGCCTGATGAACATCCACGGTTTCGACCTGGGTCCGCGGTACACAGACCTGAAGCCACTGGGGTACGGCGGGAACGGCCTGGTGTTCTCGGCGGTGGACCGGGACTGCGACAAGCGCGTGGCCGTGAAAAAGATCGTCCTTACAGACGCGCAGAGCGTCAAGCACGCGCTGCGAGAGATCAAAATCATCCGCCGGCTCGACCACGACAACATAGTGCGCGTGTTCGAGACGCTGGGGCCGAGCGGCCGGCGTCTGAGCGAGGACGCCGGCTCTCTGACCGAAGTGAACTCGGTGTACATCGTGCAGGAGTACATGGAGACGGACCTGTGCGCCGTGCTGGATCAGGGCCCGCTGTCCGAGGAACACGCCCGTCTGTTCGTCTACCAGCTGCTGCGCGGACTCAAATACATCCACTCGGCCAACGTCCTGCACCGAGACCTCAAACCCGCCAACCTGTTTGTCAACACCGAGGACCTGGTGCTGAAGATCGGAGACTTCGGCCTGGCGCGCATCATGGACCCGCACTACTCGCACAAGGTACGGCCCTGCTCTCTCTTTGTGTGAGTGTGTGTGTGTGTGTGTGTGTGTGTGAGAGAGAGCGAGACGCTTTCCAGCACATCTGTTGGTCACGTTTTCGATCCCCTGAGTGTGGAGCAGATGTTGAGGTGTGAAACAGGAAGTGATCAGTATTATTACTTCCTGTCAGGTCCTGTGTGCTGGAAAGGAAGGACCTCAGGAAGGTGTGTGTCTGAGCGTGTGTAGTTTGTTCAGCGCCCTGTTTCGATTCCACGTGTGGTGACTAATCCCGCTGCGGGGTACAGAACGGTGGCTCTTTGGGGTTTTTTCCTTTTATTCGTGTTTTTCACTGATGACTGTTTCCACTAACACGTGGATTTGATTAGTCATCACATCTCTTTCATGTCTCACACTCACATGTGATTCACTCACGCTTCCCCGGCTCTGTGACTCTCTCTCTCTCTCTCACGCACTCCTGAGCTGGGAGGCCGTGTGTGAGTGTAGGGGGGAGAAATGTGCTATTTATGTAGTTTGTCTATGAATAGTTCTCTCTCTCACACACACACACATGCGCTGACAGGAACGTCGTCCCGTTCACACTCACACGTGACTTGTATTCAGAATTTTTTTATCCCGTGTGATTTTTCTCCCTCTGATTTTATGCATCTAAACAGAAGGTTCCAGAATAAAACACAAACAGGAGGAAACCGTTCTGAATAAATAAAACCCGTTCTACAGCATCAGAACCCTTCTGTTACCGTGTGAGAGAGCTGCGGTGTTTACTCACAACTAAACTTGTTTTTGAAGAGACACGGGGGGGGGAGCGACAGGAAAAGAAGCAGACACTGAGAGAGAGAGAAAGGAGAAGAGGGAACTGGAGAGAGGGGAACGGAGTGAGACAGAAGCACTGAGGGGTGATGAGTAGAGACGGATGGAGGAGCAGACAGGAAGAGAGACCGGATGGAAGGAGGGTGAAAAGAGGGCGCACAGAGTTCAGGAGACTGAGAGACAGACAGACAGAGGAAGAGAAACAGAGGAGTGTGTGTGTGTGTGTGTGCGCACGCGTGGAACTCCTCACCTGGACAAAGGTGTGTTGGGAGGAGGAGAAATGTGTACAGGTACTGTGTGTGTGTGTGTGTGTGTGTGGGACTAAATGAACAATCACTGTGTCAATTATACAGCTCATTAATTCATTAAAGAAATATCCCTGTGACACTTCAGGGAATTAGTGTGTGTGTGTGTGTGTGTGTGTGTGTGTGTGTGTGTGTGTGTGTGTGTGTGAACTTGTTCAACCTGTTTTAATATTGACCCAGTAATAGTTGCTCCACAGTGTTAAACGTGGATCTTGGGATGTGCTGTTTTTCTCTATCAATTCCCTCTGATTATTTAACAAGTAATAAAACTGATGACGCTGTGATGTGGTGATGACGCTGTGATGTGGTGATGACGCTGTGATGATGGTGATGACGCTGTGGTGATAATGTCAAGTCAGGGAGAAAGAGAGGTTGTTAGGTGTTCTTATAACAGTGTAATGTTAAAAGAAGAGTTTATTAGTGCTGGGTGCAAGCAGGGACTCCGGCATGACTAACTATGGCAGCATAACTAAAAAGAGAGAAAAACCAGAAGGAAGACAGACATGAGGGCCCCCTGTAACGTTGAGCAATCAGCCATTCCACTGTCAACAGACCTGGGTGAGCATGTAGAGTGAGGGAGCGACAGCATCCCAACTGGTGTTGATGTCAATAATGGTGTTGATGCTTTGGTGGTGATGGTAATGATGGTTATGACAACGCTGTGGTGGTGATGACACTGATGATAATGCTATGGTGATGGTGGTCTTTGTCATGACGTGGTGATGGTGATGACACTGGTGATGTTGTGGTGATGATGACGATGCTGTGGTGGTCATGACGATGGCTATGACACTGTGGTGGTGATGGTGGTGACTACGCCGTGGTGGTGATGGTGGTGACGACGATGGCGATGACGCTGTGGTGGTGATATTGGTGATGACGCTCTGATTATGATGTGGTGGTGTTTGCATCTCCGTTAGAACCGTTTGGTTTTTTGTAGAAAAAATGCTGTTATTTGTGTCGGTGTGACAGAAGGATCATGTCAGCGTACCCTTCTACACTACAGGCTCCTCCCCCGGGATCTATACCGACCTGTCGAGTAACTTAGAATAAATATCACTTGGGTTTAATCATGTGTGAATGTTCTGACCCGATTTCCACTCAGAGTCCTCGGACTCTCTGCGAGGGCCGTGCCTTAATCCATTGTTCTGATCATACGGGTTGTTTATCTAAACAAGAAAACAGAGCGAGAGAAAATCACACACACATCGCTCTTTCGTAGTGACGCAGCCGGAGTCTTTTGATGCGTCACGCAGGCGACCTTGTTTAGCTCACTTCCTGAATTGTGTGGGTGTTTCCCCCCTTCTTCTCTCCACTGACTGACACAAACACACACAGTTTTAGTGACTGTCTGAAGCACAGCACTGAGTCAAAGGGTTTCATTTTTAACCCTTTGTGTGTATTAAGAGGAGGAGCCTGAATTATTACTGAAACACAGCGGGGGTGGGGCTGTTGGAGGAAAATACTCCATTCTGGCATGCTGTGAGATCTCGTGACTTAACATGGCGTTTCCCTTCGCACCCTGAAATGGATTATTTTCCCCTAACTGCATGCCCTGATTCCTCTCAAGCAAGCGACTACAAAGTTGATGAACCCTGGCGAAACGTTCTGAAGTGAAGTGGGTGGGATTCGGAATTCGGCTGAGCTGAACTTTCATGTGAGAACCAATCGGAGCTTACAGATGCTGTTGATTGATAGATGTCACCACACACTGGCTTCCCCAAAACGTGTTCTGTAAAGAAACAACGGACATGGATTTTAAAGACTCCGCCCACATCGTGACAATGGAGGGGAAGCTCGTTATCGCCGTGTGCTTTACGACCACACAAAGAACTGTTACAGGGACAATCTCCGGAAACCTCCTGCTCGGATCCATGTTTCATTCCCGCGTGTTTATATTAATAAACGTTTAACTCTTCCTGGTTCTTATTCGTTATGATCAAAGCTCATGATATTCTAAGCTGTTTTTTAGTGAAATAGCTGGATGCTACTCACTGATCTTCACTTTCTGTAAGGAAGTAACTGTTCATAAAGGTTACCTAGGCAACCAGAACTGCTCACCAACGAGCTTCGCGTGTGTCGCAAGGTGATTTGCATGCCGCTAGAATCGCTTCCTGTGTGGACGCAGCTTTATGCCACATTTTTTTTTCTTCTTTCTGTTTCCTTTACCCCCTCGCCTGTCTTTCTTTCTGTTTTTACAAAGTATGAGGAAACTCCTCTCCTGAACATATCCGAAAACATTCAGCTTTACAGAGTTACTATAGAAACGTTAGCGCTTTAGGACAAGTTGTTCAGAGAGCTGGAGTTTAGGACACGCCCTCATTTCTTCCTTTTGCTGATTTAATTTAGGGTCATGTGTTGAGCTTTTACCAAGGATACACACCTTGTGCTTAGAACAGCTTAATGTGTGTGTGTGTGTGTGAGAGAGGGAGCGCGCATGAGTGTGTGCATGTGCGACACTGGCTCCTTTCCCAGGAATGTTCCTGCAGGAAAATAAAGACTGGCCGAACTGGAATGTGCGTAAATCGTGTGGTGGGGTAATCTGGATAAGAGCGCTTCTAAGTCGCGCTGAGTCTCGTGTAACACCATTTTTGACCCCTTATTATTATATAACAACACGGGACTGCGCGTGTTCACAGTACAGCATCACATCTTGATGACAAACTGGTCGTCTATTTTTTGCCATGATATCATCTGGTGTAGCTGTTCCAAAATATCGGATGTTTAATAGACCCCTCTAAGCCCCTCCCCCTTCTCCTTCTCTTATCCCTCACCTGTAGCGTTTGTACTGTAGCTGCATAGAACCTGTTTGGAAAACGCCCCCTGATCCTGAAAGCGTGTTTGTGTTGACGCGCTAACCATAATTATGCTAATAATAATTTTGAAGTTGTTCACCTTCTGAGTTAAATCTGAGCCCGAAGGAGACGTGTGTAATTAGACAGAAAGGCACGTCGTGTTGGGCGAGCTGGTACAACGTGAATGCTAACCGGTATTATGCTAATAGGGTAATTTACATCATGGTAATCAGGGTTTTCTGTGGTTAGGGATGTAAATGTTTTCGTGACTCGAGCTGGATGTAAATGAACCCACATGGAAAGAGGAGGATTCTCTGGGGTTAAAACGGAAGAAAAATCAACTGTACGGGTTTGTCCATGTTTAAATGACTTAGTGGTGTGTGTGTGTGTGTATGTTTAATGCCACATGGAAAAAAGGAGGCCTCATGTGGAAATGGACCCATCAGCACCGTGCAGAGCTCATGACAAGAGTGTGTGTGTGTGTGTGTGTGTGTAAGAGAGAGAAACTAGATCTCTTTAAAGTTAGGTAATGGGAACTGTTGATTACGTGACCTGGCTGTCCTGCTCCATTTCATTCTCTCTCTCTCTCTCTCTCTCTCTCTCTCTCTCTCTCTCTCTCTCTCTCTCT
>JAQMYF010000004.1:13106887-13118061 GCA_030014195.1 Neosilurus mollespiculum
TTAGAGAATTTCATAAAGATGTAAAAATGTTTAAAAAAAAAGATGAACCAGTTTATTTATGATGACAGAGGAGTACGTGTGTTATACACGCGCTGATAAGATAAGAGTTCTCTTTAAAGAGACCATTAGTGTGTGTGTGTGTGTGTGTGTGTGAGAGTAATGATAAAGGCCAGGACTTCCTGTCAAAATTCAATTCAAACGCCTTACAGAAAAGTCACAAGCAGAAAGAGACCCACAAAACTCCCCCATTAAAAACAAACAAACAAACAAACAAACAAACTTGTTACTTGAACACATGAAACTTTTTTGAGGACAGTTGGGACTGCAGTAAATAAACCCTCGCACCGCCTCACTACTGTCAGTGCTACAGCCGTTGAAAACGTGGGAGGTTGTTTTGGGTCACTCCGGTTTCATACGTGACACGTTCGTGTAATTCACGTTTTGATAAATTATTTCCACATCATATCGATATCATGTAAATAAAACATAAATAAATAAAACCGCATAAAAGCTGCACTGTGCATGTGACAAAAAACTTAAATTAAAAAAATGTATTACAATTTATTTTAAAAAGAAAAACAAATGAAATAAATAAATTAATAAATTGTGTAAAATGAGGTCAAGTATGAAAATAAACAAAGTGTTTAAAAATATTACATAAAAAAATGTAGTCAAAATAATACACTTTTAAAATAAGATTTAAACAAATAAATGAGAAAAAACCTCTTGAAATAAATAGGAGAATAAACAAACAAACAAACAAATAAATAAATGTATATTGTGGGGAGAAAATAAAACACTGACCTGTTTAATTGAAACCTTAAAAATATATTATGAAATCGTATCTCAAATAAATAAATAAATAAATAAATAAATAAATAAATAAATAAATAAATAAAAAACAAAAATCTTGTAACTTTTATGAGGTTTTGAAAAATTGTGAAAATGATTTGAACCTTTTAATAAAGTTTAACATGATGACCTGAATATTGACTTCACCAGGCGGAATTTCTCAGTCCTGGGGCGTTTCATGGGTCTCACCACATAAGAATTTTTAGTTGTTTTTTTTAATTGATCACAGAAACAGCTGTGAGAACAAATGTGCACATCTGTGTATGTTTCTGTACATTACAGCGCCCCCACTGGTCAAATCCCACAATACAGTGTCGTGTTTCTTGAAAGTTTAGTGTGATATGAACTCACTTCCTATTTTCATTCACAAATTGAAAAAAATAAATAAATAAAATGATTCTGAGAATTAAGTGAAGTTATGGAGGATAAACTTTTTGTCATGTCTCAGTTTTGGGATCTCGCGGTATTACCAGATACAAGAAATCATTTTAAAAACAAATATTCATTCATCTGCAGAACCACGTAATTCTGTCTCACAGAACAGCTCATCCTGAACAGCTCATCAGTCCATCGCAGGGCCAACACACACACACACACACACTCACACACTCACACCTAGGGGTGATCTGAACCAGAAGATTAGCCTACTGTTAATATCTTTGGACTGTGGGAGGAAACCGGTGCACCTATTTACATTTACAGCATTTGGCAGAAGTTCTTATCCAGAGCGACTTACAATTATCATTTTTATACAACTGAGCAATTGAGGGTTAAGGGCCTCGCTCAAGGGCCCAACAGTGGTGATAGTGGGGATTGAACCGCTGACCTTCAGATCAGTAACCCATCGCCTTAACCACTAATCCACCACTGCAAGCATGGAGAGAACATGTAAAACTGCACACAGAAACACCTCTGCCGAGCTCAGGACCTTTTGCTGTGAGGTGGACATGCCTACCAGGATGCCTCCACGCCGCTCTAAAGCAAACATGTCATTAATTATTAGCTACAACACATTTTCGCTTATTTTAGCGCCCCCTAGTGGTCAAATGACACCAGATGTACTGTGCTTCCTTCAAGATTATGGGGTTTTATGAAAATAAAACCCAATATTTCTTAAATCTGGAGTGATGAAGTGCCTCGAACTCGGTTTGGACCAAGCAATCAACATAAACTAATAGACTAGACATTATACATTTTCTGCATAAACTCCAAAACACATCTAACTTTTACCCATTCGCTGTTTTCCAGCTCCACTGTTTGACCCCCAGAAAAAGAATCAAGTCAAAAATTCAAATAGAAAATTACTGTGAAAATAAAGATGTGTAAAAATAATTCAGTGATAATGACGCAAATCCGGTGCAAATATAAAAACCACAGGGGTAAACCACAGGGGTAAATCACAGGGGTAAATCCCCCCACCCACCCACTTTATTATCATAATGAACAGATCTTTTTTTTTTAAACGAGTGTAAAGAAGGAAACACTGTGGAAATGCGTGAAGAACGTATGAAACACGTCGTACCTTCTCCACACACAGAGAGCAGTAGTTCACCGGCTCATTCTGCAGGTAGATGTTCATCAGAGGTTTGTTCTCGCTGCAGTTGTCGCAGGCACCGAACGTGATCGCTAAAAACGTCTGGTCGCACATGGTGGTGACGGGGACGAGGACGCTCCTGGATAATACTACACAACAAAAACACACACACGTAAAAAAACAAGGAAATATCAGAATTTTTTTTCGACCTTTATCTCTGCACAGTTTTAGCTCCACCTTCAGACATTAAGCCACGCCCTCCCTCCAGCACCTTATGTTAACATTAAGCTACGCGATGAAGCTACAGTATGAAGTTTTAGCGCTCTGTACTGTTTTATATTGTCTGTTTAAAACCCAAAACTTACGGAGGTTAAACCGGTGGCTATGTTTACACGTTAATTACTTCATAACAACAACTAGTGTAACAACTCAACTAATCAACAACATACACACACGTCTGAACTTGCACCGTAAACACAACCATCAACAGTTTTATTTCTAAAACCAACTTCCTTCTGAAATAAAACAGAAATGATGTTTTGTGTGTTATTCTGATTCTTCATAAAGAATTTATTTTTAATTATTTCAGTTCTGTGTCTAACAACCAGAAAAACGAATAATTCACAAACATATACAATAAAACTTCTCTTAAGATGTAAAACTATTAATTAATAAAGTGTAAACTTACCTCTTAAACAAGCTCCGTCTGTACGTAGGCTTGCGTGTGTGTGTGTGTGTGCTGTGAGGTTTTGAGACACTGAGATGCAGATACGCTAATCGCCTTACAGAAGATTGTGCAGGTATTAAGCCTGAAATAGCAACCAGACTACACACACACACACACACACACACCACTGTATAACTAGTATATTTGATACTGTGTGTGTATATATGTATATATGTATATATGACAATATTACATACAGTATAAATAATAATTGAGAGTAAATTTAGCCATACTCCCAAGGTGGGAGGGGCTTACACTCTGTTGTCTGTCAATAATAGTGACCCTCATGTATGAAGAAGAGGGTAGATAGCACTTTTTTATGTGTCATTTATTTTCTGAACCACTTAATTTTATTATGGTCATGGGGAGGTTAAAGCCTATCTCAGCACACTCTAGGTGAAAACAGGGTAGACCCTGAACAGCTGACCAGTCCATCGCCGGGCCAACACACACACACACACACACACACACACACACACATTCTTACTCATACCTAGGGGCAATTTGGAACAGCCTGTTACTGTATGTCTTTGGACTGTAGGAGAAAACCAGAGTGCCTTTAGGAGAACCTTTGTGCTGTGAGATGGATATGATAACTCCTACACCCCTGTTATAAAGGAGGAAGAAGGGAGGGAAAATCCAAAAGCAACAAACCCATGTAAAGTATCTATAAATAATAAATAAACTGTAATTGTAAATAAATATATATATTTTAATTGCTGCAATTGAAATAGTTTTTGGTAGCTAGCCCTGTGTAGATTGTACATGCTAGCCAACTAGCTATCAGATTATAAACATAAAAACAAAACTCCAGTCAGACATCGTCTCTGAGTAGCGAATATGATCTAGCTAGCATTAGTAATAAATATAATACACTACGCATAATTAACTTTTATGGAATAAATTACGCCAGATCAGCTTATGATGACCGGCTAGCATTAATATTAGCGATCATACGACTTTATATCACACAATTATCATTTAAAACAGCAATTTATCAAAGTAAATATTATAAACATTTACCAATATGACTACAAGAAAGTTACCTAGCATTAGCTTTTAAGTTGAAAGTTTCATATAAACTGTTAGCTCACACCGGCGCTCTGACTAACATCAGAATTGTGATCATTATCTTTAAATAATCTCAGATGATTCCTGGCTAACATTAGCATAGTGAACATTTATATAAATGTAAGGATCCTTGCAGGAACAATGCCATGCTGGTTGCATTGTTGGTAGCTAGCTAGCATTAGCACTGAAGAATACTTACGTTTTAAAATCGGAATGTCTTTTCAGAGATCTTGTCAGGTTAGCTCATATTAGCTGCTAAATTGTAAAGATTATCAACATTTCCTAATAAATCTTAAGATTATATTCTAACAGTCAGTTGTGGGAAACGGGAACATCTATTATCTATCTATAATTTATTTACTATAAACACAAGTACTTTACTTTAATATTATATTCAATGTGTCAGTTGGAATCTGGTTTGGACCAGTTTATACTGGTTTAAACTGGTTCACACTGGCTCCCCTGTTCATAAACACAAATGTTTTTCCCCAGTTGTTTTCTTTAAAAAAATTTTTCTTGAGGTAAATTAAAAATATATATATTTTATGATAGCTGGTGTTAGCAAGCTAGCCTCAAGGAGTGCAGATTATAATTATTTATGTGTTCGGTTTCTCAGAAATGCTAGCATAGATCAGATAGCTGGTTAGCGTTAGCGATGGAGACTATTCATACTTATCTATATGATCCTCATAAATCTCATCAGGTTAGCGCAGGCAGCTAACTGGCTAACATAATTGTGTACACGTAGAAATGTTACTATATACACATGATTATTACAACAAATTAAACAACTAAATAACTAAAGTAAATAAAAACCAGGAGACTGAACATGTGGTGCTTATTTCTTTTATTTGACTCGAACAGGTTTGGACATTTCGTATGTGATCATTACAGCTACAGAAACTAACGTTTCCTCAGAAGACGATCAGACGATCGCTCACACATGGCTTTCAGAAGGACTCACTTTTTACAGTTCAGTTCAGGGATAATTAGCATTTCTGCCAACGCTAACGATGTCACGTAACACTACGCTTTTATACAGGCATGAATGAGCTGTACAGCAGATCCAACACGACACAAACACACTCATTCAGTCAGAAGCGCAAAATAATGGATTTAGTGCAACTCGTTACTATTACAGCAGGTCTTTGGGGAAAACACACACACACACACACACACACACACACACACACTACAGTGTAATGCAGTACGGTGGTTAAAGAGGCAATGACACATGGTTAAGAGGAAATTTTTAGCTAAAAATGATTTTTCTTTCCTTTTTTCCCTCTCAAACCCCGAGTGTAGGGATCAGTCTAAATGTTTATATGGAGTAGAATCAGATTCACCAGAAACTTCAGAAATGTGTTTATCAAATGAAGCCTAAAACTGGTTTAAAACTGACGCAGACTGAAAAAAGACTTGTGGCTTTAAATTTTTATAGTTATGAAAAAACAAACAAACAAAAACAAACACGTCAGTTGATAAAAATTCAGTGAATCATAAGAGGAACAGAACATTTGTACTGATTTATGCATTTATGTATTTACTAATTTATTTATTCCATTTATATGGAATATTTTCCCTTATAATATTCATCACCACCTGAAAGTTTGTCAAATTTTGTTCTTCAATTTTTGTGCAAAATGAAAGCCAGATATAAAACCCATCATTACATTTAGTAAATAAATAAAAAAAATCAGACACCTTGTCTCGTAATCAGTCACCATGTCACACCTACAAGAAAACAATCTCATAATTACAACAAAGAAAGGAAAAAAAGAGCACTTTGCTAGAACAGAGCGTGCACAGCGCCCCCTGCTGAGCCTGCTGTAAGACTGCACGTCCAAACAAACAACCTTAAAGAATCCTTTCAAAAATGATTGGATCCTGAGTTTGGTCCGGATCTTTTACAAAATCGAATGGAGTGTTATCTGGGCCGTACTCCACCCCTCCCAAAAAAAAAAAAAAAAAAATTCACAAAATCCATTAAGAATGTGTAAAGTTGCAAAAAAAACCCCTATCTTCTTGTAGGAGGAATAAAACTGTGGAGTGTTTGGTTCATTTTTCTGAGTAAAAACGTTAGCGCTGTGTACGTAAACACTTCCTGACCCACAACAACAGACATAGCCATCTTAACATGGGTTTTTATGTTAGCATAACTGTGTGCTTTTTTAGTGAGCCAGGCTAGTTTTTGTTTAATTTGATTTGCTAATATTAAAGTCATTAGCACAGATCATCAGAACATTTCTCAGCGTCTCACACTGTTTTATCCTGTAGTTTACACTCGCGACAACTAATTTGCACTCGCTTATATCTCTGAGATTGTTTATTAACTCATGATAATGAGATCCGTACGTTCACTCATTTTCTGAACCGCTTAATCCTATCAGGGCCGCGGGGAGGATGGAGCCTATCTCAGCCAACTCAGTTCGAAGGAGGGGTACACCCTGAACCATTCGCCAGATCATCGTAGGGCACCACACACACACACAACCATTCACACTCACACCTAGGGGCGATTTGGCAAGCACGAGGAGAACACGCAAACTCCACACAGGAACGCCCTTGACGAGTCCTGGACTACGTGCTAACCACTGCACCACCGTGCCGTCTATGATTATTGTGATAAGGTGTCTGATTAGTTTATTCTCTAAATAGAATGAGCTTCTGTATGAAGAGTAATTTTAATCCTGATATGTTTATATATATGTACAATTTCACTGAATCTATTTTCACGGAATTGTGATGTTTATATTCTGGTGATTCTGTTGCCACTCCACACTTGGAGTCTGGTGTGCATTATTTATACACATTATTATTAAAAGCTTTTAATCACCACTTAAGTGTTAATTAACCCTCGTAACCTTCTAAACACACACCTAGAGAGTGTTAGACGGCGTCTGTCGTTGTGAAGGGAACAGTGTCCGTGCTGAGAATGCGCACACTGTACGCGACATACGCCAACAACATACGGTTTTCATCAGCAAAGAGCTAAAAGTGCATATCGAACGACAACAACGCAGCACTGTTCACAACAGCAAACAGGAAATGATGCTGACAGGATAGTTCATTTCAAAATTCTTAAAAAAAAAAAAACAAAACAAAAAAAATCCACAAGTAACAAAGCAAACCCCCCCAAAAACAATCAAACAAAAACAGATTCAATACTTAAATCAGAGATGCACCACCCAATAAAAACACACTAGATATGAGAGCTCTGTGTATCATCTAATACTCACGTCAATTATTTTGAATGTAAACCTGAGCATTCTGCAGTTCTGAAGTTATTTAGCCTTTAATAAGCACTGAAACCGTAGCAGCGTGTGTGTTTTTACTGTTTAATATACTCATGACGATGTAACTAACAATCCTAACTGAATGATCTTTTAGATAAAATAGTGATATCGATTCTTATTATCGGATCGGTGCATCCCTGAAAGGGTTTTGTTTTTCGCAAAGAAGTAAACAAAAGTGCGTAGAAAAGATATTGTTACGTTACTGACAGCTCATCACTGCTGTACACTGGAGAGCTTATTATTAGTGATGACAAAAAAAGAAACAGGAAGTGATGTCACCTGAACCTTTCTAGGCCTGATCAGATGAAATGAAATATACAATAAATATCACACAAAACAACATCCTTCAGCATCCAGTTCTTTTTAGTTTGTTTTGTTACCGTAAAATTTTTACATATTGAGAGTTTAAGCAAAATCAAAACACATTTAACTCCAAAACAAATAAAAAAAATAATAATAATTCCAAAACACATTTAACAGAAAAAAACAACCTTGACGACACACGGATGGTCCCAAATCTACGGAAGCCCATTTCCACCAATAGAGAAAAAGTCGTAGTTATGAGATAGCTTAACTTAGCTTAGTAAAGTTACTGGGTCACAAATATGAAATGCTAAGTTATAAAATGAGCCACTAATTTATAATTATGACTTAGGATCTTATAACTCATTTACTCAATTATGACTTTTTTCTCTAGTGGTGCAAAAGGGCTTCCATAAAAAAACAGCAGAGATTTGTTCATTCATTCTTTTTCTGAACCGCTTAACCCTGTTAGAGTCACAGGGAGGCCGGAGCCTATCTCAGCCGACTCTGTCTGAAGGCATGGTACACCCTGACAGTTTGCCAGATCACCACAGGGCCAAAACACACATAACCATTCACACTCACACCCAGGGGCAATTATGTTAATTATAAGTACCTTAACTTACAAGCCAACCTTATTTCCTCTACTGGCAGAAATGAGCTTCCAAACAAAACAGCAGAGAAACGACCATAAAGAAAACTTCAGTGATGAAGTGACGATCGGTGAGCGAAGGAGATCACACCCACGAACACGCAACAGAGTAAGGCATTTAAAGGCAAGCGTTGGGAGTGTGTGAGTGTGTGTGTGTGTGTGTGCGCGTGTGATTTTGGATTACGATTCTGTTGGCACAATCAAAACAATAACAAACAAAAAACCCCAAACAAACAAAAGAAGCTCTGTCTATATTACATCATGATTTTTTATATTATAGAATTAATTTGAGTTAATAATACACTTTAACGTAACATGCCGTCCTAGTAAAACGTTTTTAACTCTAATACTGTAACATTCCCACGTGCCAAACAAAGAAATCATTACTGTACTTCCTGATTTTCATACACATGTTCCTGCATAAATCTGGGCGGGTCTTAAGTTAATTAACTCGTCAACCAATTGCAACCTTGGTCACGAAATCACAACTCTTAATGATGCTGAGCATGAAATGCTGGTTTTAATCCTTAAACACGGCAGCTGCTATGAGAGCGCTGAGATCGTGTTAGCTATGTGACAAGCTAGCGTTTATAGCTATTATAGCTAACGATTAGCCTTTATTAAAAACGATTCGCCATGTTCAACAAACCTGCTACACTGTATCTGCCTCACTATGCAGCAAGAGGCTAAAACCAGGGCAAGCATCTGATTGGCTGATCACATCCAACATACAAACGGTTTTGAAACTGATCAACATCAGGCATTTAAAAAAAAAAAGGGGGGGGGGGGTGTGAAACTGAAAAAAAAATCTCCAAACTCAAGACCTCTAGCGTAGATTTCAGATCCAGAGTAATGAAGAATGTGGGAATGCTGAAACAGTGCAGCTTGCTCCTCCTCCTCCTCCTCATCATCATCATCATCAGACAAGACACAACTATCCAGCGATCTAAAACTAACGGCACGCGGCCTACTAACAAACAAATAAACACCGACATCACACAGATATACGGAGTATAGCGCCTTTTTAAAAACGACTCTACATTATTTATCTGATATGGACATAAATAGAGAACAAGGTGTTTTTATTTAGTTCCTGGTCGGATTTTTCGAGCTCTGAAACAATCACTATCTGAAGAGAAGAGCTGAAGCAGCGATGAGCGAGAACGGCCTCCAGCAATAAATTCAATATCGTGGTGTCATACTTATTATTAGATATGGATTTAATTTCACTGTACAGAGAGAATCAGCTGTGATTGGACCAATCAGAGGAAGAGATTTTGACCTTTTTAACCTCTGCATGCCCCTCCCCCTCCTATGCAAACCATCCCCCCTGCTCTTTATTACATGGTTGATATGGTACATCCCAATTTTTTGAGAAAAAAATGAGGAAAGAGGTTGAGGAGTCTCGGTGAGGATGGAGACGTTTTCAGTCCACGCTTCCCTCCGTATTTACGTCCTGATTGGCCCGAGGGGGAATGGCGAGTAGGTACTTAGACGCGAGTGAGGAATGCCAGGTTGAGGCTGGGGGGGATCTGGATGGTGTCCAGGGCGAGGGAGGACGGGTTGAACGGGAACGTCACTGGGTAGATGATCTTGGTGTCGAGAAGGAGTTGAGGCGACTCCTTACGATCCCTCAGACGATTCTGATAAAGACAGAAAGATGGCGTGAGATCAGCAGGGACGTGACAGGGGTTTATTATCATGCTTTTGTGGACGTAGCCTGGGAAGGGGGCTCCACCTAGGACTTCAAGCTTAGACCAAAAAACAAATCAGAATTTCAGGGGCTTCAGGAAACAAAACAAAGGCGCCATGGAGATAACATGGAGAAAAGTGGAATGGCGGATTAACATGGTGAGATTGTGGGTTGTCCCAGACGAGTCGCCCACGGGAAAGCAACCTGATGCGTCACGATATGAGAGAGGTTTAAGAGATGGCCTCTGTGAAGGTCTTACGACCAAAAGTACTCCTGGGAAAAACTGAAAACAGAAATCTTACCTGTATGGTTCGTATGAAGGGCACTGACACTCTCTCCTCAAACGCATTGACGGGTGTGTACAGGTTCAACACCTTCACAATCTGAAACAGCAGGAGAGAGTGCGGATGAACCAAACGTTTTATGGAACGTTGATCACTCTGTGTGTGTGTGTGTGTGTGTGTGTGTGTTACCTGAGCAGTACTCAGTGCATTACACATGGAGCAGATTGCCTCAGCGTCCTCATCTGTCTTCTTCTTCACCTGCAGTAACTGCGCCGCCTGAATCAGTGGCTCCAGCGTCTCCTTTGCCCCACAAAGCATCAGGTTTTTCTCCCTCAACCACTCCTCCAACTGGCTCACATTATACCTAACACACACACACACACACAATTTTACACTTTCCAGCATATATATGTATCACTTATGTAGTGAGAGTAAAGGAGGCGTGGCCTGTCTGTCAGTCTCAGTAAAGGAGGTGTGACCTCTGTGTGTCAGTCTCAGTAAAGGAAGCGTGGCCTCTGTGTGTCAGTCTCAGTAAAGGAGGCGTGGCCTCTGTGTGTCAGTCTCAGTAAAGGAGGCGTGGCTTCTGTGTGTCAGTCTCAGTAAAGGGGCATGGCTTGTGTGCAAGTCTCAGTAAAGGAGGCGTGGCTTCTTTGTGTCAGTCTCAGTAAAGGAGGCGTGGCCTCTGTGTGTCAGTCTCAGTAAAGGAGGCGTGGCCTCTGTGTGTCAGTCTCAGTAAAGGAGGCGTGGCCTCTGTGTGTCAGT
>JAQMYF010000004.1:13214337-13238923 GCA_030014195.1 Neosilurus mollespiculum
GGTCCAGTCCAGAACAAACTTCTGCACAGTCACTGTTTTCCCAATTCCAGCAATGCCTTCTGTTAGAACAGTTCTGACGGGTTTCTCATCTCCAGGTAAAGGTTTAAATATGTCATTGCAGTGAATGGATTCCTCATCATCTTCTGGTGTTATTCTCTTGCATGCCTTTTCAATACCTCTGACCTCGTGTTCATCATTGACGTGTCCACACCCACATTCTGCTGTGATGTACAGTTCTGTGTAAATCTCATTCAGAACTCTTGTGTTTCCATATGTTGGGATTCCCTCATTTATTATTTTAAATCTCCTCTGCAGGCTGGATTTTAATATTTGCTTCAGTGCAGCATCTGGTTCTAAAGATACAGTGAAAGAAATACAAAGTTAGTTTGTGTTGGCATTTTAGAATTAATGTTTTGTAGAATTTAATATTTAAAATAGTTACAAAAATTTTGAACTCTCTAGAGAAGTGGTCAGCAACCCTGTTCGTTGAGATCTACGTCTCTGAATACCTTGGCATCAACCATAATTATTCCCACCTAACCATCTCATCTTTGACTTAAAAATTTCTTGATCACTTCAAAGAGGTGACTTAGATTTTGTTTGGAGATAAAACCTGTGGGACGTTAGATCCCCAGGAACAGGATTAGTAACAATGGCTCTAGGTGATAACAGAAACAATACCACCATGATCTGATTAATGAACAAAAACTACAAAAACTGATGTAATGTTTTATTTTATTTTTTGCATTTGTAAGATGATCTGGGCCTCACCTCTGGTACTGCTCTGATGCTTTTTGTCCTCCACCTCAAACATCTCTGGACATTCTGGACTCAGAAGCTACACAGAAATACATAAATTAACCAAAATAATTAACTGAATTTGTCACAGTTTGGACTTTTTCTCGGCCTCTAGTGGCCAAAAGACTCACTGACTGTTGTTTTTGTTTGTGTTATTCTGCCCATGTGCTTTTTGTCTCCACCTCTCTCTGTGTCCCCTCCCTACCCTTATTTGGCTCCCTCCACCTGTTCCCTATTATCTTGGTCACGGGACGTAATTGGTTGGGGTATTTATTTACTGCCTTTTCTGCTCTGTATCTTCGTTTGCCATGTGGTGAGTTACCAGTCTGTTATGTTCTGAACTAATATTTTTTTTTTAACCCAGCTTGTCTTTGGGTTTTTTGTTGCATAATTTTTGATTGCTTATCTTCTGAGAGTTTTTGAACCTTCTTGGGATTTTTCTGGGGTTTATTTCCCCTTTGCTTTCTGCCTGAGCATTTGTGTACACCCTCTGTCAATAAATCATTGACTTTAACCTTCACTCTCTGCATGTCGGTCATCTTCTGTGACTTAGTGGCTTGTCACCCATCTTGCACTTGGTGGTTCAGCCAGTGGGGGTTTCCACCCCGATCTGACCGTTATAGAACAGCTCATTCATGACTGACCCAGCAGAGATGGCTCAACCTGCACCACAGCCAACAGACTTTGAAAAGTTGATGGCTGCCCTCAACAGTTTTTGCTGTACAATGGACACCCATAGCAGAGCATTAGCTTCCCTGCAGATATTAGCATGGCATGAACAACTTCTGCAACAACTAGCCTAGTCCTTCCTGGCTCAACAGTCCACAGGCTTCGCTGTCCCTTCAGCCCCTTCTCAACCTTCACTGCCATCTCCAGTTCCACCAGTGCCCACTCCTCTACCTCTCGGCGAACCCTGCACTGAACCTCATCTTCCAGTCCTACAGAGGTATGACGGTAGGCTAGGGGTCTGTGGTAGTTTCCTGACCCAATGCACCTTAACCTTTTGATTACAACCTAATTCTTTTCCCTCTGACTGTTTTAAGATTGCCTGTGTAATTTCCCCACTGACTGACAAGGCCCTGGCATGGGTATGGCAGACAGTGGTCAGGCAAGCTCAACAGCAGGACCCAGACCCCAGAACAGGACCAGCCGGAAAGATGTTTGTTCCTCTAGCTGCCCGATCACAGGTCCTTCAGTGAAGCAGCAAGCCTTGGAAAACCTGTTGACAATAACCAGAATAACTGTTTTCTCAGAATAACATTCCTCTCACCCTGGAGCCCACAGAACCCTAGAGTTCCTGCAACAGAGGTTTTGGTGGCCGGGGATGGAGGAGGATGTTAAGGCTTTTGTGGGAGCCTATTCAACATGTGTCCAGAGCAAGAACACTCACCAATGTCCCCAGGGATTACTCCATCCTTTACTGATTCCCAAACAACCATGGTCTCATCTGTCTGATTTTGTCACGGGGCTGCCAACTTTTCAAGGTAACAGTTATTCTGGTTATTGTCAACAGGTTTTCCAAGGCTTGCTGCTTCATCCCATTACCCAATCTTTCCTCTGCCTTTGATGCCACCAAGCTGATATTTACTCATGCATTTTGAGTTTTGGGCTCCCACAGGACATCGAGGTCCACAGTTCTCCTCTTGATTGTGGCAGGACTTTTGCAAGATGATTGGAGCCACCACCAGTCTGTCATCTGGATTTCATCCCCAGTCTAATGGCCAGACAGAGTGTGTAAACCAAGATCAGGAGAGTATGCTTTGGAGTTTGGCGTTGGACAACCTGTCATCTTGGTGTACCCAGTTGCCTTGGGCTGAGTATGCACACAACACCATCCAGCCTTCTGCTACATATGTCCCCTTTTCAGTGCCAGTTTGGGCTCCAGCTGCCCCTGTTCCCAGACCAGGAGCAGGATGTTGGACTTCCATCTGTTCAGCTATTCATGAGACATTGCAGAAGGACATGGAGAAGAGCTTGGTAGATCCTACTATGGACATCTAGGACCAACCAGAGACAGGCCAACTGACATGGGAGGTCATCGCTTCACTTCTGCCCAGGTCAGATGGTGTGGTTGTTGGCAAGAGACATTCCCTTGTGGGTGGAATCCAATAAACTGGCTCCTCGATTCGTTGGTCCCTTCAAGGTGCTGCATCGCATCAACCCAGTGTGCTACAAACTACAGCTGCCCCAGTCCATGAAAATTAAACCCACCTTTCACGTCTCCCTGTTGCATCCTGTGCTGTCCTCTCCTCTTGCCACTGTTGCTAGACCTCCACCCCGTCCCAGGTTCATTGACAGGGGCCCTGCCTATACGGTGAACAGACTGCTGGATTCTCACCATGTGCAAGGTGGGATCCAGTATCTGGTGGACTGGGAGAGTTATGGGCCTGAGGAAAGCTCCTGGGTTATGGCCAGAGACATCCTGGACAAAACCCTCATTAATTCCTTCCACCAGCTGTACGCTGATGGCCCTGGGAACACCAGGAGGAGCTTTTTGGGGGATTGGGGGTATTTTTACATTTTGGACTTTTTATCAGCCTCTAGTGGCCAAAAGACTCACTGACTGTTTTTGTTTGTTATTCTGCCCATGTGTCCACCTTGTGTCCATTTTGTCTCCACCTCTGTGTCTCCTTCCTACCCTCATTCGTCTCCCTCTACCTGTTCCCTTATCTTGGTCACGGGAGATAATTGGTTGGGGTATTTTTTTTCCCTGCCTTTTCTGTTCTCTGCACTGAGTCTTTGTATGCTGTGTGGTGAGTTACCAGCCTGTTTTGTTCTGAACCAAGAGTTTTTTTACCAGGCTTGTCTCTGGCTATCTTGTTTAGTTTTTGAACCTTCTTGGGATTTCTGGTTTTTTTTTTTCCCTTTTACTTTTTGCCTGAACATTTGGGTACATCCTCTGTCAAATCATTGACTTTAACCTTCTGTTTACGACCCAGTCTAGGTCGAGCCGTAACATACGGGTTAAAAGAAACTACGACCGCTGTTACATTGTGTTCTTTTAATGGTGTATGTAGTGGTCACTTCTTCAGAAGCCGGCCACGCCAAAATAAACAAAACCCATCTAACTCTGCACATTCAAACTGACTTCCCTACGCCAAGTAAAAACAAACATAATAGCACATCGGCTTCCCTCACTCCCTAGCTAACCCAAAACCAGGAGAAAAGATGAGGAAAAAGCAATGGCACTGACTCTCTGCATTTGGGTCATTTTCTGTAACTTAGTGGCTTGTCACCTATCTAGCACATGGTGGTTCAGCCAGTGGGGGTTCCCACCCTGATCTGGCAGTTACAGAATTATTCAAGCATTTCTTTAATTCATGCCAGATTAATAAAGAAATATACAGCATGCATATGCCTCTTAAAAGAGGGAATTTCTTGCATTACAGTCAGAACACTGACAAACATATCTGTGGAGTCCCTCTGAGGGATCCCTTAAAGCTTTTATGCTTCACCCTATTGGAGAGTGTACATGAAGAGTTCTTAACTATATCATATTGGTCATTTTATATTTAAGAAGCTTTGTCATTTCAACCACATATAGCTGATGCAGTACATAGTGAAACAAAACAATGTTTCTCCAGGACCAGGTGCTACATAAACATACAACAGCGATCATATCAAAGATTTTTATGTAATTCAGTCCTGGGTGTTGAGGAGCCTGATGGCTTGGGGAAAGAAACTGTTACACAGTCTGGTTGTGAGGACCCGAATGCTCCGGTACCTCTTTCCAGATGGCAGGAGGATGAAGTGTGTGTGTGAGGGGTGTGTGGGGTTGTCCACAATGCTGTTAGCTTTGCAGATGCAGCGTGCAGTGTAAATGTCCGAGATAGCGGGATGAGAGACTCTGATGATCTTCTCAGCTGTCCTCACTATCCGCTGAAGGGTCTTGCAATCCAAGACAGTGCAGTTCCAAAACCAGGTAGTGATGCAGCTGCTCAGGATGCTCTTGATGGTCCCTCTGTAGAACACAGTCAGGATGGGGGAAGGGAGATGGGCTTTCCTCAGCCTCCTCAGGAAGTAGAGGCACTGCTGGGCTTTCTTGCTGATGGAGCTGGTGTTGAGTGACCAGGTGAGGTGTTCTGCCAGATGGACACCAAGCTGTGTTATATAGCTGTGTGACAAAATAAATACATCTCAAGCACAGTGTTGATTTTTGTGGTTTGATGCTTTAAAAGACTTAAAGTGAGCAATAAAAGTTTATTTTTTTGTAAAATTAATAGAGTAAAATGTCTGTCTGAATCTCCTGCATCCTGAATCTGAGAGGTCACACTGATGCCAAAACCTGGGATGTGGAATCAACCACCAGCATGGAATCTATGTTGCTCACTGACTTTGTCCAAGCCATCACCAACATAGTCACCAAGCACCATCTTGTGCTGGCATACTTGCATTGTGATCTGCAAAAATTCACAGAGGAGCTCAACAGTAGGATTGTGTGGTAACATTCAGTATGCAGGTTTCCCACACACCGGTCTCACCAAGACAGGGCTACAGGACAACATCAAACTGTTCATCAAGGTATTTGAGCAGGCAGCTGTGGTGTATGGCTGGGCAGATAAGAAGCAAGTTGTGTGCCTCCTGACAGCCGAGGCCAGCTTATGGCCATGCGGCTTCCCACAGTGTTGACGAAGTGCTGCATTCAGCGGTTTTGGACCAAAACTGCTGGTAGGAAAAGCAGAGTGGGTGCAGTGACATCGCCTGGCAATTTTAAATGAGGTGATCAAGTAAGCAGAGGATCATCTTGTGGTGTTTCCTGTGGCAGGCAGACATTCCACTTCTTTTCTCTCTCTCATCGCCTTGTGTCTCTTTTCCCTTCACTTCGCTTTTGCACAGTATTTCCATATGAAGTGTTGTGATGGCACTTTACATTGTTATCTAGCATGTGGGCATACTGAGGGTGATTCTCATCATCATCACCTTCTTCCACTTGATCTGGGGTTGAATCGCAGGGACAGCAGCCCAAGCAGTGAGGTCCAGATGTCCATCTCCACAGCCACTTCCAGCTCTTCCAGGGGAACACTGAGGCATTCCCAAATGAGTTGAGAGACGCAGTCCCTCCAGTGTGCCCTGGGACGATTCTGGGGCCGGCTGTACATGCCCAAAGCACCACACTAGGGAGGCATTTGAATCAGATGCACAAGCCACCTCAACTGGCTCCTCTTAATGTGTAGGAGCAGCAATTCTACTTCATGCTCCTCCCAGATGGACAAGCTTCTCACCCTATCTCTGAGGGAGAGCCCCGCCACCCTGCAAAGGAAGCTCATTTCAGCCGCTTATATTAGCAATCTTGTTCTTTTGGTCACTATCCAAAGCTTGTGACCATAGATGAGGGTAGGAAAGTAGATCGTCTGGCATAGCTCCCTCTATACCACGACAGACAGGTACAAGTTCCACTTTACAGCAGAGGGTGCATTCCACCCTTTTTCGGCTGAGAACCATGGCCTTGGAAGTGCTGATTCTCATCCTGGCCCCGTCACACGCAGCTGCAAATCGCTCCAATGAGACCTGAAGTTCCCGGTTTGATTAAGCCAAGAAGACAACGTAATATGCAAAAAGCAGAGATGAGATCCTATGACCACCAAACCAGAACCCCTCAACACCTTGGCTGTGCATAGAAATTATGTTCATAAAAATTATGAACAGAACCAGTGACAAAGGACAGCCTTGGTGGAGTCCAATCCCCACTGGAAACAAATTTGACCTGTTGTTACCAATGCGGACCAGGCTCTGGCTCCGGTAATACAGAGACCGCATTGCCCATAGCAACATGTCTGGTACACCTTACTCCTGGAGCACATGCCCCCTCCAGGATCCTGTAGAGTGTGTAGAGCTGGTCAAGAGTGCTGAGGCTGATACAAAAACTACATTGTTCTTTCTGAATCCAAGGTCCGACCATTGATCCTCCTCTCCAGTACTACTGAACAGACTTCACCAGGTAGGATGAGGAGGGTGATTCCACGATAGTGGACAATGGATTTTAAAAAGGGGAACTATGACCCTGGTTTGCTGATCCAGAGGTACAGCCCCCCGATGACCTCTCAATGTTGCAGTGACGTGTCAACTAAGACAGTCCTACAACATACAGCCCTAAGGTATTCATGGCGGACCTCGTCCATACATAATGAGCTTTTGGACTTCTTCGGTGCTCTCCGCCCCAGTATAGGGCAGACCCCTCCTGAACCCCCAGTCTCTTCCTCCTCCACAATACTTTGAGGAGATCCTCAAAGTATTCCTTCCACCTCCCAACAACATGCCCAGTCGAGGTGAGCAGCTCCCCACTTCCACTGTAAACACTGTTTGCGGAGTAATGCTTCCCCCTCCTGAGGCATAGGATGGTGGTCCAGAACCTTTTGGAGGCCAATCAATAGTTGCTTTCCAAGCTCTCACCAAACTTCTCCTACACCCAAGATTTTGCACTGGCAACAGCCCATGCTGCAGCACATTTGGCCTACCATTACCTGTCCATTGCCTCAGGAGTCCCACAGGCCAAAAAGTCCCAACAGGCCTCCTTTTTTAGCTTGATGGCGATTCTCAAGGAATCCAACACAACTTTAAGATCATGTACACTACAAAAACTTATTTAAATTGATCCACACCACTGTGCCCCATCCTCAGACTGATGGGCTGGTCAAACAATTTAGAATTTAAAACACACAAAACAATATTCGTAAGTTTATTCACAATGATGCATGTGATAGGAGTTAAGTGGCTTGAAGTTCACTTATTCACCATGTGTAAGGTCCCGCAAGCCTCCACATGTACATCGTTAAGAAAAATTGGTATATATTTTAAAAAGCAAAATTGAAATTCTAAATATTCTTGACCTGAGAGCAATTCTCCACACTATCAGATACCTAACCCAGGAAAATTTGCTACAGTCAAAAGAACATCAAGCACAGCTGTAAGGGAATTTGCACCAGGAGATAAAGTACTCAATAACTGCTCACATTGAGCTCTAAAGTACACGCAAAGTGACAAGGGCCCTTTGAGGTCATGCAGCCAGCTGGGGATCATCAAAAATGAGGGTAAGCACATCAATAGAGGCAATGCATGTCAAATATACCACCTCAATATCCTGAAACTGTTGAGAGAAGAGATTCTAGTAAGAATGTAAGAAGGTAAGAAGGGCTCATAGCAAGCAGGAAAAACATTTACATCTGGGCTTCTACATGGGTCATGGGCATGTGTGTCCCAAATTAATAAGATGGTAGCAATTGTGCAATTTTGGCCTGCCCAAGTCCTGAGACTAAAAAGGAGTGAGGCATTTGTGGGGATGGCTGGCTTTTATTATGTACCTAATTTTTCAGAGACCACCAGCCCTCTGACTAACCCTACTGAAAAGAGGGCATCAGATCCTGTCCAGTTGATTTTGCCTTGTAAACATTCTTTTAGCCAGATAAAGGCTGTTTTGTGGGGGGCCCCACTGTTTCATGCACTGGAAATTTCTCTCCCATTTGTCTTGCAGACAGACACATCAGACATGGAGCTGTGACCTGTTTTGTCCCATTTGGTGGACGGGGATGAGCTCTCTACTAAACATCAGCTGGAAGGTCTCCATGAGGGAGAATAAGTAAAGCATGGCAGAGGAGTGTCTAGCCATCAAGCAGATGGTCCTCACTCTCTGGAACTAGCCTCTTGGGCACCCTTTCATTCTGTATTCAGATAAGGTCCCCCTCCAGTTGCTACACTGCATCAAGGATGTCAATGCACGGAACACTCTTTGGTATCTTGTGTTACAGTCATTTAAGTTTGAGGTGGCCCAGGGGTGAAGATGGTGGTAGCTGATTACCACTCCTTCCAGCACGGTGAGTCAGCTGCAGGCCTGAGGGCTTCCCAGTCTGAGTTGAACAGATGGGGTGTGTGGCAGTGAGAGTCTGATTGAGTGCACGCTGCAGGCAGAGCCAACACTGGCAGCCCAGCCATTCTGAGTAATAATCAGATAGGGATATAGTAATCATGGCAGCATTTACTGAGCAAAACAAACTCAAAATCAACTAATACCATGGGATTATTTACTTTTTCACAAGAACGTAGATTAGGAAATAGTGTATAGTGATACAGAATCATAAATAGTATGCTGCCTTGACAGCGCTCTTAGTATTGATGAGACTAGAAGAACCAGAAAGAGAAGATGAAGAGAACCTGGAACAAGTGCAGAAGTGGGAAAGAACAATGCTAGAAACAAACGGAAGAACAAGAGTGACTCGTACCTTAACTCCATCGTCCAACTGCACCAGGGAAGGATGTGATATATCAGGTTTGTCTCTGATTAAAGACAACATTAAATTCATGTTAATTGAATAATAAACACTTGGAGATGTGCACTTGAATGAAAATAATAAACAATAGAGTGGTTGGATGACGTGGTCATCATCTCTAACAATTAAAAATCCTTTTTACTTTTAATCCATTATTAGAATTTAATTGTTGTGTAAACATAAACCAGTATTTTAATTCTTATTTTATAGTGAAACTAGAAATGTTTGTGTTTCTTAATTTGAAAATATTTCTCATTACATTATTAATCTAAATTAATCTGTAAACAGGTTCAAATAAAACTTTCTTTACTTCGGTAATAATATCACTACATGGAGTTGTTACTATAAAGTGCTTTAAAGTAATTTTATTTATCTCTACAGTCTAAAAGGTTTTATTATATTAAATGGTTAATAAGATTTTCCTTACATTTCTCTCTGCACATTTTGAAAGTTTACCGGATAACCCATCGACTCTTGACTCTTCAGAGACACAAAGCTGGGCGCAGATGAGCTGGATTTCTCATTCGGATGTCTAATTAAAAATAACATGCAGGTGTTTAAACTGGTACTGGAGGAAATAAAGTTTTTTTTTGTAAATCTCCTTCATATATATATCATTGTAATTCAGCATCACTACATTGGTAAAAGCTAAATTTGATTTCACAGATTTATGAATGAACGATGCATGTATGTTTATAATTTACAGTTTTAAATAAATACCCCTCCATGTGTTTAACAAAATAACAAGTGTTCCAGCACCTCAAAATGACCAGGCTTAAAAATAAAAGATGAAAAAAATCTTCTCCACTCCAGATACACAACAAACAAGAAAATACACATAAATTAATATAGCACACTTATTTTTTTATATTGAATCAATGTAGAGCTGTAACACATTTAAACTACTGGACTGTTTTTAAATGAAGTACTAACAGAGTATTTGGAGACTGAAATGTGTGTTTGAAACAAGCTGTTTGAGGTATTTAAGATCAGAAAACACAGCGCTCCGTATCTGAACTCCAAGTGTACGACTTGGCTGAGGTGGCCTGAGTGACTGACAAAAGCTGCAATTTGGGAAAAAAAGGTTTTTGAACAAACTGTACATCCAAGATGTAATTATTTCAATCTCCCCTCATATTTTCATGCCATTCAAGTATAACTTTTGCACCTCTGTGAAGCGTAAAGTGGTCTCACCCAGATGGTGTCAATTCGCCTTCAAATTTTTGCCCCGTGCGGACAGTAAACGCATGATCTAGTCTTTTTGAGATCCTGTCATGCCATATTCCTATACTGCCCTTACTGTTTACAAGCGTACTGCACCATGCAGATGTTTTGTGTAAATTTCTGAGGATGTGCAAAACTAAAGCACAGTAACAGACACGGGATACACGAAGGATCCACTTGTACACACAAAAGCAACAGTGCAATGTATAGTGCAGTATCAGTATATAAAATGGTTCATGAAATACTGTATTCTTCATCTTTTCCATAGAGGTATCTTTGAGTCTCCAAATTGTACTGAAAATCCATGGAATCTTTACTCCTCAGATACACAGCTGGGTTCAGGTGACTCTGTGCTTTTTTTTCTGATTCTTACTGAATACATCAACAACCAGTGTTGAGACAACAACAGGGTTATTTTTTAAATAATCAATAATAATAATAATAACAATAAAACCGGAGATTTTTTTCACGTTGAAACCGTATTGGAAATTCCATTGACTGGTGACTCCTCATGGACACCACGCTGGGTTCACATGAGCTGGATTTCTCTTCCTGATATCTAATGAGAAGAATGTGAATATGTAAATCTCCAGTTTATCTTTAAACGATGTTTGTGGTATATTTTGACACTGGAATTATTATATGGTACTCATATGCTTGTGAAAACTGATCTGGGTTCATATTTTTCACACTTTAACATGTGGACTGATCCTAAATCCATAACCATGATGAGCAGCGTGCACTGAAACCAGTATCTCATAAAGAATTAAAAATAACCAAACAATAAAACTAAATGAGACAATAATGCTGGAAATGAATATGAAAGCAACATGCCGATTATTTCTGATCAGTAGTGTATAACATTAGACTTTATAAAATATCCTGGCCAGGTTTAACAATTCTCCAGGGTTTAAATACTAAAGATTTCTATCTGAGAGCTGCTGCTGCTGTAACCATAAAGACCATCACATGTTCATCCCGACTCCACCGTCTCATACCGAACTTCCTGTAAACCTGATCACTGTACCGTCCGTCTTTACTCTTCTATACCCGGATCTGAATGATTTATAATCCCACTATCCGGACAGAACAAGAGTCTCAAATAACACCTCAACTGACTCACCTCTCGTCTTTATCTTCATCAGATGAACTCATTTTCAAGGGTTTGGTGACGTGATTCCTTTTAGAATAAAATTTCTTTTAGACCTGCAGTCACACAGAATCGAGTAATCCCATAAGTTATATTTGTATAACCAACCTCTTCAAAGGTTAATAAATTTAATTACTTAGGAGTCTGGTTTGATGATAAGCTTACTTGGAAACAAAACATAGATTATATTGAAACACTGAACTTGATGAGAATGATCACAGGATTCAGCTGGGGAGCAGACAGGTAGTCACTGATGACCATCTACACAGCACTGATTAGGTCAAGTATAGATTATGGTAGTACTGTATACAGTAATGCATGTAAACTAACCTGGAGAAACTCAAAAGAATTCAATTCAGAGCATTAAGAAATGCAATAGGTGCCATGAAAACAACCCCAACAAGTGCATTAGTGGTAGAAGCAGGAGAGGCCCAGCTCAAATTAAGATCTGAAAAGTTATCTTTAACCTATTGGGAAAGGCTACTGGGCAGCAAAAACAATCCTGCATCAGCCGTACTAGAAGATTGGTGGGAGTACCCTGTAAAGGCTAAAGATTTCGGTCGGAACATCAGTAACATAGCAGAACATTACGGAATGAAAGACACTGAAATCAGTCCAACGGGGGCTATGAGTAAAGTTCCTCCCTGAATGCTTCCCATTCCAGAAATTAATGAAGAGTTTTTAAAAGCAAAAGAAATCTATCCAGATCATCAAGAACTTGCAAATTATGGGAAAAAAATTTTGTCGTCCTATTATTATGACTTAAAATCTTCACTGATGGCTCTAAAGATAAAAACGGACTCTGTGGAATAGGGATTTACATAGACCTAATAACCACTTATCTGTATTTACAACTGAAATGGTGGGAATAATAACAGCACTAAGATGGACAGAAGAGGTTAAACCATTAAAATCTGTATGCACAGACTCAGTGTCAGTTCTGCAAAGCTTTGATGGAGGCCATGCAATTAGAGAAGATTTGATAATAGAAGCCAGTTATAAACTGTTAATCCTTAGACAGGTAGGAACAGAACCTCAGTTCTTCTGGGTTCCAGCACATGTAGGCATCAAGGGTAACGAAAGAGCTGATGAGATCGCAAAGAAAACAACAGAAAAACAACAAATAGAAATAAACACACCAACAGGAAAAGGAGAAGCTAAAACTAAAATCTAATCTGAAGAGATGAAAAATGGCAAAAAGAAGGTGAATCCGATCTACAGGATAAACACTACCGTGGAGTCCAGAGGAACGTACGGGGGAAGAACAGCTCTGTTCAACAGGATAAACAAGATTACGATCAGGACACACTGGACCGAACACCCTGCAGCTGATAGGGAAAGGAAATGGACTCCGCTCAGAACCTCAAACACAGGAACACGTAGATCATGTTTTATTAAAAACAGACAGAGATGGAGAGAAATATGAAGGGAATTGAGGATATTATTAAAGAAACTGGGATGTCAAGAGAGAGAATCAAAGGATTAATTAGTTTCCTTAAAAACATGAAATTAATCAATAGAATTTAGGTTGTTTTTTATATATATATATAAAAGATGTGCCAAAGGTCCTTTACACACTCCTGCACAGTAGGTGGCGGTAATGATTCAACCCGCCAACAAAACAAAGAAGAAGAAGAAGAAGAAGAAGAGGAAGTAGAAGGACTGGAAATCCCCGGACGTCATCATGACCTGATACTAAGAGTGAATATAATACATGACAATCTGCTCATCTATCAACTGGATCTGATTCTCTTAAAAAATAAACAGCACATACAGTGAAATTACAATAAAATATGAAATTTCAAGAATTCATTTGAAATCTACACTCGAATTAACTACGAACACACACACACACACACACACACACACTCACTCTCTCTCTCTCTGTCTCTCTCTCTCACACACACACACACACACACACTCTCTCTCTCTGTCTCACACACACACACCACTCTCTCTCTCTCTCTCTCTCTCTCTCTCACACACACACACACTCACACACTCACACACACACACACCACTCTCTCTCTCTCTCTCTCTCTCTCTCTCTCTCACACACACACACACTCACACACTCACACACACTAGAGGAGCGGACACACACAAAAAGAACACGAGTTTTAAATGAAACTCCACCTCGGCTGCTTCTTCGTGTCGAACGCAGTGAGTGTCTGTACTTTCACTTTCGGTTCCGTTTCTAGATAAACGTCTTCTTTTCACCCTGAAACCACACCCATCACTGCCCCACCCACTCGGACCTTGAGAGGGGAGTTACAGGCCCCTCCCCCCCCCCCAACCTACCTTATTATAGGTGTAATAATGGAGATCACGTGACACCTTAGTCTCAGGTATTACTAGGTAGAGGACCTTGACACTGAACTGGTATATTCTACTCTTACACTGAGTAATCTTTCATTTCTGCTCTGCCAGATAAAGTGCTATCACTGAACCCACCTTCTGTGCTCAGATGACCAGCGACGGAGATCTCTTGATTTTTATTGTCCAGGTAAACCCTCCAGGCTCTGTTCATGATTCCAGGACCTGTCGGTATTCACTTCCCATGGACATTTGGAATGGACGGAATCCTACCAGGGGGAAGGTCATCGTAATAAAAAAATCGATGTTAAAAAGCCATTGTGAACACACTCCTTCAGTTTAAGTCTTAACACATGTGGAGGTGAATCTCTTCGACTGTAGGAGTTTCACACACAGCAGATTTAACCAACACTTTCTCCTGCAGGGGAGTTTCATGGAATAATGTTTTGGGGACAGGGACTATGCCTACATGATGTACCTTCTAAGCCCTTCCCCAGAAGCACACACTGAGGCAGAGAGGGTCTTTAACATCGCCCACACAAAAACAAGAGTTCACATGGAGATGACCTTTGGCCAACAAAAACGAGGCTTGGAATTTATACACACTTCTAATCTCCTGAAGGGAAACTTTTGAGTCTATAACATCTCTCCTGGTTTTACCCCTTCCAGATTCCAGTGCCTGAAAGGCCTCAGAATAAGTCCTGACCGTGCGTGAAACACTGTGGTTGCCTGTACCTTCCTGCACAATATGGCCACTATACGCCAGGAGAGTCTGAACACATTACTAATGGAGGAGCAGTGGGGGGACCTCAGTCCAGCTCTTCAGGGGAGAACAGATGGAAGGACTGTGACTGTGAAGAATGACCTTTGTCCATTACCGCCTCCCCTTCTTCTTCTTCATGTTGTTTAACGGCAGCCAACATCCTTATAGTGGCATTGCTGCCATCTTCTGTATCCATCTGTTATTGCATTTATTTTTATATCTCTTAATCCAGAGATAAGTTCCTTTCTTTCTTTAATAGATTTTCTACAGGATATAAGAACATGCTGTATAGTCTGTAGCTCTTGAGATTCCAGACATAGTCCATTTTCATGTTTTCCTAAAAGGAATAAAGTACTAGATTAAAAAATAGATTAAAAAAAGAGTCGACTCTTCGATTCCAAGCTCTGGAACACAGGAGTCAACTCTCAAGAACTGGAATCGATTCCACACAGTGATACTCGACACAGAATCAAAAGCACTGTCAATGTCTATTATGAACTCTTATTAAATTAGTTAAAACAATGTATTTGCATTTTTATTTTACACGTATGCCTCTTATATGCCTTTAACCACCGAGCCACCACTGCCCCAATAATAATAATAATAATAATAATTATTATTATTAATATTATTAATATTAATAATAATAATAATAATAATTATAATAATGATAATGGTAATAATCATTCATTCATTTGCTTAACTGCTCAATCTTATTAGGGTCACAGAGAGGCTGGCATCTGTCTCAGCCATCCCTGGGTGAAGGCAGGGTACACCCTGAACAGCTTGCCAGGTCATTGCAGGGCCAACACTCATACAACTTTTTACACTCACACTCCGAACACATAGTAGACGAAAGTTCTTACATTCTCAGGGATTTAAAGCTGAAGATGTAGAGAAGATCTGAAAGCTATGAGTTGCACTTCCTGTTTGTAAGATTGAGTTTCTAATTGGCTGATGATGGTGAAATATGCCACACTCTGCTGTGAAACCCCTCAGATCCTACTGCTCTATTGTCTTTGTCCAGTTTCTCTTACTGAACACATGCAGATCCCATGTTTTACCGATCTCTCTGTTCCTCATGACCTCTGTCTCTTTCTGCACGCTCATTGTCCCTTCACTGATAATCGTTAATGTTCTCACTTGTGTAATTGTTTCAGTTCAGCTTTGAAAGATGTTTAGAGTGTTAGTGTTTTCTCTACATTTTACATTTAAAATGATTCTTTATCCAAAACTTAAATACTGTGTTAAATTTTTTGGGAATTTCATTTTTTTTTAGATGGTGAAATGGTCTGAGACATTGGATTCATTACATCACCAGGACCATTTAAACCTAAACCTAATGAACACAACATTTATTAATTTTGTCTTTTTAATAGAAATCTTTTTCGAGGGTAAAACATTCATCCTATGCCCACTAGGGGGAGACATTTCTTTATAACTATTCCAAGTTATAATAATATTGAGGTAGCTTGGACTCTCTGAGAGCCCCTCTAGTTTATTCTTGAACTTTCCTCCAGAAGAAGCCACACACGTTACAAGCAGTTATAATTCAGTGTCGTGGAGTCACAGGAATCATTTTGTATGAAATGAACAGCACTTTTGCTTTTGATTCATGGAATTGTTTATTCATCTAAAGTAAATATGATTCAATAAACAGCAGAGATCCTTATGTGTTTAATTTTATTTATTATCAGTACATCATCGATTATAAACAGAAGAGATATAATACATTTGGTAACGAGTGCAAAAAGACACTGGGCTCTATTCACATGTCTGGGTCTGAGCTGGTGGAAGAAGCCTCCGCAGGGTTACGTCACTTCCACTACAACGATAATGGCCCAAGTCAACAGTGCTCATGCAGTGTGTCTAAGAAAACTGTAAACTGCACTGGAATTCCTTATTCAAAATCGCAATCTACAAATATTGTAATATTTCCCCTGTCTCAGAATGATTAGATATAATTCACCCTCAAATTTGGGATAAAGCTGGAATTAATAAAAAAATAAATAAAAATAAAGCACAAATATCTCATTACTTTCTGCTACCTTACGCTCTCACTACTTTCTTATGTACAGTATTCTTAAACAATTCTTCACCTCAGACTTGGTGGATATCACCGAGAAGTCACCTCTAGGTTCCATCTCGTGGATTATTCAGTGATGTCCACTTCGCCATCATCAAATAATTACGTAAATAATTCCTACGCCAGCCACCACCAATGGCTTATCCTACAACAGCCAGGATTTTTTAAAGATCCATCTGCTATATCCATCCATCCATCATCTCTCCTCACAATGTACAGTCTATAACTTCTCCTCACTTTTTTATATATCCTCAGGTATGTGACCAATCAGGAGCTCTGCCTGACCTCAGACCTGCTCATCCTCAGGCATCAGGCCAAACATGAGCTTCAACACAAACTTGGGCAAATGAACAGAACAGGAGAATCTGCCTACCCTCAGGCATCTACCCAACCTCAGCTTCTGCTTCCCCTCAGGCATTTACCCAACCTCAGCTTCTGCTTCCCCTCAGGCATCTACCCAACCTCAGCTTCTGCCTCCCGTCAGGCATCTACCCAACCTCAGCTTCTGCCTCCCGTCAGGCATCTACCCAACCTCAGCTTGTGCCTACCCTCAGGCATCTACCCAACCTCAGCTTCTGCCTACACTCAGGCCTCTACCCACCCTCAGCTTCTGCCTCCCCTCAGCTTCTGCCTACCCTCAGGCATCTACCCAACCTCAGCTTTATTGATTGATTTATGGTTTTAGCCAACATTACAACAAATGTGTGTCAGGAATAATGATGGACATCCGAGAAAGTGAGAGAGTGTGTTCACTGTTCACTGACATCCATACAGCACATATCCAACCTGTAAGATAATTATAGAGAATTATTAGATATAGATATATACATGCATTATACTGTCTAATCTCTAGATGAATTTCTTTCTGTGTGCAGGATCTTCTGTTCTGATGATTTTATAGCTAGTTATTTGGAAACTGAGTCTCAGAATGACGATGTCAATCTACCACCATCTGCGTTCACCATCTCCTTCAGCGTTCCTCTCCGTGACACTGTACCCGCCCATCCCTTCATCATCCCTGTTCCCATCACCAACATGCCCAGTGAGGTTGGCTCCAATTGCCGCTCTTTCATCCTTGGGAACACTCTCAACCACTTACAACTTTCTTCCTACAGAAGTCCTCCTTCTCCTCCCTCTCATATCCTACTGAATACATTTAGCATCACTCCTTTGATCTCTAGCTCCTCACTCAGCCAGACCTCCGATTCACTTCCGCACTCCTGATGAGCTCTTCCTTCAACACCTCTCTTTACATCCACACCGTGGTAGAACAACTCGAATCCACCTCCAGTGTTCCTGGTCTGACTCCCTCTCCACCTGGGTTCTTGTACACACAATGTCTCTACCTTTCTCTGCTCCATCATATCAGCCAGCACTCTCCCTTTATCACCCTCTGACCTGAGCATGCTTAACCTTTCTTCTCTCTCTCTCTCTCTCTCTCTCTGTCCGTCAATGCGTCTTCCTCCGCTTCTCTTTCTTCTTAGACCAATAGTAGCCCAGTATTCACCGATACCATGCAGGCCACCAGTACATGAGGCGGTCATTGTTAACCCCGGCCTCAGCTGATCCGATTGTATAGGTGGAATAAAACACTCTGGGGTGTGCTGTTTAAGAAAATTAATCGTCAATGTTTATTAGCAGTTAATACATCAGTAACTCACTCCAACTTCTCCAGTGTTTGAGAATTCTCTTGTATATCAGAGAGCAGCTTCACGGCGTCTTCTCCTACATCATTAGCACTCAGATCGAGCTCTCTCAGGTGGGAATTAAACTTCAGAGCATCAGCCAGAGCCACACAGCCTTCTTCTGTAATATTACAGTCATGCAACCTGCAGGAGGAAAAGTTCATCAGGTCATTTATCTGCTGCAGTATTTAGGTTTTAAATCACTGAAAAACTCATTCATTCATTTTCTAAGCAGCTTAACCCTAATTAGGGTCGTGGGGAGGCTCGCGCCCATCTCAGCCGACTCTGAGCGAGGGCAGGGTACACCCTGAACAGCTCGCCAGACCATCACAGGGCCAGCACTCACACATAACTGTTCACACTCACTCTCACACCTAGGAATGATTTGGAACAGCAGTCAGCCTACTGTGCATGTTTTTGGACTGTGGGAGGAAACCGGAGTACTCAGAGGAAACCCACACAAGTAAAAGGAGAACATGCAAACTCCACACAGAAATACACTGAGCACGGGAATCGAACCCAGGACCTTCTTGCTGTGAGGTGGACATGCTAACCACTGCACCACCGTGCCGCTTTAACTGAAAAACTGTTTTAAAATTTTTAATGACTCTTCAGACAAAAAGAGAGAGAGGGACCTGAAAAACTCACTTTAATATCTCCAGTGTACAGAAAGGGTTCTTTAGTAGATCAGAGATTAATTTCATTCCTGGGTTTCCTACTTTGTTCCATCCCAGGTCCAGTTCTCTGAGGTGACAGGGGTTTGAGATCAGAGCTGAAATCAGATGAACACCACCTTCCTGTGTAATGCCACAGTCAAACAATCTGTAGAGAAAAAAACCCATCGGTGAGTATTTATCACTCGGAACCAGGACCTAAATCAGTTCATGTGTGATGATGTTACTTTAATTTCTGCAGTTTGCAGCTTTGTTCCTTTAAGAGGTCAGCAAGCAGGCGGACTCCTGTCTGTCCTGCTGTATTCCTCCCCACATCCAGCGCTCTCAGGTGAGAAGGATTCGACCTCAGCGCTGAAATCAGAGCAGTAAAACCTTCCTCTGTAATACTGCAGGTGTTCAGCCTGCAGAGAAAAGAAACACAGAGTACTTACTATAGGATCTTACCTCGGGATCTAGCTCTACGACATGCCCTGTATGTGGCTGTAAGGTTTGAGTTTAATACAACCCTGTGGTGGGGATTGGGGTTGTCTAGACCTGATGGATTATTCTCACCTCAGTGTTTGTAGTTTACAGTTTGGACTCTGCAGAGCCTCTGAGAGCTTCTTCACTCCCGAATCCTGCAGTTTGTTGCGGCTGAGGAAGTGGAGCAAGAGCTGCACAGCTTTTCTCTGTGAGGTCACAGTCTCCCAGTCTGAGAAAGAAAGACGGCATCACCACAAAATGGGTAAAAAAAATAAAAAGCTGGTTGATATTTTCCCAAAACCTTTTATCCTTTATTAGGGTCATGGGAAGCCTGGAACCCAGGAACCCATCCTAGATGACTACAGGTGAAGACGGAGTCCACCCTGAACAGCTCGCCAGTCCATTATAGGGCAACACTCACACTCACACCTAGGGGCGATCTGGAACAGCCTCATGTGCATTCTTTGGACTGTGGGAGAAAACTGGAGTACCCGGAGGAAACCCACACAAGCACGGGGATAACATGCAAACTCCACACAGAAATAGTGTCGGACTCAAACCCAGGACCTTCTTGCTGTGAGGTGCACGTGCTAACCACTGCGCCACCGTAACCCCTGGGGGTCATTTTTTGATTATTACCTTTTAAAATTAGTTTCGGCCACTCTGGACTTTTTTGCTGTGAAACGCCCCAAATAAAGATCTTACCTGGTTAGAGCAACCATATCTGTTCATTCCAAATCAGGTAATCATATTACTGCGTACCTAGTAAATTCTAAACGTACAACGTCAGCAGTCATGTTCAGATGTAGAGGATGAAGTAGAGGAAGTCACATGATCAGGGTTCATTTCCCCACAGGATCACACGTTACCAGTCTGTTTACACCCTTTTTCTCTCACACTTTTGGTTTAAACTCTTCGTTTTTTTCACTTGTTGTTCGATTTGATTTACGCAGTAAGAAAAACAAGATCATACCTGAGGATCTCTAATTTACAGTGTGGACTCTTTAACCCATCAGAAAGCTTTATGACTCCCGAATCCTTCAGTTTATTATCACTCACGTCCAGCTCTCTCACATACGAAGACACTGAGCTGAGAACTTTTGCCAAACTTTCACAGCACTTCGCTGTAAGTTTACAGTCACACAACCTGAAGAAAAACCAACACTTCCTTCAGTATTTACATTTAAACACACCTAAAGTTTGCTTTTAAGACATTAAGAATATTACATAAAATTCGGATGCGAAAGTTTGTGTTCAGAAGAGCGTACACACAGGGTCCAATCTTAAATGTTGTAATGTTTTGTGTTCTACTTTGCGCTCCTATTGTGATCATCACCCCTAATCACTATCCCTTATGAGAGGGGTGTCAAACTCATTTTCAATGAGGGCCATGTCATTAAATTAGTAATCGAGGGCCGAATAATCACCGAATATCTATTCAAAAGGGTGACCATGAAATCTGCATGGCAAAATCATTAGTCTATGCATTTGTCCATGTTTCCTTTAATCACTGTTTATTCTGAACAACACCTGACAGCAGCAAGCTAGCTTGGAGACTTTCTTGAGTCATTAATGACTAGCTGTTTTTTTAAAATAGGCTGCTGCCACCTAATGGTAGGATGATGAATTACAGGTCATGGTAATGGCTGGTGCATAGAATGTACGATAATCATATCATTTGAAAACTCTCACAGGCCACATAAAATGGGATGGCAGGCCGGGTTTGGCCCGTGGGCCTTGAGTTTCACACCTGTGCTTTAAAATACTCCATCCAGCTACCATATAACAGTAAATAATTCAAAACCTCGTATTCTTCTGTAGTACATCTGTTCATTTCAGGAATCTCATCCGGTAATGTCTAATAATCTCTATTGTTTATTTATGATAGTTTTATTCCTATTTCTTTATTTGTTGCTATAGTCTATAGAACTTTGTGTTAAAGTGCTTTGGGAACATTATTCAACCAGTCAGTACCATTAAAGTAGATTGTAGCCTGAACTGAAAATGAAGTGAAAGCAGCCATCATGGTTCTGTGTGTTTACGAGTGAAAAGTTGTTCAGGTGCACAAAGAAACTCACCACTACTTCAATTTGTCTTTCTGTTGTCCAGTACAAAACCAGTGAAACTTTCATTCTACTGGTTGGGTGAATGTTTTCGAAATACTGTATTTTCATACAGAATTTAACAGAAAAACTACAGGTGTGCTTGTAGGGTGTAAGACAATTCTGCCACGCAACAGGATTTAATCACCCATGTACTCGTCTTATGTGTTAAAAAAAAATTGTAATTTATTTGTCACGTACAAAATCACGCACAGTACAATATATAGTGAAATGCTTGAATGTATGTGGACCGAATTCAAGTCAAGGTCAAAGTGACTTGAGTGACTTGACTTCAAGGTCTTAATGGAAAGTCCATACATGGTTTCCTATCATTGTTCCATAATAACCTTTGTGTTAGTAATACTGGAAAACACAACACCATATCCAGAACCAGTGCTTTTGCAGAACATCTCCATATGTAGTGCTCTGAGTGTTATCTCCTGTGTGGGCGTACCCAGGGTGATTCTCATGGATTTCCACACAAATGTTTGGTTATGTTCAACACAAGCTGTACGAATTATTCAAAATTTAATCAATCCACACCACTGTGTTGTATCCTCAGGTGATAGGGCTGGTCAAAAAATGTTATTAAAACACACAAAACAATCATTTGTATATTTTTTCACAATGATGCAATTAATTGTAATTGGAATAAGTGGTTAGAAGCCCATTTATTCACCATGTGTGGGGTCTGCAAGCCTCCTCAGGCACACCATTAAGGAAAATTGGATGGTGGGACCTTAGAAATGCAAAAGGTCTCTGAGTCAAGGTCAAAGTGACTTGACTTCAAGGTATTAATGAAGAGTCTATACATGGTTTCTTATTATTGTTCCATAATAACCGCACATCTATCAGCACTCATCTTGGACTTAAAAACACTCAGAATCCTGTGACCTTGATTTTCATCTTTCAAGGCCACTCAAGGCCACAGGGGATGATTCCGTTGGAAAGCATGTATATGGTTTCCAATCTGTCTCTGACTGTGTCTGTGTGTCCATGTCACTATGTTTCTGAGATATAAACAATTTAAATTTTAACATGGAAAGTGTGTATCTCGAAAATCCTGTGACCTTGCTTTAACCTTCGATGTGGACCTTGACATTTCAAAATCAAATCATCTCTGGGACTCGGGTAGTGTAGTGTCCCATGACGAGCACCATGACGAGCACAGAACTATGATGAGCACAGAAGTCCAACAAAGAAACACCATTCGGGCTCAGATCGGAGAGGCTGTACCAATCACACCCTTCCAGGTCACACTGTCATTGCCCACATGGGCGTTGAAGTCTCCCAGGACAACGAGAGAGTCCCCAGGGGATTCGCCCTCTAGCACACCCCCTTGGGACTCCAAAAAGGGTGGGTATTCATAGTATAAAAGCTCAGAAATATAATAAATGTACTGTATCTGAAATTATTATTAAATTAGAGAGTTTGAGTTTTATAAATGAATCTGGATGTAAAGTGTAATTAATGTGCATCATTTGGTGTTTGATATTAGAGTTATGAGAGCTCTTAGATTCTTTTTTCACGTGTATTTTCTTATATTTCATGGGAATTTGTTTTTGTTTTTTTGTTTTTTTTTGGTCCCTGAATTTTATTCCCAATTAAGTTGTAGCCAATTCCTACCCATCGAGGAGTTCTTCCTTATCACACAACAGTTATACATTTATATTCTACTGTTTATCATATTGATAATACTGTACATATTACTCACTGACACCATTCATTCTGGATCTGTTTTATCTTTATCTTTTCTTTAATTGGTTCAGAGCATCTGCATGCACACAATTTCCTCCGGGATCAATAATGTATTCTGATTCTGATTCTGATTCTGATTATCAACTAGAGAGGGCAAAGGCAAACATGTGTCTGAAGTACATGCCAGTCAAACACTTTTTTTGAACTGCTGTGTGTGCATGAATGTTGTGAGAGGAAAGAGTTCGTATACCTTCCCTGGGACAATTAGCCACCATGGAGCTGACAGTGGATGGGTGCATGCACCCACTGAGGCTTGAGCCTCAGTGATAGTGGTGCACCTTATCGCATGTTGGAAGCCTGTATTTCCGTGATGGGAAGCGAAGAAGCTTGCCGATGGACAGAAGCCCAGTTTGGGCAAAGATGAGACCTTTGCCTCATTTTCATTTGTGCTATGAAATCTCAAAAGCTTTTAGATGGATAAAGATGAAGGCTGAAACCTATGGTGAGGTAGATGCCTGAGGGGAGGCAGAAGCTGAGGTTGGGTTGAATCTTGAGGGAAGGCAAAATAAAAATACATTGTTTTAACTAATTTAATAAGAGTTCATAATAGACATTGACAGTGCTTTTGATTCTGTGTCGAGTATCACTGTGTGGAATCGATTCCAGTTCTTGAGAGTTGACTCCTGTGTTCCAGAGCTTGGAATCGAAGAGTCGACTCTTTTTTTAATCTATTTTTTAATCTAGTACTTTATTCCTTTTAGGAAAACATGAAAATGGACTATGTCTGGAATCTCAAGAGCTACAGACTATACAGCATGTTCTTATATCTTATAAGAAGTTGTTCTTAGATATTATAAGAAGGGGAAGCAGAAGAAGGGGGAGGAGGTTAGCTCGTGTCACTGCTCGGCTTGACGTCGGTTTGATTTGTGTGGTAATTAAATACAATTAAAAACACCATCATGTCAGAAGAAATCGAAGATACGAAGACTTCGGAGATGACCGAGGAGCAAAAAGGAAAAAGAAAAGCAAGGAAAGGAAATATATTTAAGTCTAGCTCTTGTGTGCCTGTCCATGTTGTAGTTCCGGTGGAATAAAACCAGTAAATTCAAAATGAATCTGTGATTTGATATCCAGCAGTGCCTGTCTGTTATAGGTTGTCAGTGCAAGACATTTCTGCGCTGCAGAGAAAACAACAAAAACACAAAAAAGAAGAAAAAACGTCACCATTCGAGCAAACACGTCTGCTCAGGGGGCACCGTGGTCACTATTAAGTCGTTCTGTAATATGAGTATAAATGTGGTAATCTAAACAGATGCTAATTGATGGTGAAATTTGATTACCCAGGCTAGGCCGGTTAGCTCATCCCA
>JAQMYF010000004.1:13296682-13307739 GCA_030014195.1 Neosilurus mollespiculum
AGAGAGAGAGAGAGAGAGAGAGAGAGAGAGAGAGAGAGAGAGAGAGAATATAAACGCACTATGTTTTAATGTGTAGCTTATATAACATGTGGACAGCCAGGAATATCAGATCCATTCTGAGATCAGGAGGAAAACCATGCAGGTAAGAAAAGGAGAAAAAGTCATTGTATAATATTGTACATACTTCATTAAATAAATCTTTTCAAAATTAAATAATGAAGGAAATGAATATATTAATAAAATAAAGATATATTTTAGATAATGTATGTTAAAGAGAAAATGTTTGACAAAACATGGCAATGTAACTTTTTTTCGTTTCACTCTGCTGCCATCTAGTGGCTGTTTCTAGGTAATACAATATACAAACCCATCTTATTGAACAGTGAAATAGTGCTTTAGACTAATATTTAATTCAAAGGAGCCACAATAATGGTCTGAGATGATTAACCCATTTTAAAGGTGGTTATAAGCTGATGAATTAAATCAGGTGTAATATATAATAAAAATCAACAAAACGTGATTACGAGCATGGATTATGACAGTAAGAAGATAATTAGGACTTTTATGTATTAATTAAGTCTCAGTGATCATTTGGACTGAATAACATGTTTTGCAGTATTAAATACCTTTTATAACATTTCATGGTAGCAGCTGTACTGTATGTCAGTATGTTGTCGACTCATGTTTTTAACAAGGGATTCAATTCACATGTTAAGAAAAGTCGCCCTTTAGTGGTCATTATATAAAAAAAAAACTTTAAATCCTGCCACACCCCAGTGCAGCTAAATGGGTTATCAAAGGCCAGCCATGTCTGTCACTGTCTGTGGTGAGAGGCATGTAAAAGAACCAGTGCTGATTTTAGTAAAGAGGAGCTGCATAGCCGTCAGCATGTTTCTGCCCTGCGATGGCCTGGCTAGCTGTTCAGGGTGGACTCTGCCCTCGGACAGAGTCGGCTGAGATGGGCGCCAGCCTCCCCGCGACCCTAATTAGGGTTAAGTGCTTCAGAAAATGAATGAATGAATGAATAAATGATAAATCCTGCCATAGTATGACAACATTCACAGGGAGTTTATTTTTGCATCTCTCTCTCTCTCTCTCTCTCTCTCTCTCTCTCTCTCTGTCCATCATGTTTGCTTGGTCTCTGTGTCTTTTTCCGTGAGTTCTGAACAGGATTTTCTACGGAGGAGTTCCTCTTGGCCTTTCAGTCTTGGCTCAGACTAATCTCGTCTTTACCTGGACCCTGACCTGTGATGGACGATCTCCTCTAGACCTCCTTTAAACAATGTTTTAGGTCTGAGATGTTTTTTGAAACAAAACCCGCATCGATCATCATGTACGGTTCTGTCCCAGACTCGATTATCCTTGTTCTTCATGGTGCTATATTTTCTTTACGAATCTCTTACAGGAACAGGTGTATTTGTATTTATACTGAGATCACATGACTTGTTAATTGCATACAAGTCGAGTTCATTTAGTTAACTGTGTGATTTTTAATTCTGACAAATTAAAATGATTTTAATTCTGACATCCCACTGTGAAGAAGTTACTGAATGAAGGAGCAGCCGTGGCTGAATGGTTAGAGAAGTGGGTTTGGGGCCAAAAGGTTCCTGGTTCGATTCCCAGACCAGCAGGAGAACTGTGGCGATGCACAGGTTCCCTTCCTCCACCTCCACCCTCGAGCAACACACCTAACCCTCAACTGCTCTCCGGCTGCTGCAGTGTGATGTGGCTGCCCACTGCTCCTGTGTGTGTGTGTGTGCGTGTGTGTGTGCGTGTGTGTGTGTGTGTGTGTGTGCGTGTGCGTGTGCGCTAACTTTGGATGAGTCAAAATGCAGAGCTAAATTCCCCCTGCAGGATTAATACAGTATATCAAAAAAATAAAAAATAAAAAAAAATCCAAGGTGCTGCACTTTCACCATACCACCTTTATTAAACAGTTATAACTGATCTGATTGGGTCGGATTTGTTTGATACCATTCATTCATTCATTTTCTGAGCCACTTAATCCTAATTAGGGTCACGGGGAGGCTGGAGCCTATCTCAGCCGACTCTGGGCGAGGGCAGGGTACACCCTGAAAAGTTCACCAGGCCATCGCAGGGCAACGTGCACACAACCATTCGCACTCACACTCACACCTAGGGGTGATTTGGAAAAGCCAGTTAGCCTACTGTGCATGTTTTTGGACTGTGGGAGGAAACCGGAGAACATGGAGGAAACCCACACAAGCACGGGAAGAACATGCAAACTCCACATAGAAACACCCTGAGTCCGGGAATCGAACCCAGGACCTTCTTGCTGTGCGGCGGACTGTGCCACAGTGCTGCCCTTGTTTGACACCATTAACATTATTTCTTCCATCCAGCATGACTCCGCCCCTTCGAGACGCCATATTCGATATGAGGTCAGAGTGAAGAATAAAGACAGAGAGAATAATCGTGACTCCGGTCCTGCAGTGCTGGAAAATCCAACTGTTTTTATTTTCTACATTTTTTGTTGTTGACTACAGAAATGCTGAAACATTTCAACACTGAAAAAAAGCATGATGACATCATCACGTGCCTCTGTTTTTTCTTCTCTTTTTTCTTGCTTAGCAAACACAGTAGATGATATTGCACGGCAGAGGAAAAGAAAGAAAGAGAGAAAGAGGGAGAGGGAGAGAGAGAGAGAGAGAGAGAGAGAGAGAGAAGGGAGAGAAGCGAGAGATAAAGATAAAGAGAGAGATGGAAAGAGACAATGAGACAGACAGAGTGTGTGTGAGAGAGAGAGAGAAAGAGAGCGACAGAGAAAGAGAGAAGGGAGAGAAAGAGAAAGAAAGAAAGAGAGCGAGAGAGAGTGAAAGAGACAGAAAGAGAGAGACAGTGAGAGAAAGAGAGAGATAGAGACAGACAAAGAGAGAGAAAGAGAGAGATAAAGAGAGAGAGAGAGAGAGAGACAGAGAAAGAGAGAAGGGAGAGAAAGAGGTAAAGGGAGAGAGAAAGAAAGAGAGCGAGAGAGAGTGAAAGAGAGAAAGAGAGAGACAGCGAGAGAAAGAGAGAGATAGAGACAGAGAGAGAGAGAGACAGAGAGAGAGAGAGAGAGAGAGAGAGAGAGACAAAGAGAGAAACAACAACTGGAGAAGGACACCTAGTGCATCACTCTCGATTATTTTTTTAATTCTTTACGAGACACAGAATAGATAAAAAGCACAGAAGATGAAGCTTCGACAAAAAGCGATAAAACATAAAACTGCATGACACAGGAAGTGCTGAGCGAATAAACAGGAACAGTGCAGTTCGAGCCGCTGCTTTGGGGAAAAGAAAGAAAAACAAGGATGTCTCTAAATATGATCATCGCTCAAAGAAAAAGAAAAACAGAAAGAAAAAGAACATGATTCATTTTGTGTCTTTTCCAGATGATTGTCATAGGCGCTCGAAATATTGTAGGGCACACACAGAGCCGGGCCTTCGTATCAAACAGGAACTCCTTTTCCACGACAACCAACTGGGACGGGGGCCGAAACTTCATCAGAGGAATCCCGATATTCACGCACTGTGAGACACTGTGATATTCACTCACGTTACAAGATAACGATATCGCCACACACGTTACAAGATCACGTGAGGATCCCTGACAACGGGGTATCAGTGATGTCGTAACACTCACGTGCAGAGCCGTGTAATATCCATATCTTTACACACACACACACACACACACACACACACACACACATTGCCAAAGGTTGACATTGTGACATTGTAATACACCGTTAAGATATCTTAATATTCATGTCTCGAGGTTCGTCATGCTGTTGAGACGCTACAGGTTACAGCCTTGTTGAAGTGTAACAGTGGTGACGTCATTCGACATTTGCGTTAAAACCGAGAACACGATATTCGTATCAGTTTAAAAAAATCACGATATCCAGGGATATTGAAATATCGCAACAGTCTCACACACACGAGACATCGATATGACGCCACATGCTGTGATTCTGTAGGATGGGAAAATATTTTTAGATTGACAACAAGGGTAACACACACACACACACACACACACACACACTACTACATTCCCTGGGTGCTCTGCCTTTTACTTCCTTCCTCTCAGACATCTCGCGCTACAATGAACTAAATCCATCAGCAGTATTTAAGATACCTGGCATGACAGAGTGTGTGTGTGTGTGTGTGTGTGTGTGTGTGTGTGTGTGTACAACAGAGAACATAACAGAACTAATGCTGCTGCGCAGTATCACAATTCTAAGAACTGATACAATGAAACCGGTTTGCCTGATTGGTTGGCATTACTTCAAGGGGGCGGAGTTTATCTACGTTAAATTTCTTTTTGTAAGTAATTTTGTACGATCTGATCTGACGGTGATCGGTTCGCTTCAGGTGAGAAAGTTCATAGAAAGTGTTTGTGTGGATGCTGAAAACACACACGAACCGTCAATACACTCATCAGATTATCAAACCGGCACGTCGACGCTCAGCGCCTCGTACTCCCTCGTGATACGTTACATGTTTTCATGCAACATGTTGGTTCTTATCACTAGTTACGTGAAAGCAGAAAGATTTTTTTGATTCTTCCCCGTTTTCTCTTCCACTAATTTAGCGTAGCCAATTCCCACACGGCCACCGCTAACCAGGGAGGGGCGAATGCAAGCACGTGTCCCCTCCTGCACACTCATGGGCTGTCACTCGGACGGAAAGCGACATCCTCCCATGTGTATGTATAAGCTCACAGACACCCATGATTGGCTGTAAGTGATATATATATATGTATTCCATCCCTCCCTCCCGTGAGAGCTCAACCAATCAGCTGTCATAGACTCCAGGCCGTGGTTGGCTGCGGCATCAACCTGGATTCGAACCTGCGATCTCCACGTTGATCGTCATGCACCTTTTTGATGTGAAACTCGGGAGCCCACACCGTACGATTTAAACATTTTTTAAGGAGGGAGGCGGGATAAGTGTATCGCTAGCGGCAGATGAAACGAGTCTGTGAATAACGTAACACAAATCTGAGTCGTACGTTACACGTTTACAAAACGGTTTCATAATGTCACAACACGTGCACACGATGGCGTCTGATGGAGAACTGATGTCTGCAATCATTTCACAGGAATAAACCAGGTGCCTGGAGTTTAACCTCCACTTTTCACTTACCATGATAATTATTTTGGCTAGTTACAGGACTTTGCTAACATTTCTCTCGTCCTAGAATTAGCTCCGCCCCCAAACTGGAACAGAATAACTACTTGTTTTCCCCCATTATGAATATGTACGATCAAAAAAAATGTACAGCGTCCTTAGATTTCTACAGCCGCAGCTGCTGAAGAGAGCCTTACAACTTTCACACGGCTCCTTTAAGATAAATCCAGTTGTGTCTGTGTTTTTAATTCTGGAAGTATTTTGCGCTGTGGTTAGCACGGAATACCAGATGAAACCGTCAATCAAATCTGTGGCTCCTCCCTGCTTTATTCATGTATAGGCTCCGCCCCCTATGTGCCTTGGATTGTATATTCCTATCACACACACACACACACACACACACACACAATAAACAGGTCAGTGCTTTTTCATTAATCTTTAAATCTTTCTCCTGCGCAGCGTGAATAAATGACAAAACCGAACAAAAATGAAAAAAATGTGTGTGTTTGTGTGTGTGTGTGTGTGTGTGTGTGTGTGTAGGTGAGGGAGATATGCTTCTGGCAGTGTTTTGATTGCAGATCGTGTTCCACACGAAAGCTCACGCTCGTGTGTGGCATCCATGCGTCCCTCAGAAGGCCAGAACGTAAAACCGAACATCCCCCTTTTTTCTGCTTTTGTTTTGTTTGTTTTCTTCTTTTTGTTCCAAAAACCCTAATATGTACAAATCTATATTTTCTACAAATACACAAATTAAAACAGTTACAAAAAGAAAGGAAAGGAAATCACACAGCTGAGAAAAGAGGAAAATATATAAACACATAGATAGAAACACGGCATCACAGCAGTAGTTTTTTTTTACCCTGTAAAAAAGAATATTCTACATTAAGCTGATCGTAATCATGTCGTAATCATATCGTAGCCTTATCGTAATCATATCGCACATACTGTAGCATAACACGACTTTTAATCAAAAATACCCTTCTCTTTTTCTTCCTGCAAGTTTGGAATCTTGCCGTCAGTGAGCGAAAGAACACAGCACTTCTCAAGCCAAAGGTCAAAAATAAATAAAGATTTTTTTTTTTTTTTTTTTTTTTTTTACGAATTGACATAAAGAAGTTCGCAAAATAACCGAGTTTCTGCCTCAAACACATAAATTCTCTATACAACACAACGGTACGCTTTTATTAGAATGAGGTATTCTGAGACATTTGGTAAAAAAAACAACAACAACAAAAAAGAAAAAACAAAACACATTACACGGCCTGGTATAGTGGACACGCCTACCAGCTAAAGGGGCGGGGCTAATGGTTGATTAGTGTTGGGACTGAGAAGAGTACAAGAGGGGGAAAGAGGTGGAGCTTTGGTTTATCAGCAAACAAGTTGGAGAAGAAGGGAGCGGGTACTGAACATTTTTGTTGCATGGCTGCATTGGTGAAAAGCACCAGAGTGAAAGAGAGAGAGAGAGAGAGAGAGAGAGAGAGAGAGAGAGAGAGAGAGATAAATATAGAGAGACTAATAGACAGAGAGAGACAGAGAGGAAGAGAGATGAGAGAGAATAATACAGAGAGAGAGATATATAGAGAGAGATAAAGAGAGAGAATAATAGGGAGACAGAGAGAGAGAGATAGAGAGAGTGAGAGAGAATAATAGAGTGAGAGAGAGAGTGAAAGAGAGATTCTGTTAATCTTCATCAGTCGCCCTTCTAGAGGCTGAGGTATTTTAAGAGTACAAGAACAGAGAGAGAGAGAGAGAGAGAGAGAGAGAGAGAGAGAGAGAGAGAGAGAGAGAGGTTAACGGCGGTTTAACACTTTGGTTTAAGCAAGGCACTCGTCCTGTGAGTTTTTTCTTAACAAAGTTGCACAAGCATGGATGAAAAAGAAAACACACAGAATGAAGAAAAGAGAGAGAGAGAGAGAGAGAGAGAGAGAGAGAGGAAAGGTAAGGACAGGAGGCTGGGCGATCATCACACCATCAGTGTTCTCATGCGTGTGGCCGTGCGAAAGAGAGGAAAAGAAAAGGAGAAGGAAAAGAAAGATCTTTGGTATCTTTGGTATCGTTAGCGTGATAGAAATCACTAATGGAAACTGAGTGAGGTAGCATCTTTGGTTCGCACTAAAAATATAAGCAGGTCTGAAGATCATTTTTTCATCTTTTGTACACGAGGAAGCAGCGCTCGCGTCTCCTCGTCAAACGGAATACTCGTAAATAATCACCGAATATACAGATAGAACTTTATTTTGTTAAAGCTAACCACAGCACAGCACAAGCGACCAGGAACAACCAGGCCAGACGCCTTGTGACTGTCGGAGTGGACCGAATGCAACCGCGTCCTCGGGGAGCAGCGTGAACCCCGTAGTGCTTTCTTCCAAACAGAGAAATGCATAGAATTATTACTCGGCTAATCGACAAAAGCTTAAAAATGTAAACCCACAGTTGGTGGGTTTGAATCAGACGCTGTGATAACAGGACAAGGACATCATATCCTATGACTGGATGATCCACGACGCCAGGAATGTTGAGAAAAGGTCAATAGTTTAGAGGAAATCTTGCAGTCAGGAATGTTTTGGCTCCCACCTGCCCCCTAGTGGATATAATGAGAATAACAACACAATGTGCGCTGAGGCAAAAAATAAAAAGGGCAAAGCTTATTTTTGCTACAAAATTGTAACAGGTCATTCATTCATTCATTCACTAAACTGCTTTATCCTTTATTAGGGTGACAGCCGACTGTGGGCGAAGGCACCGTACACCCTATATAGCTCGCCAGTCCATCACGGGGCCAAAACACACAACCTTTCATACTCACACACCCTCACACCTAGGGGCAATTTGGAACAGCCAGTTAGCCTAATATGAAGAACATGCAAACTCCATACAGAAACCGCCTTGCAGAGCCCGGGACTCGAACCCCGGACCTTTTCGCTGTGAGGCGGATGTGCTAAGCACAGCACCACCGTGCCGCTCCACTGCAGTTCATTTAATGTTAGGTTAATAAATCTAACGCGGCTTCATGACGAGACGCCTTTGAGATGGCAGTGGACATGATAAACAGCTCCGGCCTCTTTGGGAATTTTTCGTGAATTTGCACACGATGCTTGGAGAAGTTTATTTACTGTTGGTGTAAAAGTGTAGCTTTTTTGTTGGAGACAGTAGCTGTTGACCTGTCTGTATCACGACACCGTCTTTATTTGTTTTTCACTGAAATTTAAATGCGACGTATTTTACACACCATTTTGTGGCCCCGGATTGTCATTAAAATAAAGTCAAGTTAGCCTTAAACATCGGCGATCCGCATCGACTACACATTGTTAGTGTTGTTGGTAATGGATAATGAGCATAAATGTTAAAGTAGAAGGTGAAAAGTTTCATCTTTAAATTTTTAAAATCATGGAATCCGTGACGACGTCAGCCGAGTAAAAAAGCGCGACTAACCATGGCAGCTTTATGTTGTGACTGAACGTCAGTCCGGTGCTTATTTACAATCAGCTGTCGGTCCGTGCTCCTCGGCGTGCTTCATTGTTGGCGGAATAGCGCCCCTCTCGAGCTTCCACGCTTATGATTGGTTGATTATGTTTTTGCAGCACAGGTGCTGAAGCTGCCCGATGAGGGTCGATCTTTGGTGTTTAGCTGCTGGCGTTTACTGTATTAACAGTACATTCTAAACATACAGTAGATGTGGTTTTAAAGCTAGTGAAATTTCCCTGAACGTGTTACGCCACAAAGCGTCGAGTGTGAATGATGTAAGCAATGATTAAAGTTTCTACCGATAGGTTTTGATTGGAGTGTAGAAATTTGATGCAGTCTCTCTTACACACACTTCTTTGGTTCCATACTTGACTGATTGATTGATTGATTGATTGATCACTAGACATAAAAGTGAAATGGTTACGAAATGTAGAATGCTAATTTTCCTGACGGTTAGGAAGAAAGCACTACAAGGAGGACGACATTCGAGGAAAAACTGAGGGAAGATGCTACGGCTTCATGTTTTCATCCTCAAACCCTGGAGAATTGTTGTTGTTTTTTTTAGGAATGGTTAATCAGGGTTATAGGTGGGTGAAAAGGGGTGGGGCTCGATGCACATGAGTGACATCATCATCACACCTGTGCTCGTCTCCGTTTAGACACAGTGCTTAATTTGTGAGATGTCACACGCCTCAAATCACAAAAAAATGAAAACCAACAAATTTTAAAAACAAGGAAATGAAACAAAACAACTCCGAGGACGGAATCAGCGTCCAATCAGTGATGAGAAAGAGTCCAACCAATCACATGGGAGGAGAAGGAGAGGTGTGAGTGTGGGAAAGTGGTGATGGATGGTCGAGATGTTTGTATGACCAGTGATTCCACAGTAACATTTCTTTTTTGCAGACATAAACGAATGAAGTCTTAAATACTCGCTGAAGAAGAAGAAGAAGAAGAAGAAGAAAAAGAAGTCGTCTTTGGTTGTTTTTTCTTTGGATATCATAAATATCAGTATTGTACAAGTCTTAAGAAAAAAAACAAAAAAACAAACAAACAAACAAACAAACAAAATAAAAAACATTATCCAGATGTTCTCTGGCGTAGTTTCTTGTTAGGTTAAAGCTTTTCCACCGAAGGTTTAGTTTTGGGTCAGTCTGCAGCTGTTACGCTTTGGTACAAGTGCTGGAGGACGAGTTGGCCGAGTTGGAGCCTCCATCGTCCAGCCACTTATCCAGACTCCGCCTGCGAGCGTTCATGAAGAAGTTGCTGACGGTGGTGAGCTCCAGGCCCAGCTGCTGAGCGATGGTGATTTGTAACTCTTTGGACGGGCGCTTGTTCTCTTTGAATATTGCATGTAAAGTCCGACGCTGGACGTCAGTGAAAACCAGTCGCGGTTTCTTCGAGACGTTCCCGCGCTCGTTCTTGCCATGTTCCTGCTCCTTTCGTTTGCACGCTGAAAGAAACAGAGACAGATGTAGGTGTCAGAAACCCATCTAGATCCTTCATCCTAGAACAAAATGTATGCCACGTCTCCTCCTGAGCACCACATTTAACACTACAGTTTTCACCTCTGACTCTTACAAAGCCCTGACACTGGAGACTCCTTCCATTAGCCTTACATTAACACACGTCTCTTTACAGAAAGTGATTTTTGAAACCCGTTTATGTAGAACATCTGCTGTTCCCATCCATATAGAAATGCTGTTACCATAGAAACGATCACACGTTCCAAGGAGCTACTGTTTAGAAAATCAATCAATACCTTCTGACCAATCAGAATCTAGAATTCAACGGTGGTATTGATAGAGTGTTTAAAGTTGACACACCTTTAAAAAGTGTTAATGTTTACTCTATGTGTGTTCAAATATTTAATAAATGAAGCGTTTAACCAGTGGAGCTGCTTCCTGTTTGACTTTTCAGGTGTTTTATGAATGATCTCACTCACTCACTCACTCACTCACTCACTCACTCATTCACTCACTCATTCATTCACTCTCTCATTCATTCACTCTGTCACTCACTCCCTCACTCTCTCACTCTCTCACTCATTCACTCATTCACTCACTCACTCAATCATTCACTCACTCACTCATTCACTCACTCATTCACTCTCTCACTCACTCATTCACTCACTCACTCATTCACTCACTCATTCACTCACTCACTCACTCATTCACTCTCTCATTCATTCACTCTCTCATTCATTCACTCTCTCACTCACTCCCTCACTCTCTCACTCACTCACTCATCGACTCACTCACTCCCTCACTCCCTCACTCACTCACTCACTCACTCACTCACTCTCTCACTCATTCACACTCTCATTCATTCACTCTGTCACTCACTCCCTCACTCTCTCAATTTCTCACTCATTCACTCATTCACTCACTCACTCACTCAATCATTCACTCACTCACTCATTCACTCACTCATTCACTCTCTCACTCACTCATTCACTCACT
>JAQMYF010000004.1:13342838-13352734 GCA_030014195.1 Neosilurus mollespiculum
AGTATTATTATGAGGGTTATTAGTGTAAAGTGAACCTTGGAGAACTCGAAAGGACTCCTTCTGTACCTGATTTCTGACGGTGTAGAATTGGTACTGTGAGTTTGAGATCATTCCTGTCATCCTCTCATCTCTCATTGGTGGATTTTAGATGATTATATTTTGAATATAAATTGTCTCACACTGACACTCTTCATTATTTCATATAATATAATTATATTTCTATGGCGATCAGTCACAGCTCACGATCAAAACAAACCAGAACAAGCATTTATATATCAGATGATACATAACACTGGTACCGACATTTATATAAAAGAAGTCCTAATTAAAGCTAGGGTTAATTGGAGCTAGCTAGCCCCTCCCCCTGTAATAACGAGCATGTGCAGGCGTCACGAGCCGAAAGACCCAGACAAGGCCACTTATGAGGCCACGTCTCCATCACGGTGGTCTTACAGAGCTATTAGCTCGCTCTGAATCCCTCCTTCACCCCATCGTTCTCTCTCTCTCTCTCTCTCTCTCTCTCTCTCTCTCTCTCTCCTTTCAACTTTTTCACCCTCTCAGAATACTCGGTCCACTCTCTCTTCATCTCTCGCTTCTGTTCTTTATGCTCATCTCTCTTTTCTAAAAAACCCCACGTGCACGTGCACACACACACACACACACACACACACACACACACACACACACACACACACACACACACACACGCACACACACACACACACACACACAGATCCCTTCATCTTCATCTCCCTGTCTCTCAAACACTCTTTCAACTTTTTCCTTTCTTTCCGTCTCTCTTTCTATCTATCGGAGTGCTTCTTTGGGCTTTTAAGTCCTGTCTTGAGCGTTCTCGCAGGTAGTCGATGCTCTAAATGCGCTGCATGGAAGAAAAGACGAGTGCCAAGACTCCATTCATCGCCGACTCCATTTAGCCGGAGCGTCCTAAAGAGCTCTCCAGACTGAGACGTGAGCTTCAGTGCAAGACTCTGGCATTGAGACCTTCTCTCTCTCTCTCCCTCTCTCTCTCTCTCTCCTGTTATTAAAGGAGGAATACTTGGATGGAGAGATGAGAGGGAAATGGACTTTTATGCATCCAGGCTGTTCTTTTGTTCCTGATGAGAAAGTTGTGCCACTAATGGCTAAAGGGCTTTAAAGAAATAAGGTGGATCGTTTTAAAGATGTTGTGGGTAATGTGGGAAGTTGTACACTTCAAGAGAAATGTGTGTAGCACACCGGTTTGTGTCAACACTACTAGTGTGCAGGGCTAAGAGACTAACAACACAGTAAAACAAATATGATGAATCTGAATAAGATTAAAAAAAAAAAACGATAAGAATAAATATTGATGTTTATATTTATTAATTTTGAGCAGGTGATCGACTGCAGCTCATAACCTGCGAAACAGATTTCTACCTCGAGATGCTCAGGACTATTTAAAACCTCAGTACACACAAACAATAACACACATAACCTGCTCATTATATTGATTTTGTTATATTCATGTGATGGACGGCACAGTGGCATAGTGGGTAGCGCATCTTCATCACAGCATGAAGGTCCTGGGTTCAGGTCCCGGGCTCAGTGAGGGCGTTTCTGTGTGGCATTCGCATGCTTTCCCTGTGCTTGTGTGGGTTTCCTCCAGGTACTCCGGTTTCCTCCTACAGTCCAAAAACATGGGCAGTAAGCTAATTGGCTGTTCAGAATCGCCCCTAGGTGTGAGAGTGAGTGTGAGTGTGAATGGTGGTGTGTGTGTGGCCCTGCAATGATCTGGCGAGCTGTTCAGGGTGTACCCTGACCCTGATTAGGATTCAGCGGCTTAAAAAATGAATGAATGGATGATTAGTATCTCGTGTGTAAATATAGCGCAGTGTTACAGAACAATGTTAGCCTTGTATTTATTGTACAAGTGCATGTACAGTGCCATAAGAGTTGATCTGCCCGTCTCTAAAGAAGTGCCTCATGAAGAAATCAGATATCTCCGTGTATGTATAAGTGATGTACACTTACTGGATTTTATAACATTAGCAGGTTTTATAATGCAGGCTTTAAAAGACTGGCACTTACTTAAGAAGCACAGAACACACAACGGCCTGAAATACGGCGCGATACAGACACAGACACTGAATCCTCACCCACTTTTATCTTCTCTGTAATGTTTTATTAACACAATGAGATCTTTCTTAGCAGGAACGACACGTCTTTGAAATTCCAAACACATTTCTGGTCACATCTGGAAGGAGTGAGGTGAAGGACTTTTATTCTAATTTAATGGAGGATTAAAAAGGCAGGAAATTGGAAAGTGAACTTTCTGAGCAGGTGTTTTTATTCACATAAAGTAGCTTTTAAATTGAGTGAAAAAACATTATTCTGGAGACCAAATGCTCTATTCAGATGCTCCCGCTCCCTCTCTCTGGCTCTCTCTCTCTTCATGCCCCTCTCTCCCTTATTGCATCAGAGATATATATTGGGGCTTTGCTTATTGATCAGAAATGGCCTCGGCAAGTAACGTTTCAAAACTTAAAAGCTAATGCACAAAAAAGCTTAAAAAAATCAATTTTTATCCCACTAAAGCCTCCCTTATTGCGCAAAAACAGCCAAAATCAAAGGTAATATATACATTTTCCTGTGGAATCTTTATACTTTTTTCCTTTCATATTACCGAGTTGAAAAGAACATCTTTCTGGCGAGGGCGCAAAGTTTGAAGTTTAGGAAGATTAGATTTATGATGATGGAGCCATTAGGTTAAAGTATGAAGCGAGTGGAAGTGGGGGGACATCATATCCAAAAGCAATTAGAGTCGAATGAACACATCAGGGTGGTGAGGTCATCCAGAACAAAAAAACTGGCATTTCAGCCAAAAAAAAAAAAAAAAAGAAAGAAAAAAAGGGAGATTTTAGGGAAACTTTGGTGCAGTAACTCATCAACACCATCATCCATAACCCCGTCCAGCAGACACGCCAACGCCCTCCGGCCCTGAACGTACACGGCTACTGGGCTTCCTGTCAGGAACACTACAATCTATAACATCCGGATGAAATATTCCTCCTTTACATTCTACATCACCCCTTTAGAGCAGCGCATTAAAATCAGCTGAAGATGGATTTCTGATTATTAAAACTCAGCACTGTTCACTGCTGCTCTCTGATTGGTCAGAAGGTGTTGATTAATATTCAATAACAGCAGCACTGACAGTAGCACAGGTTTATATCAGCACGCCCGCTCTAATGCATTATGATTTCCATAGTAACAGTCGTTCACAGTGGCGTGTACAGAGGACGCTCCACATCAAAGAACCAGTGGAAAAGTTCTGGAACTGTTCATTCAGAGACGTTTTCCGTGAACAGACATTCAATTTTAGTTTTATTATTATTGATGGAAGGAGTCTCCAGTGTCAGCGCTCTGCACCAGTCAGAGGTAGCGATGTAATCTTTAGCTTTCCGACATCTTCAGGATGAAGAAGTTTACGCTTCCTTGTGGTTTCTATGGTAACCTGACAAGCAGTGATTTTTTTCTCTCTTATTAACATCAAGGAAGAAAAAAAAGAGTTTGCTTAAGGATGTGAAAATGTGTCATCTGAAATAAAAATCATTATGTTTTAATAAATGAAATTTGGCAGACTGGTGTGGAATAAGGGCCGAGAAAAAAAATGATACGGGGCCCAAAACTGAAATGGATTATTTCAGGTTGTTATTTACACAGTTGCATTACATGATGTCTAAATATACTGAAAACACTGGGCTCATGTTCCTAAAAACAAACACAATATACAAAAAAATCAAAATCAAACCTTTTTACTCTCAAAATCCACTCGCACACCAGCAATAATGTCAGCTCCGCGATGCTAATAATCACAATTTAGCGTGTACGTCATTGCTGATGCATCATATCACATATCCTCATGGAGAGTGATGGGAGCGAGAGTCACGCCCACTTATATACAAAAAAAGATTGACATGATAATAATACTAAATATATATAATCAAAAAGATTTATACCAAAGTGTGTTCAAGTGCATCACACTCCTTTTACCAGCGTAGTGATATATCACCACACTCTTCACCTAGAATCACTGATACTTCACAGTGATACAGCAAGGTCAGAACGCGTACGCAAGCTAACCGCTAATGCTAGCCGCCCAGCTCTTCTGTGCATTCTAAACTTATTCCCCTAAAAGTAACAACATTCATGATAGAAGTCTTTAATAAACACAGTGCAGTTCTTATGATTTTAAAGAATTTAAATAAACAATAACATGACAGATTTCTCACAATCCAGTGGATTTGGAGACAATAAAACAGACAGTTATTCCACTCAATCTCATTGGATTATACAGCCTGTGAAATAACTTGGAAATAACCAATCAGATCGCAGCGTTCCTGTGTAGTATATACTAAAGGATAATAAATAGGAAACATATTTGGGACGAGTATTTGTGCTCCATCGCACCAGCATGCTGTCGATTATTTGATTGAGAAAGCAAATTATGAAGTGTTTCCTTCTTGGGGTTATTATTAGGGAAATTTATGTGATGCTTATATACCATAAGTTACTTTATATCCTTTAATTCAGAGACGTTGTAATGCTACATAGTGTTCAAATACATTTTACTCAAAGCCGAAGAGGGGTACATCAGTGTTCCGGTGCAAGAGACGGTGATTACTACGGTAGAAAACGGTGATTACTTATTTATTCATCCAATCACTTGCAGAAATGTTTAATCCTACTAGGGTTGCAGGGAGGGTGGAGCGGGGTGCACCCTGAACAGCTCGCCAGACCTCTGCAGGGCAACACACACAGCCATTCACTCTCACACTCACACCTAGGAGCGATTTGGAACCGTCAGTCAGCCTACTGTGCATGTCTGGAATGCGGGAGGAAACCGGAGTACCTGAAGAAAACCCACACAAGCACAGGCAGAACATGCAAAAATCACACAGAAACGCCCGCGCTGAGGACGGGACTCGAACCCAGGACCTTCTTGCTGTGAGGTGGACGTAGTAAGATTCACAATAAACTAATTTATTTCATATTTAAAATAGTAAAGCTTTTAAAACAAACAAACAAACAAACAAACAAATAAATGAATATTTACGACACTGAAATACACTAAGGATTATATAACATATGCAGACCACTTGTTTGTTTGTTTGTTTATTCATTTATTTATAAGGATACAGTGCAGGAATTTTGGTTTTACTTTAAACAGACAGGTTCGAAAATAAAACCTTTAAGTTTATTTTTATTATAATTTCTCATATCAAATAAAATACTTCACAGATTTTATTGACAGCATTTTCACCGGATCACACTCTGTGTGGTGTGTTATAAACACGGTCTGTGTGTGTGTTTGTGTGTGTGGGACGGAGTGTATCGATCAATTGGTCTTGCCATACGCGCGGCCAGAGGCAACCACAGACCTGACCTTGTGATCCAATTTACTGGACCTGCTGACACCTTCTACGTTTGTGTGTGTGTGTGTGTGTGTGTGTGTTCACATATATAAGGTTTACACATATATGTGTGATGAGTGACACACACACGGTAAGCGTTAGAATGGCACCAGTGCAGCGCGGCTCATGAATATTCATAGAACAACATCATCGTTCAGTTCCCACAATCTACTTGGAATCGGGTTGCTTATGTCTTAATATGGCACGTGCTGTTAGCGGCTAGCGTGCACGTGGTTCGGGGGTTTCAAAACTATTTATAGGGTGTACAACACACTGTATAAAATTATAGTATTTCACATCAACGTCTTGTAACTTTTATACGGACTTTCATTGAATATGCCTTCGTGGTCAAGAATGTGGCATGAGATATCGTCTCATAACGGTTATGTACACGCTATAACTAGTTTAGAACCCCCCCACGTGCACGCTAGCCACTAACAGCACACAACGTTAGGACATAAGTGGCCTCCACTGTACTAGTGCCCCCTCCAGAACCCCGCCAACCACACACACACACACACACACACACACACACACACACACACCCAGGCCTGCCCTCTGTATTCATTTATTTTTTTTACTTTTTATTTATTTATTTGTTTATTTTTGCTGAGTGCTGCAGATCTGAGTTAAAATGTGAAAGCCTGGAAATAACTTTCGCGCAGCACCGAGGTCAGGGTCGGATATTTTCATCTATAAACCATGACGGAATTATGAAGAAATCAAACTGGATGTTACAGCATACTGCGCCTGACGGTTTAACTCGAGTTACCTTTTTATTTTAACACAATAGAGTTAAATTCCAGTTCAGTGCAATTTCTCGATGAGAAAGAAGGAAAGAAAAAAAGGAAAAGGGAGGAAGAAAGAAAGAAAAACGAAAGAAAAAGAAAGGGAGGATATAAAGAAAGGAATCCTAGCTGATCAGTCCTGACCTTCATTTAAGCTTGTTGTGTAGTTTGTGACCTCGGTCAGGACGTTTCTGTGTGGAGTTTGCATGTTCAGACTGCCCCTGGGTGTGAGTGTGGGTGTGAGTGTGGGTGCGAGTGTGAGTGTGAGTGTGTGTGTGCAAGTGTGGGTGTGAGTGTGGGTGCGAGTGTGAGTGTGAGTGTGTGTGTGTGTGCAAGTGTGGGTGTGAGTGTGAGTGTGAGTGTGTGTGCGAGTGTGGGTGTGAGTGTGAGTGTGAGTGTGAGTGTGTGTGTGTGCGAGTGTGGGTGTGAGTGTGTGTGCGAGTGTAGGTGTGAGTGTGTGTGTGAGTGTGTGTGCGAGTGTGAGTGTGAGTGTGTGTGCGAGTGTGTGTGTGAGTGTGGGTGCGAGTGTGAGTGTGAGTGTGTGTGTGTGCAAGTGTGGGTGCGAGTGTGAGTGTGAGTGCGAGTGTGAGTGTGGGTGCGAGTGTGAGTGTGAGTGTGTGTGCGAGTGTGAATGGCTGTGTAAGCGTTGGCCTTGGGTGGACTGGTGAGCTGAGTTTCAGCTTCACACAGAGTCGGCTGAGATAGGCTCCAGCCTCCCCGCGACCCTGGTAGGATTCTTATTTCTCTTGAGTTTCTCCTCCAGCACAAACACGCTGCGGCTCCTGTATTTTAGGAGGGGTGTAAATGTGCACAGCTAGTAAAAGCACCACATCACTCAGACCACACGTCGTTACTGCGGTGAAAGCAAAGACGGCCTCCACTGGTGTTGTTCAGAGCGGAGCTCCGTGCTTATGGAAATGTCATAAAGCCTCACGAGCTCGAATTTGTTGCCGCGTCAATGCTCACGTGTCCACCCATCGGCGCTGAGTGCACGTGCGCGGAGCCGAAAATGTTCTTGTTTAGCCGATGTTTTTTCTTCTTGAGGAGAAATGCGTTTTCGAATAGCATTGAAAAGACAGTGTGTTTTATTATCACTGTTTCTTTACTCAAAATAAACGAAAACAGCTTCGCTATTAGGCAGCGCCTCAATATTGTTATGATTTCCTCTATATAGAATACGCCACTCTAGGTGCTGATGCGCCACGGTCGCCACCGTGTTATGCCTCGGTCTATTGTTTAATTACTTCACAATAAATGGCGGTTGATGATTTTTTTGCCTTTCAGAAGTTAATTAGTAATATCTCCTAAGTGTTCCGGACACTTCCATCAGAGAAGCTACCTTAAGAACCAGAGGGGCGTGGCTTACATTCCCAGAAAGCTTGATTTGGTCAAGCGGCAAATCAGTTCAACTAACTTACTCTTTCAACTGGTCACTGTGTCTTTTTGCTCAGCCTATATTTGCAAGAGTCCGTCTCCAAAATCCCCTGGACTGGCCACGGTAGTCCCATCCACGATTCACATACCAACCGGTGACGTGAGACCTTACACGTTACACAAGTGTTAAACGTTCCGGAACACTGGCATTCTGCGTGAAAGACACATCCGCCCACTATCGCTGCCACGCACTCTTTCTATTTCTATTTTCCTACATGAATATTTAAGCGACAGCTGATCAGTGACATCACCAGTAAATGGGCCTATAAAGCAGCAAAGTGGGCGGAATGTGTCTTTCACACAGTGTGAAAAGCCTGCGTGATGATTTCTGTGAGAGTCCATGATAAAAAAACTGAACGTCGCCGGGGTGGTGAGAATCGTTCATTCATTTATTCATTTTCTGAACTGCGTCATCCTAATTACGGTCGTGGGGAGGCTGGCGCCCATCTCAGCCGACTCTGGGCGAGGGTGGGGTACACCCTGGACAGCTCACCAGGCCATCGCATGGCGTTAATGTGCTTATAGTGTCTCTGCGTTTATACGTACAGCATCTGTGTGTGGTGTAACGCCGCGAGGAGCACGGAAACACACATTCCTTGAAATTTGGGTGAAAATCATATAAAATGAAAACACGGTTCCTGCCAAATATTTTGGAACAGAAAAAAACCCCTGGGAATATTCTCCAAAGGATGGAGTGTTTGACTGCTGCACTCTTTTTGATGTTATCTTGATGTTCTCAAACAGAACATGCACATGGATGATGGACAGAAAATGGTTTCCCTTGATTTTTTTTTTTGTCTATCTGAGATGGGAATTGAGCGCTGGAGAAACAGAGTGAAGGAAAGAGCAGATCTCTGGAGGTGAACTGGATTCCGGGCCTGTTCCAATCAGGGGGAAAAAGGAGAAAAGCGGAGGAGAGGAACCAAGGAGCGGAGGAGAACTCGGGAGAAAAATCTATGCAGCGAGGCGAGGCAGAGCCCACCGAGTCTGCACGGGGAGACGGCAATCGATAAATCAATAGGAAACGCTGGTTGGCTGTAGGACGAGAGAGAGAGAGAGAGAGAGAGAGAGAGAAGGAAGGAGGCAGCCTGTCTGAAGATGGATGGATGGAGAGATAGCAGGCTGCGCCGAGACGAGAGGAGAGCCACGTCTTGAGCTGAGATGGAGAGAGAGAGAAATAGAGAGAGGGAGGGAGATGCCATGATCCTCGCTTTATGATGAAGTGAAGGATGTCCTGAATGAAGCCTAAATTAAACCATCCTCTGTTTCTTTCTGTCTGCTCTCCTTTCTACACTCGTTTCACTTATTTATTTATTTATTTATTTAATAAAACGTACACATCAGGCCGCACCGTAGTGCAGTGGTTAGCACATCTGCCTCACAGCAAGAGGGTCCAGAGCTCGAGTCCCGGGCTTGGCGAGGGTGTTTCTGTGTGGAGTTTACATGTTCTTCCCCTGCCTGTGTAAGTTTCTTCGGGGTTTTCTGGTTTTCTCCCGCAGTACAAAGACATGCACATTAGACTGAATAGCTGTTCCAAATTTCCCCAGGTGTGAATGGCTGTGTGTGCTTTGCCCCGTGGTGGACTGGTGAGCTGTTCAGGGTGTACCCTACCTTTGCCTTTGTGTCGGTTGAGATAGGCTCCACCCTCCCCGAGACTTTAATAGGATTGAGCAGTGTGGTAAATGAATGAATCAGATGTACACCATGATTCCTGTGTGCTCTGATTAAACATGTTCTCAGTTACTTACAACATTTTGAACATTTACATCTAACAGCTGGACTCGAAATTTTTGGAGGGGTGACACCTCTGTAGGTGGGGCCTAATACCTATTACGAAATCTATTTCCCTCAAATTTTCTGTCTTCTTCTCCATCTTCCTGTCCTTTTGTTCAGTCAGGTACTCTCTCTCTCTCTCTCTCTCTGTCTTTCTCTCTCTCTCTCTCTCTCGCTCTCCCCTGCTGGCACCGCCTGGCACTGTGGCCCCTCTAAATCCCCCTCCTGCTGCCCCCATCGATCCGCTACTGTTCTGGGAACAGCTGGCGCTTTTTCTCTCCTCCTCAAGTCGAACAAGGCCGATAAATTAGCGAGCATGTCTGATTTCATTTCTGTCTCTCTGCCTGTCTCTCTGAGTGTCTCTCTCTGTATCTCTCTGTACCCCTCCATGTGTCTCTCTGTCTGTCTCTCTGTATCCCTCCATGTGTCCCTCTGTCCGTCTCTCTGT
>JAQMYF010000004.1:13397316-13402316 GCA_030014195.1 Neosilurus mollespiculum
CACACACACACACACACACACACACACACACACACACACACACAGCTGACAGTGCTGATAGGAAATAAACAGAATGAAGTCCTCTGTATCCAAACAGAGTTTCAGATTGCTGAAGAGCACTGGATTACTGTATGTGCATGTGAATGTGTGTGTGTGTGTGTGTGTGTGTGTGTGTGTGTGTCTGGTACCGTCCAGTGGAGAAGTGCTATTTAGGAGATAGAGCGTGTGAGGAAGGTCTTTACCTGCCTGAGGCGCTTTAACACACTGCCGCAGGTGAAAGAGTGTGTGTGGGTGAGGTTTACATCCTGTGTGTGTGTGTGTGTGTGTGTGTGTGTGTGTGTGTGTGTGAGTGTGTGTAAGGGAGAGATAGGGGGCTGGTCGCTCCTTGCTGCAGCCTTTAAATGTTCTTGACCCTCAACCATGACCTCTAGTTTAAGCCTCGCCCCCTCCAGGTTTCTCCCTTCACCTCTCTTACTCTGCTTCTTGCTCTGTTTTCTTTTCTTTCATTTCATCTTTTTACTATTTCTCTCTCTCTCTCTCTCTCTCTCTCTCTCTCTCTCTCGCTTTCTCTCTCTCTCTCTCTCTCTCTCTCTCCCTCTCTTCTGTCGCTTTATTGATTTGTTTTTCTCTTTGTCTCTCACTCATCTTCTACACCTCTCTTTATCCATCTCTGTCTAAGAGAGAGACAAAAAAGAATGACCATGGACCTCAAGAAGAATGTAGTGTGTAGTGTGTGTGTGAGAGAGAGAGAGAGAGAGAGAGAGAGAGAGAGAGAGTAGTGAAATGAAACACTATTTTATTCCTCTCACACCACACGAAATTTATTTGACTTATTTATTTGAATACACAAAATTCAACAGTTTATTTATTTGTTTGTTTGTTTGTTTAAGAGTCAACATACTTTTTATCTACTTATATTTACATATAATATTGTAGAAACCTCCACCTTGTCGTTAAAGTTATAATTGAACTGAATGAATCCTGGCCTCTGATTGGCCAAGAAGGTGTTGATTCATTTTCCATATCCATGTGCTCATCTAGTTCATTATCATTTCCATAGCAACAGTTCAATTATCAGGGATGTGTACACCAGAAGTATAAAATGTGTCTAAATGTTGATCTGTGAAAGGAAGTGCAATAAACATTTATGGAAGGAGTCTCCAGTGTCAGGGTGAGGGGGACAACTTATAGATTTCACTTATATATTAAAATATTAAAGTGAATACCAGAGCAGTGAATGTAGCTATAAATAAATCATCAGTGTGACGCAACCCTCAGCCCATCGCTCAGTGTTTCTATTATTGTTCAATTATTTATTTGCTGAACTGCTTAATCCTACTGGGGTCACGGGGAGTCTGAAGCCTATGTCAGCCAACTCTGGGTGAAGGCAGGGTACACCATAAACAGCACTCCAACACAGGGCCAACACACACACAAACACACACATACAAAACCATTCACACTCACAACTAGGGGCAATTTGGTACAGCCAGTTATCCTAATGTGCATGTCTTTAGACTGTGGGTGAAAACCGGAGTACCCGGAGAAAACCCACACATGCATGGGGACAACATTCAAACCCCATACAGTAACGCCCTCACTGAGCCTGGGACTCGAACCCAGGACCTTCTTGCTGTGAGGCGAACATGCTAACAACTCGACCACCGTGCTCCCCTTCATTATTATTATTATTATTATTATTATTATTATTATTATTATTATTATTATTGGACTGTGTAGAAATGGTGTAGAAATTTGCATCAATTTGTTTCTTATTATAGCAAGGAGAAAAGAGATTTCTGGGTAAAGATGCTCCTCTGGAAAAGCGCTGGTAACATCTTCCTGGTCTGATCTCGTCCACTTGCTCTTTTTTTGTGTGAGGACATTGATTGGACGGACGTGGCTTCTTTTGAAATCGTGGCTTTATTGACCCGAGTGCCGGGCTCTTTCATGTCTCCCAGCGGCCGGCTGACCTTTTGGCTGATGCATACGTCGACGCAGTGCCGTTTTTCGGATACCACTGTCTTGTTTCTCGTAACTCCAGGACAAAAGATGAGAGCTCGGGGAACCTGGAGCATCGATTGCAGAAAGGCCAGGTGAGGCTCCTGTGGCGTAAGAGCTAAAACTGTCCGCACGTTCAACTGCATGTCTCAGACTTCACAACAAAAAATCAGGGCTATATTTCTATTCCATCTTCAGTCTGCTTATGAAGAACAGTTAAGATATCGGTGGTGTAGGGACAGGTTATACACACACTTCCTGTTGTAACCCAACACATCCATATAGCTCTAACTACACTCACACTGCATATAGAGTTAAAATGATTTCTAGATACTAATATGTGTTAACTCAGATGATGTCACACATGACGTGGGTGCGTCTTGTGTAAAGGAGGTGTGTCTTGTATGCGATATTGTAGATAGATGTGGGTCTGTCATGTATTAACGGATGTGTCTTATATAAAGTGGGTACATCGTGTTGGCAGTGATACTGCAGATAGATGTGAGTCTGCCTTGTAATAAGAGGGTGTGTCTTGTATAAAGGGGGTGTGTCTTATATAAAGGGGTGTGTGTCTTGTAAACATGGGTGTGTCATGTAGAATATGGGTGTGACGTGTATAAAGCGGGTGTGGTCTGTGTAAAGTGAGCATGTTGCATTGGCGGTGAGAATACAGATAGATGTGGGTCTGGCTTGTGTAAAGGGTGTGTATCATGTATAAAGTGGGTGTGTCTCATATAAAGTGGGTGTGTCTCATATAAAGTGGGTGTGTCTTATACAATGTGGGAGCATCAGGTATAAAGTGGGTGTGTTGTGTTGGCAGTGAGACAGATAGATCTTGGTCTGCCATGTGTCCTGTCAGTGGCCAGACTGCGCATAGAGGTGGCTCTGCCATTTTTAAAGTGGGTGTGTCTTGTATAAATGGGTGTGTCTTGAACCAACAAAAGCTACATTTATAGTCAAATATTATTCTTAATCACAATATAGCAGCTATAAAAGTCTCCTCCCTCAAATCGTCTCTCCTGGAAAACTTATGGGTTTTCTTCATGTCCCTGAGAAAGATCAGTTACTACAGCAACGATAACACACTGAAGGAAGTAGCCTTGATTAGCATGTGTTTGAAATAATCATCATCTCCTCCAGAGACGTGTATTAGTAGCTATAAATGATCTGAGATTGCGTTATATCTCTGAATTCACGCCTGAGTGCATGCGCTAACGTAAATATTCCCAGCCCAGTGTGCGGCACGCAGCTGAGGCCGTGTTTGTATGGAGCGCATTAGGCTAATCGATAGCCTGTGCCATATTCCGTGCTGCAGCTGTGTATCGGAGCCTCATTCCGCATGCCGAGTTGTACCGGATGTCCCCCTACCAGGAGCGGCTCTGGACGCCGATAACTCATCGATGACCTCCCTCGTTCTCCGATACCTTGGCATCACTTCCATCGATTGCCTGGCGCAGTTTATCATTTTCAGAAACAGGCCACGGGAAGTAGACTTCCTCTGGAGCGCCATGCGGAGGCTAAGCCTTCATAAGTCCTCTAATGAACCGCTCGCTTCGAACAGGCCTCGTTTTAAGAGTACAAGCTGCAAAGGGGAAGAGAGAGAGAGACAGAGGCAGAGAGATGGGGTGTGTTACTGAATTGTAAAAATGGTGTCATGCATATTTTAGCATACATCAAATTAATAACTTAAAGCATCGATTTCAATCTGTAGTACCTTTTCTAGACGAATCCAGACAATTGTAAAGTGCTGGGACACTTAAACACTCAATCTGTAAAAATCAGAAGGTTATGAAGGGATAGAATTCACTACTGAAAGACTAAACATAACATAAACTCAAATTATTATCACGTAATTCATTCATTTATTCATTTGAATGATGATGTAATGATAAATAAATGAATGAATGAATATATTAATGAAAGAAATAATTGGGTGGATGGCATGGTGGTGCAGTGGTTAGCACGGCCGCCTCACAGCAAGAAGGTTTTGGGTTCAAGTCCTGGACTCAGCAAGGGTGTTTCTGTGTGGAGTTTGCATGTTCTCCACTGTGCTCCTCTGTGCTTGTGCAGGTTTCCTCCGGGTTCTCCGGTTCCCTCCCACAATCCAAAAAATGCACAACGAAGATTTTCTCACAAATATTCACTCTGATAACATAAACATCATGTGACCTTGGTTCATGTTCCTTCTGAGACAGTATAACACACGTGGATGTGTTTCAAATAAAATCATATAATACGAGGAGAGGGCGGCACGGTGCTGTAGTGGTTAGCAGGTCCGTCTCACAGCAAGAAAGTCCTGGGTTTGAGTCCCAGGCTCAGTGAGGGCATTTGTATATGGAGTTCTCTCAGTTCGCTCCCTGCATATTCTCTATTTGTACTTACGTTGGTTTCCACTGAGTACTCAGGTTTCCTCCCACAGTCCAAAGTCATGCACAGTAGGCTAACTTCCAAATCGTCGCCCCTAGGTGTGAGTGTGAGTGTGAATGGTTGCGTGTGTGCTGTCCTGCAATGATTTGGCGAGCTGTTCAGGGTGCACCCCTCCTTCACCCAGAGTTGGCTGAGATAGGCTCCATCTTCCCCATGACTCTAATAGGATTAAGCGTTCAGCGAATGAGTGAGTGAATTTGAGGAAATTCATTTCAATCAGGCGATGATTCAATATGATTCAGAGTCGATTCAGGATTCGTTTGATTTGATTCATAAACTCAAAACACTAAGAAGAGCTGGTGTGAGACCTTCTACTGAATATAAAGAGTAAGACTCTGTGCCATGCTGTTATTGTAAAATAATCAACGATGGGGTGACGTGACGTGACGTGACGTGACGTGACGTGATTATTACAGTTACAGGACATCCTGCAGTATGCTTCAGTACCAGATGTTACAATTAAAGACAGTGATGTCCTACGTTTTTATTTCTTTATACTGACATTTAATGATTAGCAGTTGGTAGAGTTTCACATAATGTTCAGGCTCTGTATCACTCTGATACCCTACAAA
>JAQMYF010000004.1:13404816-13409319 GCA_030014195.1 Neosilurus mollespiculum
TATATATATATATAATACAATTACATATTTTAATCAGCCTTTCTGTATCTCTTTAGAATATCTTTTTCACCACATGTAAAATGAGTGCGGATGGGAAAGATCTGAATTAATCAGCTCTAAAATTTCTGGATCCTGCCCAGTTGTACTCAGGCTGGGATTCAGAGACATGTTTGTGATGCTGATTATTCTTTTTCGCCCTTGGCCTGGTCCAGGTGGTCCAGCAGGGGGGCTACGTGATGAGGTGGTCCCTGATGAAATGGCCTCCTGTTGGGTTAGCAGAGCTTTAGCCTCAGGCAATTAACTGTTTTTCGCTATATACAAACCCAACTAAACCCATCAGAGGGTCCAAAGAGTCTCACCAAGTCAGCGGTTTAGAAATAGCATGCCATGTTAGCTAAGATCGTCGTGTATAGAGATGTTCCTGAACACACCTCCACTCCCCGAACCTGTAATCCGTAAGAAGCTTCAGAAACAAGACAACATAGCTTCAGGTGTCAGCGTGAGATCTTTCTGATTCACAACGCCGCGGGCAAACTCACTACAGAGAGATGCTGAGGCTCCTGAAAACACACCCCGCTGCCTGTTAGCACACACTGCAAGAAAGAAAGCACTTTTTTCTATTAACTACAGGCCAATTCTGGTCTCTAACATGCAAAGAAAACACATTTTAAAGTTTAATCATGCTGCTTGGTTGAATTTTCATTACAGCAGAGTGTGAATCCACAGTGTACAAGAGAAGGTCAGGCGCTAACACACACACACACACACACACACACAAAACGCCAAACATGTCAAAGAGCACAGCTGCTGCTAAGAGAATGTCAACATGTCAAACAGCCTGTGGTGCTGAAAATCTTCAAATCTGCATCCAACTTTAGCATTAGTAGCTTTGTTTCTGACAATAAATATCATTTGCAACACTTAGAATGAAGTAACTTTAGCTAGCTTTAGATAATCGCATGTGCTGACAAGCAAAATAAGTTGCTAGCATTGTATTAGCATTATCTGTACAACTAGAGTCTTTGCTAACCCACTATGTTTTACAGTTATGCTAACCCAGCATTTCAAATTACGCATATCCAGCCTAGCTTATCTGTGCTGACCTAGCATGTTTTTTTTCAAAGTTAGCTAACCTTTATTGGCCTAGCTAACGTTCACTACTCCAGCATGTAGTTCTGTAGCCATCTTGTGTTAACCCTACATGCTCAGACAGGAATGCTAACCTGTGTTAATCTAGCTAATCTTTTGCTATATGAGCTAATCACTGCTTTACTAAACTATGCTAAATGTTTGATTTTGTGTACATTGGATATTAACAGAAAATATGTTTGCATGCAGACAATGACAATCCCACCCTCTCAGTTTTAGATGCCCCTCCCCAGCAGGCCTGGGGTGAAACCCTAATACAACACATGAGTATTATTCAGCATGTATATGTAGGGCTTATATACATAGTCAGTCATTATGGTAAGGCAACGCAAGATTGGTCAGTTCACTGATAGTGCAACAGGCTAGTTGAAGAGGGGGCCGCAAGACAGGCGCACAGAGGCACATCTGAGCCTTTGTGTACAAAAAGAAGACAATTAAAGAAGCAAAAGAAAACAGATAGTGTGTCCCCAAGTTTACCTAACACTACCCCATAATATTAAGCAACCATGTGACTCGCTCCAGTATAATATGGATTAAGTCACAAAGTCGTGTTTTGAATAGAGCCAAAGTAAGGTGAAAATGGCGTACCTGGACGTAAATGTGGTATCGCCTTAAATACATCCTTCAAAGCAAAATCTTCCACATAAGCAAGTTCAAACATCCATAAACACAATCTCTCCATGATAAAATACTTGTTTAAGAAAGGCTTCCATGTCCACGTTGTTGTAAAACAAGAGAAATCTCCACTTATTTTACTGATTTTCAAATGGTTTTGTGGTTGCTCAGGGTATTTCCTTATGATCCAAATTCACTACCAGAATCCTCTCCCTACTTACAGAATCCCAGAAGGATTCCCCCGATCATTCATTCATTTTCTGAAGCACTTAATCCTAATTAGGGTCGTGGTGAGGCTGGCACCCATCTCAGCTGACTCTGGGCGAGGGCAGAGTACAGCCTGGACAGCTCGCCAGACCATCACAGGACTTCCCCCAATCATATAACGCTAATCCAACGAGAAGAATCAAAACACACATGACTCGGTGTAAATAGAAGTCATCTCTTGATAGGACGACGCTGGTATTAGGGTGCTGATGGGTGGAGAGTCGGATTCATTTAGTGTTTGGATGTTGGGGAGTTTCAGATGCGGACGTTCAGAACCTGGTTCTGTAACTGTAATTACTATTTTCTCTAAAGTAGCATTTCCTGATTCGCCACAAACAGAGTGATGTAACTCAGTCCATTTTTATCTATAATCATGTTTTATACCTCATTCTGAAACAATATCTCAGTATTTCCTACTTAATCTGTATTATGCTGGAGCGGGTCACTTGTACTCTTTCGTAATGGGCCGGCGGGAGAGATAAAAATAAAAGCAGTGAAATTGGAGTTTTTACAAAGTTTAATTTTCAGTAATGCAGGATGCCTGAAATGACATAAACAGGCTCTGCGCTTTCTAAATCTTCTGTTGCTTCACTCAGTGCCCATCATGTGGCCATGGGTCCAACCTTCCAGCCGCCATCTTTTCTGAAAACTCAATTACAGCCGAAAGGAGCTGAGCTCAGCATAAAGGCAGCGGCAGCACAGGGGATCTCAAGTTTGCTGCTGACTCCTGAGGTTTGTGGTTTAACATCTCACACCTGGAACGAAAGCTGAAGCTGTAGTGAAGTTTTTAATTCTATTTAACCTGCTCAGGTTATTCTGATATATTTTTTCCCTTTCCATGATTAAAACAAGTGTCAGAACATGAGTGAAATCATCTCTGTGAACTTAAAGTCACCACATGACCCCAACAGAAATGGAAGACGTTTGCTGAACATCACACACTTGGTGCTAACTGGACATGGTGTATCAGGTGACTTTAACGAGGACCGTTATTTTCTGCTCTGGGTGGCACGGTGGTGTAGTGGTCAGCACATCCAACTCACAGCAAGAAAGTCCTGGGTTGGAGTCCTGGGCTTGGCGAGGGTGTTTCTGTGTGGAGTTTACATGTTCTCCTGATTCTTGCGTGAGTTCAGGAATATGTGTTGGCCCTGCAATGGACTGGCGAGATGTTCAAGGTGTACTCCGCCTTCGTCCAGAGTCAGGTGAGAGAGGCTCCAGCCTCCCCGCGACCCTAGAAGGGATGGATAGGTTTTCTGTTCTGACTTCCTGTTCAGGTGTTTCTGATTTTGCTGTTTGTCTTTTCACATGTTGTGATGTTTTTAATTTGTTACATTTTTTTTTTCCACTTCCAGGCCACCATACATCACGAATCAGCAGACAGAGAACGACTGAGAGAACTGACACTCATCAATATGCGGCCCGGGTCTCTGGCCCCGTGTCAAATTATAAGCCACAGAAACCTCCCCGCATCTACAGAAGCCGATGCAACCATAATCAAAAATCAATAATCAGCGAGAGATTATGATAACGAGACAGTCCGCCGCAGGAAGCGCTCTGCAGCAAGAAAAGCTCCACAATAAATGAGCATGTCTCGCAAAAATCAGCCTTTATGGTTCGGATGGCACAAATACAAGTTTCCTTCTGAAATCTCAGGAAAAAAAGACACGGGCTTATGGGTAACACTATCTCCAAGTTTCCGCGTCCTTATGAACAGTTTACGTTTACGTTGCATGCCATCTTTGTTGCCCTTAAAATCATGCTTCAGTGGTTTGGGAATCATGTGGATTTCATTATGAAACCCTCCACACTTCTTTCCTTCAGAACGCAACAGGACTTTAATGGACGAAAACTGATAATTGATTTAATCGGCTTTTCCAGATCCGAACATCCAGAGAGAACTGGAAAATAGGATTTCTACAAACGACTCCATTCTCTAAATAATCCTCACGGCTAGCATCTTCAGAAATGCCATTCATGACGAGGAGCTCCCGGGCTGATGGAAAAGAGCCCGGCATTATGATGAGCCCTACATCAGAGCTTCTTAAAAAAAGGGCACCCAAGCGTCCAGGCAGGAGATGGATATCAGCGTGCCTAGAATGATCCCGGCAAATTCCATCTCAATTCAGATCTATAACGAAAAAGAAAAAAAGGTGTTGGGTGTAAAAGAGTTATGATCTGCTGAAGAATGGGATAGGCTCCACTAAACCCCTGAAAATGAAAATTGACTCTCCTGTTAATGATCCATTGATTATTGACTCATGCTGGAAAGAAGGTCTCTATCTCCCTACCTCTTCATCGTTCACTGTCTTCATCGCTACTGCACTTTTTTCCTCATGACCTCAACACCTCATGACCAGCAGATTCTTAACCTCCTGTCAGGTGCAGCTCTCATTCATTCATTTTCTGAAGCACTTAATCCTAATTAGGGTCACGGGGAGGCTGGTGCCCATCTCAGCCGACTCTGGGCGAGGG
>JAQMYF010000004.1:13436403-13444766 GCA_030014195.1 Neosilurus mollespiculum
ATCAAGGTTTGAAAAAACGATTCATTTAAGCCATGGCTGAGATTCACTCCTCCTGTGGTCAGGACCACCATATTTGATTTATTCAGTGAATCATTTCAGTCATGACCGTGATTCACTCACTTTAGGTTCAGTAAATTGTTGTGTGAGTCAGCGAATCATTTGACCAAGATTTAATTGAATCACTAAGTTCAACACATTTGGACTGAACAGATGATATCACTGTCTCAGTTGCCTGCTTTAGACAAATGAATCGGAACCATTTAACTGAACAAACGGAACTGATTCGAGTCACTGAAAAAGTTCCGTTCACGTTAAGCATGCAGCGTATACGGACGTGAGGTTAAAACTGTAGTAAACTAGCACAAGGACTATTGAAACGACAGACATCTCACAGTCCTTTTCCGCCAATGTAGTATTAAAAACTTTCAACGATAAAACAAAATCTAAACTAAAAGCAGAGAAAGAACCCTGGGACAGGATGTCCCTGGTGGTGGCACCCAACTCTGTGACATCGTAATGTTAAGTGACACACTGGTGAGACATCTTGACAGAGGAACCGGAGTCTGGACCCCACTAGTGCACCGCTAAGCGGCCTGCAACCTTCAAATACAAGATATAATGATTTTAATACATTTCATTTATTAAAAGCAAACAAAGCAGCTGCCCTGATTTTCCCCCTCAGCCCCCCCCCCCCCCCCAACTACAAAACCTTCTCAAAACCTTCTCGCCCAGATGTGAGCCAAGGCAGACTTGGCTCTGGACCGGCCCAATACCCGGTACTGTCTCGGTGGAACAGAGCTCTGGGATTGAGACAGAATCTTTAAAACTCCCCTGAGAGTCCTCGCTCTGTGTTCTCTTCCCTTCACATAAATCGAGTTAAAAAGAGTTAAATCATGTTCCGGTCCTGCACTGGACGTGTTTCCAGCACGTTTCCCTGATTCAGCGATTCAGAGAGAAATCATTACTTTCTTCCAATAACACCCCCCCCATGTTTTCTACACTCCTTTTCCCAATCCAATTATTCCCGTTTAAATTTAGCCCTCGTTCACTTCCCCTTGGCACTTCAGCTCGGGAAAAAATCCATACAGAGGGGATGAGTGTGCTTCCCCTCGGACAGGGAGAGAGAGAGAGAGAGAGAGAGAGAGAGAGTATAATGCCATTTTTCTGGGTGCCATTATTTCGAGGCTTTAGCAGCTCTGTTAGCACCGAATGAAGGGCGTTGTTAGAAACGAGCAGCCGTCTGTTCCTCAAAATCACAATCCTGAAATGATATTTAGTGGAAACTGTCTTTATGTCAGAGATTTCCTAATTTGATTTTATGTTAAATATAAGAATGATTTTATTAATGGTCAGTAAATACCTGATCAACTTCACCAACCTCAATTAGCGTCATCATGTTAGCCACATCTGGATCAGAGCTCAAACTCGTTGCTAAGCTATCCGTGATGGGAAGGACAGTAAAATAAGCTACCCAGTGCCCCGTGATGGATGGACCTGTCAGCCAATGATGTGGCGGGACAATTGGACGAGACGTTTCTGGACACCTATTTCGCAGTGGCGCAGGGGCAGTGGACCATGTGATTGGTCGCTGACAGTAAGTGCCGTCTCTTCACACTCAACGAGAGCAAGTTTAACTTCACTACTGTGCAATATAACACCAGAGGGTTTTAAACACATGAACTGGAATTTAATACATATTCAACTTTTTCAGCTTAATGTATCTTATTGACTCCGGAAGTTGCTCACATGACGTGGCAGCAGTATAAGCTATGGGGCGTGGCTTATTTAACAATAGAAACTAGAGGTGTATTGTTCAGGTTGCTCCTGATACGTCTCGGCTAATAGGACTCTGGTCTTGTTAAACTTATCCAGTATATTTGTTTGAATCACAAGTGGATTCAAGTGCATGGTTTTCTCACCACAGACTGGGCTGTGTGTATGCATGAAAAAAGAAATATCGAGGTTAATGGATTACCAGATTCCATGGAAGCACTAAAATCTAATCGTTCAGTATGAACACTGAAATTTCGCTGGAAAAGTGACATGAAAAATACAGTATTTTGTCACAGAGACACTTGGACATGGGCGGAGCTACATGCTATACTGCAGCCAGCCAGCAGGGGCACTCTGACACACATACACACACACACACACACACACACTCACACACACACACACACTCACACACACACACACACACACACACACACACACAGAGTGGCTTCACTTTTTAGACAGGTCATGTTTATGCTGTCCGTGTTTTTTACAGTCACTGACTCAGGACAGGCACGACGTGTGTTTTAATGATTAGCACTAACACAGCAAGAAGGTCCTGGGTTCAAGTCCCGCGTTCGGCGACGCCGCTTCTGTGTGGAGTTTGCCTGCCCTTCCTTTCTGTGCTTGTGTGGGTTTCTTCTGGGTACTCCGGTTTCCTCCTGCAGTCCAAATATATGTACATTAGCCTAACTGGGTGTTCTCGATTGCCCATAAGTGTGAGTGTGAATGTGTGTGTGTGTGTGTGTGTGTGTGTGTGTGTGTGTGTGTGTGTTATCCCTTCGATGGACTGGCGAGTTGTGCAGGGTGTACCCTGCCTTCACCCAGAGTTGGCTGTATCCTAGAAAAGGATAACGCGGTACATGAAATGAAAAAGAATGGATGGAATGATTCAGGTCATTTGACTTGGCTCACCAAAAGGTGTTGACTCCCAGATGACTTACTGCATTTTATTCATTTTTAACTGTACAAAGTGTGTGACATTTATTTCATACTGTAAGACTGATGCCATGGAAACATCCACAGGAAGAAGAAGAAAAGAAGAAAAGAAGAAGAAGAAGAGGGGTAAGAAGAAAAAGGAGGAACAAGAAGAAGAGGAGGAAGAGGAGGAGAAGAAGAAGAAGAAGAAGAGGAAAAAGAGTAGGAAGAGGAAGAGAAGAGGAATGAGAAGAGTAGCAAGAAGAAGAGGAGGAAGAGGAAGATGAGGAAGAGGAAAAATATGAAGAGGAGGAAGAAGGAAAAGAGGAAGAGCAAGAAGAAGAGGAGGAAGAAGAAAAGGAGGAAAAGAAGGAAGAAGAAGACAAAAGGGAGAAGAAGAAAAAGAAGAGCTGAATCATTTCCAAATGATACATAAGCAGTGTGTTCAGTACAATCTCACCATTCAGAAGCTATGTGGGTTTAAATCATCCATTCTAAATACCACACACACACACGCACACACACACACACACACACCATCCTTTTTTAACACAGAACACGAGGGAGAAACATATTTGTTCCTTAAATACGTCCAGCTCCTCACACGTCCCCTGACACCCATGTGATAATACGTGCTACATGGACAGGAATCGATCAGAGAAAGAGAACAACGGGCACACACACACACACACACACACACACACACACACACAGTACTGTTCCTGGCCTCTCGAGATTTTGGGGAGGAACTGAGGACAGGTGAAGGCGTCTAATTGAGGTGGTGTTTTCAGTGTGTTTATATTTACCACCTGTTTATATTTATACTCTTAGTGTAGAATTCTGTACAAGAAGCTTTCTCGACCTGTCGCACTTCCTACGGCTCGAATTTATATAACACGCTTTCCATAAGTTGAATTTTACTGTAGATATTCATTAGGTACATAGTACTCCAGTGATTATGGTAGTCCATCACAAACATCATAGCATTGCTAGCAGGAACTAGCATCACCACAGATTAAACAGAAGCATCTGGGATATGGAGAATGTAGCATTAAACACTGCTGTGGACTGATTTCTGAGGGAGGAAGGTCACATTTCACTAGATGTAGGCGGAGCTACAGTATGCATAGACTTGTAAAATCATTTGTCCACGCTTAAAGAATTCACGTTAGGAGTGCGATCGAACTTGAACGATGATCAGATGAAAGTGATTCAAATTTTCAAATTCAAATTCAAATTTTATTTGTCACATACAAATCATACTCAGTACAATATGTAGTGAAATGCTTAGTGCGACTGTCCAAAATGTAAAGAATAAACTATCAAAGTAACAAGAAGAAAAGAACAATAACAATAACTAAAACTTTTAAAGGATTTAAGGGTCAGTTAAAGGAATTTAAAGGTCAGAAAAATATAAAAATGTAAAAGGATAGAAATAAAGAAAATATATAGAATAAAATAAAATATACATATATGATAAAATATAGGATACAATATATATATATATATATGTGTGTGTGTGTATATATAAAATCAAGTATAGTGAAATATATTTGCAAATGTACAGGCAATATAATGAAATATAATGTATTGCAGTAATACGATTGATACAAAATTTAAAAAAAAAAAAATGAAAAAAAATCCTTATTTATTTATTTATTTATTTTTTGGATTTCCCCCCATTTTTCTCCCTAATTTAGTCGTATCCAATTCCCACCCATCAACTTTTTGCCTTTCCTATCACACGAACACCACCAACCAGGGAGGGGCGTAAGCATGCACATGTCCCCTCTGTGACATGCGATGATGCCACCCGCCTCTTTGCGAACTGCTGTGCATGCATATTTGGGCACGGCCTAATACACTCGGAGGGAAAGCGCTTTCCGCCCCTTCGTGTGAATGGGCTCACAGACGCCCATGATCGGCTGGAGATCGCTGTGAATGACAGGGAAGTGAGCGTATGCCATCCCTCCCTCCCGTGAGAGCTCGGCCAATTAGCTCCCATGGACTCACGGTCACGGATGGCTGTGGCATCAATTTTAAAAAATCCTTGTGCGACATTCCTATGATACCCGTTTATCATACAATATGACTGGCGTCCAGCTCAATCTAACACTGTTGTAAAAATGTTGTAGGATACACGTGAGTATATATATGGATGTCCTGTCGTCATAAACGTACGATCCGTGTGCTTGTCGTAACGCAGACGTAGGACACCGTAGGGCATCAAACATCAGATCTAGAAAATAGACCTGACCTTCAGAATTACCTACGAGATGAAGCAAAAGTCCACCTTACAGCAAGAAGGTCCTGGGTTCGAGTCCCGGGCTTGGCGAGGGCGTTTCTGTGTAGAGTTTACATGTTCTCCCTGTGCTTGTGTGAGGTTCCTCCGGGTACTCCGGTTTCCTTCCACAGTCCAGAGACATGCACATTAGGCGAACTGGCTGTTCCAAATTACCCCGAGGTGTGAATGTGAGTGGTTGTATGTATGTGTGTTGGCCCTGCAGTGGTCTGGGGAGCTGTTCAGGGTGTACTCCGCCTTCGCCCAGTGTCGACTGAGAGGCTTATTATAAACAACTAGTTAGCAGGAAAGATAAAAACGTTATTTATTGAGTTAAAGGACGAACAAATGATAAAGTGTAACAGTAACAACTGCTTCATTCCACTGGTGATTAATCTACTGTGATCAGTATTATTTAATAATGAAATAAACTGAAAAAAAAAAAACAGACCACACACACACGCACACACGCACACACACACACACACACACACACACACACATCAGTATTCCTGACAGTGTTTCCAGATTAGACCCAAACAGCGATTAGCTGCTTTTAAACTGTGCACATCTCCCTGAGGGATTGCTACGTCTTCACACACACACACACACACACACACACACACAGAGCTGCGAGCTCTCGCCTCGTCGGGACTCATAATTAATGTTTACCAACCGCAATCAGACGGCGGGTGAGGAGTAAGCAGAGCGCAGAACGGAGAGGTGAGCACGTCTCCGAGGAAGATGAGTTTTAAATCTGTCTGAAGGCAAGGTCGCAAAGACTTCCCCGTCTTTTTATTCGTTCACTTTCTCTTTATTACAGTGTGTGAAAGAGGCTTTCAGAAGACGATCACGTTAGCACACTGAGCTAGCTCCATTCTACAAACTCACCCAACCTAAAGCAAATCAAACCACTTCTATCTTTCTTTATTTCTTTTTCTTTTTTTTTACAAGAACACTAAACACAACCTCTTTTGTTGGCTTCTGGTCCTGTTGTAACATCACCGCCGAACGTAGATAAAGAGCTCATGCTGAAGTACAGATCCAGCTAATCTCGCTACTCCACCAATCAGACAACAGCGACCCTGAAATCGTCTACACTGGAAAATAAATAAATAAATAAATAAATAAACCTCGTTACTCACTCGCCAAATTATTTAATCGTACCAGGGTCGCCGAGAGGCTGAAGCCTATCCCAGCCGACACTGGGTGAAGGCGGGGTACAATCTGAACAGCTCGCCAGACCACTGCAGGGCCAACACACACACACGCACACACGCACACGTGTACACACACACACACACACACACACACACACACACACACACACACACACACACACTCACACCTAGAGTAAATTTTGAACAGCCAGTTAGCCTAATATGCATGTCTTTAGGCTGTGGGAGGAAACTGGAGTACCCAGAGGAAACCCATGCAAGCACAGGCATCCACGAACATGCAAACTCCACACAGAAACGCCTTAGTCGAGTCCGAAACTCAAACCCAGGACCTTCTTGCTGTGACCTTCTTCAACAGTTTTATTATTTTCATTTAATTCTACAAAGAAGTAAAATCTGCTAAAATTAAGCTTCTAAAATATTCAGAAAGATTCCTCCCAGTGTTGTTTTTTTTAATTTTAGAATAATCTGATAGCATGCGTAGTAATTAATTTTAGATATATTTTTCATTTGCTAAGATCCGATTTTGAAAGTATAATTTAATCACATGAAAACGGCTTCTCTTTTGATTTATTCATTTATTTTTAAATAAAATATTTCCCTTGAAGCGTAAATAAAGCGATGACTTTGCTTACTCAAGTTAACAAAGGACCATAGAAGAGCGACGACATCTACTACACCACACACACACACACACACACACACATACAGGCACACACAAACACACACACACACACGCACGCACACACAAACACACACATACATGCACACAAAAGTGAGTTCACAGTTGACAGCTCTCATTTTCAGCTTGGCACACGGGCCGCTGTCATGCCATGAATAAGCTAATCAGAACTGAAAGAGAGTGGACACACACACACACACACACACACACACACACACACACACTGCATTTGAGAAGGATTATAAGAGAATAAGTGATGGACAGTCTCAGATCTCTCCAGTTCCACTCCCCTCTTTATTCCTGAACTTTAACAGCTCGGTGGCGCTCGAGTCTTTCTACTTCACGTGTTCACAGATTTTCACGTGAGTGCATATGATTTGCGTGTTAAGTGTGTGAAGTTGAAATCTCTTGGGACTGATGGGTGAATTTGGACTTTGAGCAGCGTGACAACCATCTGGCTGAAGACCAGGTTCTAATCCTTCCTGATGGAGCGAGGAGAGCAGGCAAGATCGACTCCACTACAGACAACTTCTTCTTCTGTTTGTGTGTGTGTGTGTGTGTGTGTGTGTGTATGTGAGACAGAAAAAGACAATCAGAGCTGGTGTATGAGCGCGGCGGGCGTCTCTGCACACAGAGAGTCCTCTTTGTGTCTCTATAGGAGACCCGCTGTGCCCATGAAGCACAAGATGCTGGAAATCTCCCAGAAACACCTGCTCACGGCTGACGAGCAGACGGCCAGATCCTCGCTTCACCCGCGCAGACCCGTAGCATGTTTTCTCTATTAGCCACTGACCTGACAACAGTGTCCTGTCACCAAAAGCACATCCCAGGTCTCAGATCAGCAGATAAAAGCTTCTTGTCTGCTCTCCAGCCAGCTGTCACTTCCAGTTTGCGTAATTTGGGCTGTAATTTATCAGCGGCTACTGAAGCTGACGCACCTCGGTGTCCAAAGTTATTATGATCAGGGAGAGATCGAGAAAAGAAAGGAGTAAAATATAAAAACTTACAGATCTGCTGAAAAGTAAAAAAATAAATCACAGTGCTTCGAGCTCTCACTACAGTACACCTGAAAATGACATGAATTTTATTAAACAGCTGAAGGTAACATCTTTCTCTCAGATTTACTTGTTGATTTTACTGTCTCTGAAGACCGTGGCGGTGGGGGGTGTGGCTAATCATCAGCTGTGGATGGAGAGGAGGAGACGATCTGACAGGTAACATGAATTTCATTTTTAATTTATTTATATTTCTGTTGTGACTGCTTGTGGAGAGAATCTGTAACCAGAGAGAGAGAGAGGGGGGGGGTGGAGAGAGAGTGCTGAGCTGCACAGAGCTGTTGTTAAAGTTCCCACAGAAAAAGTAGTACAACCTTGAGTGTACACTTCCAGTAAAAAGCTGAAGGTGAAAATTGTCCCTTTGTTTGAGTTTCACCTGTTTAAATTGTCTGCTGTTTGAGTTGGCCCTTGTTTGAGTTGGCCCTTGTTTGAGTTGTCCCTCTGTTTGAGTTGTCCCCCTGTTTGAGTTGGCCCTT
>JAQMYF010000004.1:13444866-13456235 GCA_030014195.1 Neosilurus mollespiculum
GTTTGAGTTGTCCTCTGTTTGAGTTTTCCCTTGTTTGAGTTGTCTGCTGTTTGAGTTGTCCCTTGTTTGAGTTGTCCTCTGTTTGAGTTTTCCCTTGTTTGAGTTGTCCTCTGTTTGAGTTTTCCCTTGTTTGAGTTGTCTGCTGTTTGAGTTGTCCCTTGTTTGAGTTGTCCCCTGTTTGAGTTGTCCCTTGTTTGAGTTGTCCCTTGTTTGAGTTGTCTGCTGTTTGAGTTGTCCCTTGCTTGAGTTGTCCTTTGTTTGAGTTGTCCCTTGTTTGAGTTGTCCCTTGTTTGAGTTGTCCTCTGTTTGAGTTTTCCCTTGTTTGAGCTGTCTGCTGTTTGTGTTGACCCCTGTTTGAGTTGTCCTCTGTTTGAGTTTTCCCTTGTTTGAGTTGTCTGCTGTTTGTGTTGACCCCTGTTTGAGTTGTCCTCTGTTTGAGTTGCCTGTTGCTCGAGTTGTCCCTTTTTTGAGTTATCCCTTGTTTGAGTTGCCCCTTTTCAAGTTTCACCTGTTTAAGGTTTTGTAGATGGAGCACTTATAATTCCAAAACTGCTGAAAAATGCTGACTGACGTGCTGCTATTATGAAACACGAAACCATATATGGACTTTCAGATGAGACAATCCTTTAAACTATGAGTGCACCTATTGAACAATCCGCACAATCCAAATATGATCAGATATTACTCTCTTTGTGGGGACACGTTGGTCCTGAGGAGGATATAAAAACAAACATGCGCACACACATGCACAGGCGTGCAGGGCTTCAGCGGAGTTGTGTGCTGCTTCGATGAGATTGGAATCGATACTTTTTGCGCCGTCATTTGTCACATATTTACAAGGCTGAGAAGCAGTCCATTCTGAGACAGGCTAATCTATCAGAGCAGCTGCTCTCTCTCTCTCGCTGTCTCTCACATCGACTCGTCCGCTGTGACAGATGAGGATATGAGAACCCCTGAAATCGGACAAAGCCCTGAAGCGTGTCTGCAGGTCCCTTCACTACGTTCCATTTGTTTTCCTCTTCGCTCTTCTGTATCTGACTGCATCTCAAACACAAATTCATCACAATCTGCACTGTATGAAAATAAACACCACCTGACCTCGTGCATGGACGGCCATCCTCATGCCAGAGACGTCCGTCACGTCTCATACAGGAAAACACACACACGCACACACACACACACACACACACACACACAGGAAACAGAAATGCGCAGAAGGAAATGAAAAGACTGCGATTCTTCTTCCAGTGTGTTCAAATCCGGAAATATGATCCCTAGTGTTATTTTCCGGGCTCCGTTGGCGATGCTAATAAATTTTTCCGCACTTTACCGGAGACCTGCGGTGCACATTAGCCTGGGAGCCTGACTCGATTTTATTCAGAAGGGCGCAGGCAGACGGAAACCCATCTTAAAGGATGACCGCTCGGCTTTTATCAGGTTTTCTATCACTCAAGGTGATAAACATGATCTCTCATTCCCCCTCATTACGCTTCCGTTTGCACTTCACACACAACCCCATGACATCACCACCATCCTCACACTAACACTCACACTTCATAGGCCCTCAGTAACGGCCCTCCTGAGATACACACAAGCTTTTCACATGTCACAACCAGAACCAGCTGATGGCGAAATGTGTTTGTGTTAAAACTGCAGAGCTGAAGAACTGGAATACACTTTAATTTTCCAAAATAATATAAACACGCCACTAAAAACCTGCTATGTGTCATGCCGTCATAGGTATAGGTCAGTGACATGACAGTGCAGGGGGCGGCATGGTGGTGTAGCGGTTAGCACGTCCACCTCACAGCAAAAAGGTCCTGGGTTTGAGTCCCGGGCTCGGAGAGGGTGTTTCTGTGTGGAGTTTGCATGTTCTCCCTGTGTTTGCAAGGGTTTCTTCTGGGTTCTCCAGTTTCCTCCCACAGTCCAAAGACATGCACCTTAGTCCAACTGGCTCTTCCAGCTGGGTGCCCCTCGGTGTACGTTTGAATGTGAATGGTTATGTGTGTATGTGTTGGCCCTGTTATAGACTGGCCAACTGTTCAGGGTTTACCCCACCTTCTCCCAGAGTCTGCCGAGATAGGCTTCAGCCTTCCCACGACCCTCGTAAAGGATAAATTGGTTCAGCAAATGAAATGAAAAATAAAATGTTTATTTGCCAAACACGTTCATGTGAATGAGCAGTTACTATAGAAACAATAGTGGTGAATGAGAGTACTAATGTATACCTGCGCTATTGTCAGAGCCAAAAACTATTATCACCTTCCAACCAATCAGATTCAAGAATTCGAGAGCAGCATTTTGTTTAAATTAGAATTTCAGTAATAAAACAGAAGAACTACTGTATAGGAAACAGAGATGACTGAATTCTACGCCGCTCTAACCGAGCTGTGAGAGAGCTGGATTCTGCTGGCCGTGTAAATGCACCAAGGATGCTGCGAACTTCGTCTGTGATGTCATGGGATTTCAAACCTTCCAGTAAGTGCAGGATTTGAGGAATAGGGGGCTGATGAGGGCAAAAGAGAATAGCGAAGCATTAGAGAAGCAGCCATTAATGTTAGCTGAAGGGTCACACGTTGTACTATCACACCGTTCAAACATGTGACCTGTACTGAAAACACTCCCACGGGTCCGTTCTGTTCGCTTCACTTCCAGCTCGCTTCCAGTCATTATGGCCAGACGAGGCGTCTCACCTCAACGGGGATTAAAACACACAAACACACAGAGAGAGAGAGAGAGAGAGAGAGAGAGAGGCTGTGAGATTTTACCGGAAAATTTACCGCTTATCAAACAGACGTGACTCTCACAGACGGCCTTGAGTACTTCCTAGAAGAGGCATCTATTAATAATGAAGTGGAGTCTGAAGGGTTTTTTTAATGCTTCGTGACATATAGATTTTCCTGCTGATGTGTGTGATGGGTCATGTCTGCTCGTGTTGCTGAGTTTGTCGTGTCAAAAGCCAGAGAGCATGAGAGAGAGAGAGAGAGAGAGAGAGAGAGAGAGCTGAATTTTAAATATCACATATCGATTCAGAAAAAGGGATGCGGCTGAACAAGATGTCGGACAGGCCAAGACCACAAGACCACATTTTCACCGTCCCAAGTCTCCCCGTCTCTGGGCCACGTCCTCGGCAAGACATTTAAAGTTTAGCTGCGAAGCGACGCAAAACACATGGAAGGAAAGTCACACCTAAAGCCTGCGGGAGTCTGACAACATCTCAGGACGTCGTCCCGGCGCTGCAGAGGACACGCTTTATGCATTTACAAACATCGATTTTATCCTAGACTGAACCTCGTGATAAAATGCGGAGATTTTTTTAACCGTCTCACCGCCGGATTATTTTTATTATTTATTACTGAACAAGTCGTTTGTGTTAAATTGCTGCTTTAGATCTTCAATTCATTCATGTATTTCTTGCATAATCGTTTAATTCTACAGAGTCGTGGGGAAGTCGGCATGGTGATTAGCACGTTCGCCTCACAGCATGAGGGTCCTGGGTTTGATTCCTGCGCTCGGGGACGTTTCTGTGTGGAGTTTGCATGTTCTCCCTATGCTTGTGCGGGTTTCCTCCGGGTACTACAGTTTCCTCTGACAGACTAGAAACATGCACATTAGGCTAACTGGCTATTTCAAATCGCCCCTAGGTGGTAGAGTGAGTGTGAATAGTTGACAGAATGTGTTTGGGCCCGGTGAGGGTCTGGAGAACAGCTCGCCAGACAATCACAGGGCCAACACACACAACCATTCACATTCACCCTCACATCTAGAGGCGAATTGAAACAGCCAGTTAGCCTACTGTGAATGTCTTTGTGCTGCAGAAGGAAGCCGGAGTACCCAGAGGAAACCCAGGCAAGCATGCAAACACCACACAGAAACGCTTTCTCGAACCCACAAGCTTCTTGCTGTGAGGCCAGTGGTCATGCTGTGAGGTCTTGAACATGGTGCTCTTTACACAAGAAGTTCTTCAGGATTTCTTTTTTTGGGCACAAACTACCCCAACATTAAACAATATATATACAGTAATAGCTCTATATTTCTTTGCCCATAGGTTTATGCCAATTAACCTTAAAGCCGAGCGTTTAGAGAAGACAGAGCTTCTGACCTCCATGCGCTTCATTGAAATGTCACGGCTTGGAAAATGTCAGCCGTGGCCGTAATAGCTATGATGCACTCTGTCATCTGGGAGAACTATACGGTTAAACTGACTCCGAGCTGACATGTGATGCGGTTGAATTTGTTTTAAATGAGCCGTCTGAAGGCCGTCTCTCCTCCGCTGTCTTCTCCGCTGCCATGTGAGTGAAAAGCCTCTGTCGGTTGGTTAAACCCCACGGACCCATCAGATGATTAGTTTCACCTGAGCTAGTTCTTGTTTCACCTGTTCAGTAAAAGAGTGAGAGAGTGATCAAGGGTCTGGAAAAGCTCTCCATGGTGAAAAAGTTACCCTGAGCTAACGTTGGCTAATATACGCCAATTACACACCATCAACCAGGAAGATACTCTGCAGTTTAAGCAGTCTCTCACTCTCTTTCTCTCTCTCTCTCTCTCTCTTTCTCTCTGTCTGTCTTTCTGTCTCTGGTCACATCTCTACTTCTCAAGTCTCTTGTCTCCAAAGCCTTTTCAAGCAGTCATTTGTCATCATTACACGACAATGCAGGCGGCTGTCTCAAAAGCCATTACCAAAATTGCTGGAGATGATTTCTAGTGTCCTCTTCATAGGCTTGTTAGAGAGAGCGAGAGAGAAGAGAAAATCATTTCATCCAGTGGGGACACGTGCCCTCATCTCGGCAGGTTCCCAATTGCAGCCCTCTTTAAATGCGCTGGCAAATGAGACCAATCTGGAAAAGAGCGAGGCGCAAAGTCGCAAAAGAGTGACGATCAAAACTTTCAGTTTGCGTGACAATGGGATGTCATGGAAATACAGCAAACTGCGACAGGCTTTCTAATAGCCTGCACTAAACGCAGTCTTGCACCTGATTTCAAAGCCCTTTTCAAGTTCAGTGAGGTGTTTGGTGCAAGGAAATAAGTGTCCAGTTAGACTTCACTGAAACAAACGCCAAACTCAGTACTTAGCCCGCTGCTCTTCATTACATTCATGCACTTCCAGACGGCCTTGTCAGATATTTCATGGGCTCAATTTTCACTGCTATGTTGACACATTGGATTTGTTTTAGCATAAAATCAAGCACTTTCTCAGTGTCATCACCTGACTCTCAATACAGCACAGTGGGAACAGCATCTCCAGCACCACCACACTGAACACTGGAGCTCCTCAGGGCTGTGTGCTCAGTCCACTGCTGTTCACTTTGTTGACTCATGACTGTGCAGCAATGCACAGCACCAACCACATTATTAAGTCCGCAGATGACATGAATGTGGTGGGTCTCATCAGCAAGAACAATGAGTCCGAATACAGAGAGAAGGTGCAGCGGCTAACAGCCTGGTGTAGAGTCAACAACCTGTCTCTAAACGTCGACAAGACTAAAGACACTTCAGGAGAGCACAGAGTCACCATTCCCCGCTGTTCATCGACGGATCCTTTGTGGATCCAACGAATACCAAAGAATACGTCTAAGAACGAATATATCAAGAATACCAGATTCCTTGGTGTCCATCTGGCAGAGAACCTCACCTGGTCACTTAACACCAGCTCCATCACTAAGAAAGCCCAGCAGTGCCTCTAACTTCTGAGGAGGCTGAGGAAAACCCACCTCCCTTCCTCCATCCTGACTGTGTTCTATACGCACAAGCACAGGGACCATCGAGAGCATCCTGAGCAGCTGCATCACTGCTTGGTTTGGGAACTGCACCGTCTCAGATCGCAAGACCCTTCAGCGGATAGTGAGGACAGCCGAAAAGATCATCAGAGTCTCTCTTCCCCCTATCTCGGACATTTACACTGCACGCTGCATCCGCAAAGCTAACAGCATTGTGGACGACCCCACACACCCCTCACACACACACTTCACCCTCATGCCATCTGTAAGGAGGTACCGGAGCACTCGGGTACTCACAACCAGACTGTGTAACAGATTCTGTACTCAAGCAATCAGTCTCCTCAACACCCAGGACTGAATTACACAAATTTCTCTCTCTCTCTCTCTCTCTCTCTCTCTCTCTCTCTCTCACACACACACACACACACACACGCACACACGTATACACCCAGAACTGTACAAGACTCTCTGTCCCTCACACACACACACACACACACACACACACACACACACACACACTCTCTCTCTCTCTCTCTCTCTCTCTTTCTCTCTGTCTCTCTTTTGCCTGTGTGGACACACAAACACACATAACTTACATTGTTCACTCTTTATTGCACTACCTCAACCCTGTAATTATTTCATTACGCTACTATGTTTATATTTCTATCTATGCCTGTATTCTATTTGCACCAAATCAACCGCTGCTACTCTGTATGTTTCATCTTTTAATTCCATCTCATCTTTTTCTTTCTTTCGGCGCTCAGTGTCTCATTCTTGTGTTGTCTTTTTCTTTTTGTACTGTTTTTGCACTGTATTGTCTTTGCACCGTTTGCACCTAGTTGCACACTTTGCACTTTATGTGGCTGGGACATACACCTTGGTCGTGGCTTTGTGTCGTTGTTTTTGTTTTATCTTTATGTATTGTTGTATTATTGTATGTATTTTGTTGTATTGTTGTATGTTTATGTAGCACCTTGTCCTGGAGAAACGTTGTTGTACTGCGTCAGCTATATGTGGTTGAAATGACAATAAAGCTTCTTGAACTTGAACTTGAATAAAGGTCCAGGATGTAGGATGAAAAAGTTAGCGCTCTGCATTTTTAAAGTACCAGCATGAATCTGATAGGAAGCTGAAAAAGAAGACAGAAGATGAATCAGTGTTTGCAAGTTTTAACCCCAGAACCTCCTTGCTGTGAGGCGACTGTGCTAATCACGTCACCACTGTGCCTCACACTAGACCCACGATTTCAGGAAATGTTAAAGTTCTAACGCTTGAAGAAAACTTTTACTTCAAAAAGAAATGAAGAGAATTTTTAAATTATTCTTCACAATGAATGTGAGGTAACAAGAAAATTTTCTTTTGTCCATTAGCGAGGGTGCTAAAAGTATGACACGTAGAGGGCACCGTAGCACAGTGGTTAGCATGTCTGCCTCACAGCAAGAAGGTCCTGGGTTTGAATCCCAGGTGTGTGTGTTGAGTTTGCATGTTCTCCTCGTACTTGTGTGGGTTTCCTCTGGGTGCTCCTGTTTCCTCCTACAGTCCAAAGACATGCATGTTATTTCAATTAGCTACTCTGGTTGCCCCTAGGTGTGAGCAATTCTTTGTCTGTGTTGGTGCTGTGATGGACTGGCAACCTGTATAGGGTGTAACCCTGCCTTCTCCTGGAGTCGGCTGGGAAAGGCTTCAGCTTCTCCGCCACCCTGAATAGGATAAGCGTTCAATATTCATTATAATGAATAAATGAATAAATGATTGAGAGGTCAAGCTGGAAACTTTACATTGATTAATGACAGCAAACCAAACCAAGCAAACTATCAGCATGTTGCTTTTCCCACAACCTTATTCGTAACTGTCGCATGAATTTAGTGTCATCTTATGGCATTTTTCATTTTAAAGGTGAGTGTTGTATGTAGCAGCTCTCTCACAGTCAAACATTTCCATCAAAAAGGGTATCATGCTAACATTACATCATCATTAGCTGATTCAAATTCATTCATTCATTTTCTAAGCCGCATAATCGTAATTAGGATCACGGGAGGCCCATCTCAGCCGACTCTGGGCAAGGGCAGGGTACACCCTGTACAGGCTCGCCAGACCATTGCAGGGCCAACACACACACAACCATTCACACTTACACCTAGGGGCAGTTTGGAACAGCCAATCAGCCTAATGTACTAAGGTACATACAAGTACATATCAGTCTTTGGGCTGTGTTAGGAAACCAGAGTACCTGGAGGAAACCCATGCAATTATGGGGAGAATATGCAAACTCCACACAGAAACGCCTGAACGCGGTAACCGAACCCAGGGCCTTCTTGCTGTGAGGCGGACGTGTAAACTACTGTGCCACCGTGCCACCACTATTTTATCACAAGGTTTAAAGTATTACAAAGAAAAAGAAATATTATTAAAATTAAAGTATCACCAGGGAAAATCTGAGTCTGTAGTTCAAATGTCTTTGAGTTGTTTTGTAAATTCGAATTATACACTACATTCAACTGTCCAGTTTTTCAACTCATTAACCAAACCGCTTACTCCTACTAGTGTTACAGGGAGGCTGGAGCCAACACAAGCTGAAGTGGGGTACACCCTGAACAGTTCACCAGACCATCGTAGGTTGTCTTGTGATTGCACTAGTCAAGGGATTTTTGAGTTGTGTTGCAAATTTGAGTTATTCACTTGTATTTTTACTTTTTATTTTTATTGCTTCATGGATGTCATGTCCAGTGGGGCAGGTGCGAATGGTTCAGGCCCATGCACACATTTTTACTGTTACCCCTTTATACCTTGGGGTATAACTCACGACCTCTTGATCATGAGCCACTGTAACCATTACACCCACCATCCACTGTTTGAGTTGTGTTGTACAATTGAGTTTGTACACTTTCAATTCAATTGTCTTGTGATTTATGTAGTCAAATTATCTTTGAGTTGTGATATAAATTTGAGTTGTACACTGCATTCAAGTGTCTTGTGATTGATGTCGTTAAATAGTTTTCAAGTTACAACTGAGTACAATTGAGTTATGCAGTGGCTTTAATTGTTTTGTGATTACTTTGCATTCATTTGTCTTGTGATAGCTGTAGTCCAATGGTTTTTGGGTTGTTTTGCTAATTTGAGTTATACATTACATTACATTTAATTGTCTCGTGATTGCTGCAGTCCAATTGTCTTTGAGTGGTGCGGTTGGATTTGACTATTTGATTTTGGTCTTTAAATAATCTTTTGAGTCTGAGTAGAGTTAAATTGCTGTGTGATTACTGTAGTTTCTTTCCTTCGTGGCATGTAGAATAATGATACAACATCTAATTTCTATTCCATCTCAATCAGGCCTGATGGATCGGACTCATTCTGACCTTGGCTAAAATTCCACATTTAAGTCCCTCCTTCCTGACAGATGAGCATGGACGAGTCCATCTCCTGTTCCGTGGCCCTCCCACTCAGCTGACACGCGGGGATCGTGATGAATCGGCCGCTCGGCGTTCCAAGATTGTTTTCTAACGTTTAATTCAGTTTCTTCCTGTGCTTGGATGAGCAGTGCTGCCTTATGGATTTCTGTCCTAATGTGCTTCTGCAGGTAGAGAAGAAGTGGAGATGGAGGTGGAGGAGGAGGTGGGGGAATCTCAGCAACCCGGGAAATTATGGAGGCTCGGATCGATAGTCAAGGTCGTGACCCACCTGCACCCCCCTCTCCCCCCATGCCCTGTGTGTCGCCACCCTTCACTGTTCACCATTGGATTTGGTCTCTCCACCCTAACAAGAACGAAAGAGCACAGTGCAAAATACTCCTCTCGATTCCAACCACATTCTTTCTTTCTTCTCCTGTCTGTCTTTTATATCTCTATTTCCTTCTTTCTCTCTCTCTCTCTCTCTCTCTCTCTCTCTCTCTCATTTCATTTCCTTTCTTTTGTTCTTCATCTTTTTCTCTATCTCTAATCTATCCTTTCTTCTTCCTTACCCTTTGTCTCAATTTCTCACCAATTACTAAATCTTGATTTCTCTCTCTGTCTCTCTGTGTCTCCATCTCTCTCTCTTTTTCTCTCGTCCTCTCTCTCTTTCTCTTTTTCTCTTTCAATCTCTCTCTCTCTCTCCCCCCTCTCTTTCTCTCTGTCTCTCTCTCGCTCTCTCTCTTTATCCCCCTCTTTCTCTCCCCCCCATCTCTCTCTCTCTCTCTCCAGTCTTCTTTCTTATACACATATCTGTACCTCTCCTTCATCACTCTGCTTCTCAAGCTCTTTTACTGTCTGTACTTTTCCCTTCTTTCAAATGAAATATTTGAAAACAGAATCCAGGAGATCGTACAGGTAGTGTTTAAATTCGGTTGGCATTTTACGTAAGCAATTAATACCATCTTCATGAACATGGATGTAATAATTTAACATGAATCACACTAATAGACAGATGACCCTCAGACAGCTACATGCTGTACTGACCCCATGACCTTCCCTCCATCAATCTGACCCTGATTTCTTTTCAGTAACGATGCATTAACCTTTATTTCGCCTACATTTTTGCCCTTGTGAGTTTCATGCTGAAACTTTATTCATGTTCTTGAATAACTTGGATAGGAACGAAAGCATCAATCCATGCACTGGAGCTTCATTAAAGCAATACGGACAGTAATCAAAACCAAGTCCAAAATATAATGGGAAAAGCAGTGAATACCAGTCAATACCAGTAACTACAGCAGCCAAGCACGGGAGAGTAGTCTAATGAACACAGATGTGTTTGGACTTATTGGGAGAATGGCTCGATTTTACATTGATTAAGGGAATAATAATCGCTATTCCAGTCAAAGCTAGGTAAGTCAAGGCCACTGGCGTTTTCATTCTCACTTCCAGGGCTCAAAGGCACAGCCTACTTCAAGGCTGGAAGCCCAGGGAATCTGGCCCAATGATAACCAATGGGTAAGATGATGCGAGTTGGTGCTAAGGCGTGTGTTAAGGTTGAATGTGGGATATAAAATGTATTGTTTTAGCTAAATAACAAAAATAATTTAGCAAAACTGTTTTAGCTGCTGTACTATACTGTAATAATAGAAATACAAACATGTTTTTGGCTTCAAAAACTAAATTAATGCCCCAGGATACAAGCCTTGGGTAGTCTTGAGATAACCCTGGCTCGCCCTGGCACATTAGTGCAACAGCACCTACTGAATGTGTGTCATTTCTGAACCGCTTTATCATTCATTAAGGTCACAGGGAGGCTTTAGCCTATCCCAGGGCGAAGGTAGGGAACACCCTGAATAGCTTGCCAGACCATCGCAGGGCCAACACTCACAGCTTTTCACACTCACTCATAGGGACAATTTGGAGCATCCAGTTAGCCTGAGGGCTGTGGGAGGAAACTTTAGTACCCAGAGAAAACCTATGCAAGCACAGGGAGAACATCCCAACTCTACACAGAAACCCCCTCACGATGCAAATGATTTCAAAGAATCACCTCCTTTAAAAAAGGGTTTAAGGTGTAATTCAGTGAGTGTGTTCTAAACCTTGTGGAGGTCGAAGAAGAAAAATATCAGGGTGACCTGACCTACGTCCATATAGCCCCGAATTCTGTACGTTTTTTGCCACGTGTGTGAAAGGAGAGCGAACAGAAATACTCCAGGCTGTGTATGTGTATGTATATGTATATATATATATATATATATATATA
>JAQMYF010000004.1:13553366-13564224 GCA_030014195.1 Neosilurus mollespiculum
TGTGTGTGTGTGTGTGTGTGTGTGTGTGTGTGTGTGTGTGTGTGTGTGTGTGTGTGCGTGTGTGCGTGTGTGTGTGTATGTGCATGTGTGGTGAGTGGTCTTGATGTCTTACCAGTGAGCTGACTGCTCATATTTTCTGAGCTAACACAGAGATCGACACAAGTGACGACATGGAATTCACCCTGTTTTTTTGCCATGCTTTTCGTTGAATCTAAAAATGTACAAATCCAAAAAAATGTCAGACTTTGTGAACCATCAGTGTTTTGATCCTTCTTGATTCCTAGAAATAAAGCAAGTCGGGTTCGTTGAGTCAGAGACCAGATCCTTTTATTTCTGTCTTTAATCATTTCATTTACGATTTCTATTAAACAATCAACTCTCCAGCAATTCTGTATCATCACAACACCCCATCATTAAATAGTTTAATCTACACACACACACACACACACACAGAGAGAGAGAGAGAGAGAGAGAGAGAGAGAGAGAGATATTTATTGGAACTATTAGAAGTAATGAAGCTCTTTTTGAATATAATTTACATTATTGCTTATGTAGATTGGTCAGAGCACAATCACAAACCTTTGGAAATGTTATAGTGTTTATAAATTAGAATCGAGCGCTGATAGACATGCCGTTACTCTGGAACACCAATAGAAAACGATCTATGTGGTTTCAAAAGAGAGCTTGGACAATGAGTGACATTTAAAGGTAAAACCCCAGTCAACCCCAGACACCCAGTCAAGATGAGTACATGGGTAATTAAAACCTGAACCCATCTGTCCAGACGGCACAGTGGCGTAATGTTTAGCACGTCCACCTCACAGCAACAGGGTCCTGGGGCCAAATCCTGGACCTGGTGAGAGCGTTTCTGTGTGAAGTTTGCATGTTCTTCCAGTGCTTGCATGGGGTTTCTCCGGGTACTCCGGTTTCCTCATATAGTCCAAAGATGTGTACATTAGGCTAACTGGATGTTCCAAATTGGCCCTAGGTGAGAACATGTGTGTGAAAGGTGGTGTGCTTGCCATGTCATGGGCTGGCGAGCTGTTCAGGATGTATCCCACCTTCACCCAGAGTGGCTGAGATAGGCTCCAGCCTTCCCGTGACCCTGGTAGGATTAAGTGGTTTGGTGAATGAATGAATCTTCTAACCAATCAGAATCCAGCATTCATTCTTCATTGTTGTCCCGTTTAAAGATTTCTCTCCTGCGTTCTTAATAAATTAATGAATGCTCGTGGGGATTCTGGATGACAAACTGACAACCTGCTAAATTATCTCCACAGGCTTTTCAGATAAACATATTTTATTATTTATTTGTGTGTCTTTAAATGTGTAATTGTGAATTAATTCCCTCTCTGTTGTCCTGTCTGACTCACTGGTGTGTTTTATCACGTTGTGTACAGTAAGCGCGCGACTCCTGACAGAGAAAATCGAGTGTAAACATTAAGAGAGCCGCGAGGCAGAGGCTACAGCAGATTTTCTCAATCACTACATTCATTTAAAGCATAAGTTACTTTGATTTGCTGTCAAGATGGAATTAACAGACGATTTCTCAAATGCCGCTACATCTCCACGCTGCGATGAGGTTACTCAACGTTTGTTCGTTGGCTGACCTCAGCGTGAAGCAGGCAGTTTAATCGAGCGTCTCGGAGAAGTTTGTGGGGTGTTTTTGTCTTTTACACACCTCCGTCTTCTCGACAGCATTGTAATGAGTTTAATGATAACAGACACTGCAGGGAAGGGCTCTTACATGCATGGATGCATCACTGTGTTCTGATTCAGGTTACAAGCAAACAATCATCATGACTTTAACACAACTTAAGAAAAAATATATTTTTATGTTTTGGAGACGACCTGAACCTTCCTGAAATAATGACACGACTATCTTCTGCAATTTGTCTTATTTATTCAAGAATAAATACTGGTGCTCCATCTGCAACATTCAGATGCTAAAGCTGACTAACTAAAGACAGGAGGTACATAGGGCGGAGCTAAAGCAGAGATGGACCAATCACGATTAGAGGAAGCAGTATGTGGTCGAAGATGCACACATGTCAAACACGTCACACACACACACACACACATGACATACACTCGCGCTCACAAACACACACAGACACACACACACACACACACACACACACACACACACACATTTCACACACACGTCACACACACATGCACCCACACATGACAACCACTCACACACACACACACACACACTCACACATGCATGCACACATGACACACACTCGCGTGCAGACATACACACAAATATGCATGCACACACACACACTCACACACACACACACACACACACACACACACATTAAACAAAAGGCGTTATAGGTTATGAGGGAAAAAAGAAATCACTGCTGCTGCAGCTGCTGTTGTGTGTGTGTGTGTGTGTCTTAAATTCTAGCTTTATTACTATTCATGCCACCTCTTCTTGCTGCAGGGAAGGTCACATTCCAGGTGCCCCGCACTCAAAATTCTAAATAAATAAATATTACATGTTAGGTGAAATATAAAGTGCACCTCAGGGGTAATTTCTGTCCACATATTTAAACAAACATCTCAGCCTCTTTAATACCACACCTTAAAATGAAATTAAATAAAATTCATAGTTTGATCTGTCATTTACTGAACAAAATGCTAAATCATTGTAATATTCTTCTGTTGGGAAAGTAAGTGTACCCTGGACCTCTGAAGCTCGTATCCCCCCTTGAGCAGAAACAGAAACTCGAACTCAGTCACTGTCCGTAGCTTCTGTATTTCCTGAGGAATTTGTTGTCGTTGTTGAATTATTTGCTCCAGAATGAGAAAGTGAATAAAATTAAAGGTGAAGTAGAAGCTGCCCTGGTTTCTGATAAATCACAGCTTGGGTCCGAGCTCGTGTTGTTTTCACCCCGAGCCACGTTGTTAATATTTAATACAGAAGAGGAAAAGCCTTCTGAACCTACAGGTCTAGTTCTGAGCTGACTTATGCAACTTCTGCTATTTTGTGAATAACTTCAGTACATCACACGGGAACATCTTCAGTACTAGAAGAGTAGGTCTGGTCTCATCCTGCAGAAGAGCTACTGTAGCACAAACTGCTGAAACTGCTGGATGTGATAGAAAGGAGTCAGAGCACACAGTGTATTACAGATTGCTGAGGATGGGGACGGAGACCAGTCAGGTGGTGTTACAGTTTTTTCTCCAATTGCTAATATACAATTTTGCAAATTAGGCTGGTTCTATCCAAATACTTAACACAATTCACAAAACCACACACCCAAACTGCAAAATACCTCATATATCCTGCAAAATGAAGCACTGCAACCAAAACAACATATAGTATTACCAAAATCAAACTTTTGCACCAAATGGAACACACTTCATTCATATTACCAGATTTTTGTCTAACCAACTACACACTGCTGGACATAATGAAAAGCACTCTCAGCTGTAGTATGCTTTGCCATAATACTAAAATAGTTCAAATTGTAGCGACTTCTTCAGACTGTTCACATGCACAGAAATATTTGCAGATACACACACATGCTGTTAAAACTTATTTTTTTTATTTGTCACCATACAAGTCAGTGCAACTTATGCACAGCAGATATATTTACATTGAAGTGACCAAAATATTCTCACAAAACAGTAAACTGAAAAAGAAAATTGCAGAAAAAATATGGAAAAAAAAAAGAGGCAAGAAAAAGAATTAGGCAGCATCTTGCCGTACAGCTGGGTCTGGCCACAACGCCTCGTCCACATCACAGGTAATATCTTCCCTTGCCAGACATTGAGGGAAGAAGTGCCTTGAGTGCCTTATCCATCCCTGAATCACACCCGCATCAATTTCATCACATGCCTCTTCCATAGCCGACACAAGAGGCATGCGCACAAAGGGCTGCCGGTCGTATACCTTCCACCGCCATGCCGAGAAGAACTCTCCCATGGGCTTCAGAAGTTGTGAGTATGGTGGGAGGTATTACAGGAGAAATGGTGGGTGGTCAGCAAACCAGTTTTTCACTTGGGCTGCATGACAGCTCACGTTGTCCCTGGTACTATAACGTACCGGTTCCTTTGATGGTCTGCATCATTCATACGCTCTGGTGGAGTCTGTCCAGAAATGTGAGAATATGGGCTGTGTTGTAAGGTTGGCATGATGGTGGAGGACATCATGTGTATTGGAGATGGCAGCACACATTGTGATGTTCCCACCACGTTGGCCAGGAACATCTATAATGGCTCTGTGGCCAATGACATTTCTTCCCCTTCTTCTGGTCTTTGCTAGGTTGAACCCAGCCTCATCTATAAAGATGAACTCATGTGGGATTGCATGAGCATCCATTTCCAGTGCTGTCTGAAAACAAAGAACAAAAATCTGACAAAGTGGTGTTACAGTATCCAGTACACTGGGAAACAATGCTGTGTGTGGTGTACTGCAGTCAATATTGCACTTACATCCACATATGCTCATCTGAGCTCCTTGTTTGTTTAAGAATTTCTCTCAAAAGGCACCTTATAAAGTTATTTCATTCTGATTTGGTTTTGCTTGAGAACGTGAGCCAATGTGGACACACTGACTCCATGAATGTTGTTGAATATGGTGTTGTCTTGGATGATGTGGCTTTGAATTTCTCGTAATCTTAATTCATGATTTTCCAAAATCATGTTTACAATGGCAGCTTCCTGTAGCCCGGTAAACATTTGGCACCTTCCTCTACCATACTTGCATCTCGCAGTCCTTTAGAAAAACAAAAAAACAAAAATATAGGGCTTGGACAATGCAGCCTAAAGATACTTCCCCAATGGTAGAGTAAATTGTACAGGAAATTTGTACAGTTAGTGTATGACTCAGCCATTCATGAAGTAAACAGGTGTCACCCAACTGATACACTATGACATGGGCTGCACTACATAGTGTGAAAGAAACTTTGGTTACCCCTACTCCGGTCTAAATGTCCGGATTACAGAGGCGACAGTAAAATGGCTCAAGTTGGGCTGCACTCTCTGTCCAGCCTCCCACATTGTCAAGTTGTTGTCTTCTTTGGCCATGACATCCTCTACCAGCTCTACCCCTACCTTTTACCCCCCCCCCATTCTTCCCCTCCCTCTTCCTCTTCCTCTTCCTCTCTCTGCAACATCTTCCATTGTTGTTGTAAGAAAAAAAAGGTGCTCACCTGTGGTCTTTTAGTGCTTACTTCCTAACTGAAGTGTTAACAATTAACCATTCAGGTGTTTAGCCAGGTGACACATATATTGGCCAATTAGCTCATGTAGCGTCATTTTGAATGGCAGTGTTTTGAAATGGCAAACATGCGACTTTATGTCAGATTGTTGTGTCTTATGCAGAGAATCGCATTCAGTGCAGTTAAAAAGTGCCATTTTGAATTGCAAAATGTGTGTAAAGCAGAAAATGTGGAGACTTGCGAAGCGGTTTTGCTCTCTGTGTGTCAGTTTAAATATTTGTGCTGTGCATGTCATATTAGTGTGTTAGCAACTGGAAAAACTGTAATATTATGGCTGGTTGGTGTGTATGAATCACCGTCATGAATATATCATCTCATCGTTCACTCACTTGCCAACCTCTTAATCCTTCTAGAGTTGCAGGATGGCTGGAGCTTATCTGAGCCGACTCTGTGCGAAGGTGGAGTACACCATGAACAGCCCATTATGATGATCACAGGGCAACACACTGTACAACTGTACAAAGGAATTGATTCAGTGAACAGCACTGACTCAGTGACCTTACTGAATTATTCATAAATCATCAATTCAGCATGGGCACGTTTGAAAAAAACAAAACAGACCACTTTGTGAATGAAAATACTCACACACACACTTAATCATATTAGGGTTGCGGGGAAGCTGGGGCCTATTTCAGCCGACACTGGGCGAAAGCAGGGTGCACCCTGAACAAATCCTTAGACCACTGCAGGGCAACACATACACACAATCATTCACACTCACACCTAGGGTCAATTTTGAACAGCCAGTTAGCCTTCTCTGCATGTCTTTGTACTGTTGGAGGAAAACCAGAGTACCCTGAGGAAACCCACGCAAGCTTGGGTAGAACATGCAAACTCCACACAGAAACACCGAGCCTCAAACCAAGGACTTTCTTGCTGTGAGGTGAATGTACTAACCACTACACCACCATGTCACCCATCATGAATATATGTTCAGGTGACATCTCAAGAAATTTTATTTTAATTTTATAATACTTTTTTTCCCCCCTTGTCGCAATTCCATGGGCTGTTTGAGGTTTTTTTTTAAGCTCTTTGATAATGAGGCCTGAGGAAAAAAATAAACAAGAGCATTCACCAAGCTTAGCAGTCCTTCATATGAATCATTACTCATTCGGAAATGTGGAACTGTGAAGGATTAACAAAAAATGTCACTGAAGCACTGAATTAAATAAAAAATAAAAAGTACACAGCGCCCCCTGCTTGGCCCGCTGTCATACCACATTTCCCCACTAAAAATGTCAGTGTTAAAGAATCTTTTTAAAAATTCCTCGCTCCTAAATTTATCCTGGATCGTCTCCATAATTTAATGGAGCCTTCCTTGTCCAAAGCGCAGCCTCTGGTTGAAATATCATGAAAATCCACGTGTAACTTTTTGCATAATCCTGCAAAACCACAGGTGAAACATCACCTCCTAGTCAGAGGTAATGAGAAGGCTTTTTCTGATTGTTCTTACTACTGAATATTAAATAATAATGAACATTCACCCCTCATAAATTCAAATTGGTTCAATTATCATTTTTTTCTTTGTTTGGGAGCATCCGAACCACCGTGTCGCTCCAAAATATCATTTACTTAGCAACCAAAACATCGGTATACATCGGAGAACTTCAGAGGATATTATAGAATTTCTGGAAAACCTTTGGGGAGGAGTGAAAGATTTAGTGTTTTTGTGTGTTCAGAGTTCACTGGGAATCATTGGTACACATCAGTAGTGATCTGTGTAACATTACAGTACATATTGGAACAAAACATCGGATTCACCTCAAGTGCTGAACATGTGGAGAGGTGAAGCAGTAGATCTGAAATGCAGACTCTTAAACTTCAACATGGTTCATGGGAAAACTGTGTTGATTTTGGTCCAAGCCTGGCACCAGTCAGGTGGTCCTCTGATATCCTGTACTATCGGCTTTAGTGGCATCAATCTGTGGAGATTTCCGTGAGCCGTGCTGCTAGTGTGCGGATTTGGAGTCTCGACCAGAAATCAATGCAGCCGCCACTGAAGTTAACCTGGATGGAGATGATTTCCAAACCTACTGCACTTGAGATTTTACTGCGAATTAAATATTTAACACACGTATAAAATGTTCGGGTCATTTCACATCGGCAGTGTTTAGAACCCTGGTGTGTTTCCCCCCTGAGTCGGGTGCATTGGACAGCGACATTCGTTCCAAATGTCTCTGAGTGATATCGTCTGTGTCGCTTCCAAGTAAACATGTGTGTGTAGATGTGAGCTGTGAAACTGAGCCAAGTGACAGAAATGTGAGGGGGTGTGGTGCTCTGAGCCAACAACACCAATGATAAGCAAAAATAAATGCTGGATGTCACACACAAACCCACACCCACACACCCACACCCACACCCACACACACACACACACACACTCGCGCTTGCGCACTTTTTAAAATTTCATCCATGCTTGGGTGAAGTTAAGGAGTTCTCTGTGCACTTGTTAAAAGTTTGGTGTGGTGGTTGGAGTGTTGAGCACATGATCAAGAGGTCATGGGTTTGAATCCCCGTTAGACCCCCACCATGCTAAGATCCCAGGTCAAAGTTTTAACCACAGTTGTGCCTCTGCACACCCAGCAGTATAAATGGGTACCAGTAAAAAAATTAAATAAAATAATGGGAAGGTAACCTGCGATGGACTAGTGTCCCATCCAAAACCCCTAGTCGCTTCACGCTATAGAAACCTGCGATAAGCTCCAGCCTGATGAGCCACTATGCTTGGGTGTAAAAGCCCAACACACTATACCTTACTTTATTATATGGCATTTTGAAATGTCTACCTTTTTTATTTCACTTTAGGTGCTGTTACTTCTTTTATTCTTATTGGGGTACTATCTCCAAACTCCCCACTTCTGAACAAAGTGCCTTACATTTACATTTGTGGCATTTAGCAGACACCCTTATCCAGAGTGACTTACATTTATATATATATATATATATAAAATACAACTGAGCAATTGAGGGTTAAGGGCATTGCACAGGGACCCAACAGTGGCAGGTTGATGGGACTGGGGCTTGAACCGTCAACCTTCGGATTAGTAATCCAGAGCCACCTCTGCCCCTGTGTCTTGTTGAACAAGAGCTTTAAGCATAAGCAGCAAAAACTTTGCAGAACTAGGATATTTCCTGTACACCTTTTCTCTTTAAAAAAATATCTGAATGCTTCTCTGGAAGCTGCTGAAGATCATAATGTACAGTGCAGTGCAGTCTTTAGTATCACACAGTAAAGTACAGTGTATAATACAGTGTATTATTGTACATGCAATAATTATGAACTTTTAAAGCCCAAACGTTTAGAATAGTGTCACTGAAAGTTTTTTATTAATACTAGTCTAAAAAAAACTTCATTTTAAACATTTAAAGACAAGATCTTCAAGCTTCCCTTTCAGAAAGAAATAAACAAATTCGTCTTTTCCTTTGTGGCTGCAGTGATACCTTCAGTGGCTACTCTTTTGTACCTCCAGGTTGTTTCTCTGAAAAGGTACATAATTAGAATTTAGGGACCACTGATGTATCATTCAAAACTTTAAACACAACCTGTAAAATAGATAATAGATACTGACCATCGTCAGGGTATAATTCAATTCAATTCAGTTTTATTTGTGTAGCGCTTTTTACAATTGACATTGTCACAAAGCAGCTTTACATAGTAAAAGTAATTTAAAAAGGAATTTAAACATTTTTCTACAACCCCCTACACATCCCTAATGAGCAAGCCTGTGGCGACAGTGGGAAGGAAAAACTCCCTCACTTGACACAAGGAAGAAACCTTGAGAGGAACCAGGCTCAAAAGGGAAACCCGTCCTCATTTGGGTGAAGCCATAAAATACAAACCATATAAGAGAAACTTCATTACAAAACAACATGTAGTCCGGTTGGTAATACCACAAGTGTAAGTCCTAAATAATTGCAGCAAGTGATCAGCAGTAACCAGCAGTGAAAAGTCGTCTTCACAGTCACTGAGTGCAGATCAAGGCCCATATGGATCTCCATCAGCAGGAGCGAGGGGCTTCCGAGATGAGAACTCCAGCCAGCATCAGCACATCAGGACAGACCACAGGACTCACAGAGCAGAAGGATCAGGAGGATCAGGATCACCGGCATCCCAGAGTGTTGCTACTATTAGCAATTAGCAATTAGCAATGTAAACTACTAATTGACATTGAGTGTTGCTACTATTTTCCATATCATCATCATCATCATCATCAAAAAAAACAAACAAAAAAAAAACAACAACACACACACACAAATTATCAAGCACCTGATATAAGCAAGCCATGCAAATTCTTGACAGGAGAGCAAATTCAAATTTATGACTGGGATTCAGCTGGAATTGGCTTCAGTTTAACCATGACCCTTGTCAGATGAGCAGTGAAGATAATGGATGGATAGATGGATGGATAAACAGCATTTCAGCCAAACTTGTGCAGGAAATGGGAATAGCAGCCTGACCATAGCGCTAACATCTGAAACCGCCGGGGTGGTCTCCTACACCATGCCTATGCCAAAGGCAATTTGGCTGACAAAAGCTGACCAGTTGGGAAATGCGCAAGCTGGAAAACAAGGCAGACGATCTGCCAAACACAGGCAGAGACTCTGAGATCTGATACGCTTCATCCCTGGACATTGGCAAGGATGTCATGGCCCCCTACCCTCCATCTACTGACTTTGCTTTTCCATATGGCCTAACCACATTCAATGGCTCCATGTCTGGGGCAGTAAAATTCTGAGCAACTCAGGACCTTCCTGAGTATTTGGATGGCACATCAGGACCAGCCCTTCAAAGGGGGAGATCTATCAGCATCCTGAATCTAAATCAGAACACTCAGTAAGCAAATGTTACTTCATACTGGAAGGAAGAACGATGGGATCCTCTGTATCAGCATCCATTACATCATTATACAGTAATATATAACATTTACTGATTGCAGACTTAGACCTGAGTGCAATTATATACATTTATGCGATATGTTAAATCATATGAACGAATTAAATATGTACAGAATATTGTACAGCGAAAGCTCCGCCTTTACTGTGTTCCATTTTTGAGTCAGTGAATCAGTACAAACAGACAGCACTGTGAATCTGCAGGACTCAGAGACTCAGTGGGTTCTGGGCTTCATGCCTGAATGTCTGAGAGAAAGAGAGAGAGAGAGAGAGAGAGAGGGAGAATTTGTTATGACAGTATTTTTTCACAGATGCATGGAGATCGAACTGGGATCATTGGGAGGCGTGACACTTTTACACCAATATAGATAGAAAAATGTAAAAGTATCTTTCATAAAAAAGAGACAATGAGAGAGAGGTGGAGCTGTGTTTCATCCAATCAGAGACAGGCAGACGGAATGAGAGAATCCCCCATCGTGAGTCGGAGAGCAGACTCCGTTTGACTCCTTGGTAATGGGGCAGATGTCCATATGTGAACTGAATTTTATCCAGAAAAAAGATTCCCTGAAACAATCAATATAACAGCTTCACGTGCAACTATCAGGGAAAAAAAAAATATATATATACAGATATATATATATATATATATATATATATATATACTGTATATAAAAACCTGAGGCGATTTTCCGTAGACCAGTGCTCGATATGTCGAAGTAGAGCTA
>JAQMYF010000004.1:13568905-13580021 GCA_030014195.1 Neosilurus mollespiculum
GAGAGAGAGAGAGAGAGAGAGAGAGAGAGAGAATGAGAGTTATAGAGAGTGGAGAAATGAGAAGATCTTTTTATAGATAGATAGATAGATAGATAGATAGATAGATAGATAGATAGATAGAGGCAACACAGGCATCTCTTCTATTCATTATTGACATTTCTCTTACACACACACACACACACACACACACTCTCATGTGCTCTCCTCCCTCTCCCTCCCTCCCTCTCTCCCTTCCTCTCTCTCTCTCTCTCTCTCTCTCTCTCTCTCTCTCTCAGCATCACGTGTGTTTCCCTCTGAATGAGAGCGGAGCGCGAAGCTGCCTCATTCCTCAGGGCTTTCAGCTCATCCTGGATCTCGTTCTTCTTCTTTCTCTCTCTCTCTTTCTCAAACACACCCACACACACACACACACACACACACACTCACACACACATTCACACTGAGCTAGGCAGCGGGGCTTCTTCTGTCCCAGACACACTGTCTGCCTCACTCGACTGGGACAGAAGAGCGAGAGAGTGACGGGAGTGAGAGAAGGGTAGACACAGAGATGAGGGGAGAGGAGTAGAGTAAAACCATGCATCTGAATTCACAAGCATCAGCTCAAGGTTGAACGAGGGAAGAGATGGAACACGAAGCGAGGAAGAAGAGGAGGATGTGGAGCTGATGTGAGAGAGCACAGCGTGCTTCTCTTCATTCTTTCGAAGAGGCTGCTGCAGCTGCAGAGCTCTCTCTCTCTCTTTCTCTCTCCCTCTCTCTCTCCCCCTCTCTCTCTCTCTCTCATCTCTCCATACTGAGGATGCTCCACTAACCGTCATCTCTGTGGTTTAGCGTGATAACCTGCAGTGCCTCCTGCTTGCTGGCTTAAAAAAAACCCTGGTTGGATTTATCACACTTTTCCAAGGATAGCCTCAGGTATGCTTTCCTTTCATCATCTCTCTTTTATTCCTCTGTTCTTCCTTTGAATCAAGCAGCTTGTATCTTCTTGTTGCTTCGACATCATCTGGAATTTCCCATGCTGGATGTGGAGCTGCGCGGGAACGATGTATTCATGCTGGTACAGAATCGTTCAGAAAGGATTTGCATGCATGTCATTGTCGCGTGCAATTTCTGACTGTTGCATGAGAGGCATCAAGAGTGGATTCATGCATCACACACACACGCGCACACACACACACACACACACACACACGCACAATCGTCCGTGTGCTGTCAAGGGATCAATTTTGAATACTGTGATCCTCCACTGAAGAAATCCTCCTGCCTCGTGGGAATGTCGTGTATATACCCGGCATGGCTGACATGCATTAAATACGCACGGAGGAATTAGCACGCGCTCGGCTGAGTGCTCAAGCTCGGTCGACACCCTGGGCGGCCATGATTGTTTTGGGTAATTTATGGAAGTGTTAAAGGAAGTAAAACGTAGTAATTGGATGCTTGATTGGAGGCAAAAATGGGAAGGAATTGTAAGGGGGGAGGGATACAGGGGGGGGGGGTACTCAGAGTGACGGCCGAATAGAAGATGAGCAAATGGGTAGTAGTAGGTGGGTGGGGCTCATCTTTTCCTTCCTTTTTTTCCTCGTTAGTCTCTAGAACCTCTTGTGGATCTGAATCAGCGTCCATGTGGTCGAAAGGAAAGATACAAAAGACTCTTAAAGAATAAGGTAAGATAGGTAAGACGTAACTAAGGTAAGAAGTAAGACAAGGGTCTTACACAAACCTGTGCACATGTGATACACGGATATATCCTGACTTTGGCTACTTCATTTAAGAAGAAAGGGAAAAGGAAGAAAGAAGGAGAAATTTTAACAGGTGTAATGAGCTTTGCAGTGATTGTAACTGTTGCACAGCACTCAATGGCAATGAATCAAAGTGTCTGCACTGACGGAGCGAATTCCTACCCAACCGAGAAGCTGATGAACAAATGAATCAGTCTGGTCACCAAATTAGCCCTATTTATACATCCTGTTTCAGGGATCCAGAAAAATTTGACTCGGACAAGGAGTTTGGATTTACGACCGTAGAAGTGGAAGTTTGAGTTCATCGTCATTAGCTGCTTTTCTCCAAGGATGGCACGTTGGCGTAGACGTTAGCACCTCTGCCTTGCAGCAAGAAGGTCCTGGGTTTAAGTACCAGGCTCGGTTTAAATCAATATTTTTGTGTTTTCATGTTCTCCCCCGTGCTTGCATGGGTTTCCTCCAGGTACCCTGGTCTCCTCCCACAGTCCAAAGACATGCACATTAGGCTAACTGGCTGTTCAGAATTACCCCTAGGTGTGAGTGTGAATGGTTGTGTGTTGCCCTGTGATAGTCTGGTGAGCTGTTTAGAATGTACGCCAGAGTCAGCTGAGATAGTTTCCAGCCTCCTTGTGACCCTGGTAGGATTTTAAAAAAAACTAGTGCCGAAAATGAATGAATAGATGAATACTGACTTTTTTTTTTTTTTTTTCAGATCCATAACGCTATCCTTGAAGAAGACCCTTGGATTTTTCCCACTCTGAGGATATATATTATTTTGGTTGGCACGTCAGTTTTTAAGGGCATATTTCTCTTTTTTCTTCTTTCATCCCTCAGGGTTGACTTTAAAATAAAAGTGGTTGTTGATCCCTGCTGGATTTAACACCGGTTCTGCATTGGAATGCAAACACGCTAACCAATTGCCTTCCATGGTTTCTGCCCATGTAAAAAAACTATCATTTTACATTTTTAAGATTTGCAAAGGAATGTTTACAAAGAAACTGGCACATACCACAAAAAAGAAAGAGAATAGCGAAAACAAAAAAGATCCTAAGATATCCCCTGACCTGCATGTTCGAAACCAGACTTTTTCCACTACACTGAAAAGCACAGTGAAAAAGATATCTAAATGTTCTTCTGCACGCAATCTATCTACTGAGGAGGACGACGGCAGAAACGACTGCTCTTCCCTTTCTCCCACGTTCAGTTACCGTGTCGCGATTGCTAATGGACTACAAAAGAACACTCTCATACTAAACAATAATGAATTTCATGAGGTCTTATCAATTGCTAGTAGTTACACTGACTCTTTAAACGAGGCCAAACTTGTCCATAGATTCGATGAACAAAAAGCTTACACTATGCCTGTAAGACGGAACAGGAAGAGTATGATTAGTTTGGCGCCTTCTGACGGCAGCTCAGAGGGGGAACGTGGTGAGCGAAGCAGTCTCCAGACTCTCCGACTAGGTGCTCTGAAAAAGCTTCGTAAATGGAAGAAGAGCCAAGAATGTGTTTCTTCAGATTCCTCGGAGGCTAGCACTTGGAGAAAGACATTGGGAATTAGGAGCAAGTCTCTGGACCGGGCCGGGAGGCAGCAGAAAACAGCCACCCTTGAACCAGGATCCAGTTCTACAGGCTGCATCAGTCAAACCCAAGATGTCATGGAAATGATCTTCAAAGAGCTTCAGGGAATCAGCCAGATTGAGACGGAACTCTCCGAGCTAAGAGGACATGTTAACGCTTTAAAAAGCTCCATTGATGAGATCTCCAGCAGTGTCGAGGTGGTGCAGAGTGAAATCGAGCAGCTTCGCTCAGGATTCGTTCAATCCAGACGAGAGACACGAGACATCCACGACTACATCAGGCAGTTAAGCCACCAGACCAACAAAGCTACACTGAGATTCCTAAACGTGCCTGAGGAGAAATTTGAAAAAACCGAGGAACTCATTTACCATATTTTAAAAGAGAAAATGGGTTTTGTTGAAGCACACAAGACACTTAAAATTGAACTCGCCCATCGACTGGGCCTACAAAGAGAATGTTCAAGTGCTAAACCTCGTCCTATTATAGTTATTTTTGCAAATCCTCAAGACAGAGATTTAGTTTTGAAAAAGTGTTATAAGCTCAAGGGTACTGGAATATCAATATCAACCGATAGCCTTGCACAGGAGTCGAAAGACAGGAAAGATCGGGGGATGACGTCCTCTCAGACCTATGAAAGCATGGACATGAAAGTCTCAGGTGTTAAAGACAAAGCTGAGAGTGATGACTGGGACTCTATGGACAGTGATAAAGAACTTGATGAGTTAAACAAAAACAAATATGCAATTGTGCCCAAACCACCTCAGAAGGTTAAATCTGAGAAAAAAAAGTCTTATGATCACAGACGTTCTACAGATGATACCACATACTCCGTGCATTATGCTGATGATGCTGTTTACGACGATAAGCAAAACAAATCTTATTATTCAGATGTGACTCCAGGATGGCTCTCACAGAGTGATTATTCCACTCCGAAGCTCAGTCGCTCCGAATCGGACTGCTCCAAACTGTGCCCGTCTTACTCAGAAGATTTCTCTGAGAGCCAGTACTTTAGCAGAGTTAACGGATGCTCCCTGCTCTCCTCGTCAGATCAGGAGCTCTGGCAGCGTAAACAAGAAGATATGGCTTCCTCCTGGTATGCAAGCCCACCCAGTCAAATGCTTAGTCAAGAAAACCCACCGTACGTGGAGCACAACGAAGTTGAGACCACTGAGACCATTGATAGTGGTGTAAGTAATGGTCTAGTGTGTATATCCGGAGACAGAAGTCACTATAGTGGATCTCAACTTTCCCTGCAAGGTGACCTTTCACCTTGGAAAGACTGGCATCACCTTGAACAAGGAGCCGACTCAGGCTTGGATGCCTCAACAGAACATAATTTAGTCTCAGAAATCAGTAGCCCATTTGACCCTGCTGCTAACCCTGGCTTCCCTGAAAAAATTACAAAATGCCTTGAAGTCGATTTGCAATTTGAAGGTGAGACTTTTTTTACATTTGACAGTACACCTGACACAACGCAAGAACCGGACATTGAGCCTGAGTTAGATCCTGAGCCAGAACCTGAACCCGAGCAAGAACCTGAGCCTGAACCTGAGATAGAAGCTGTTGTAGAACCGATGCAAGTGCAAAAACCTGTTCCAGAACCAAAACCAGAAAAGAAGCCTAAGACCAAGCCAAAAATACAAACCAAGCCAGAATCTGCCCCACAGACTCTGCAACGACAGGAGAATAAGGGGAACCAACTCCAACAAAGCCAAAAGACCTCCAGTATGTACCGTAGCCAGAGTGAGATCAGGACTGAAAAAGTTGAAGAGGTCCCCAAATCCTGGAGCAGCAGACTAAGTATAGACTTGTCTGAAAAAACCTTCAGTTTTGGAGGCTTTGGCTCCACCTTACAGAGGGCCAAATCAGCCTTGGAGGTTGTCTGGAATAAGGGTTCTCAAAGCTCCAGTGCGCCTGCTGAAGAACCCAGTACCATCCCATTTATAAGCCGGTTCAGAACAATGTCTCAGTCAACAGCCAATGATTCCAGCACCACTATTGACTCTGATGTCTACAACGATCCTTTCTATTACAAAGCTGATGAAAATGAACAGACCACAGAGCAACCGGTAGACAATGAGACACATTACGTCGAAGTGATGGAGCAGGTACTAGCCACCCTCGAGAACAGAACAAATGCCAATGAGGCAGAGGATGAGGAGCAGGAGGATGAGGATGAAGTCTCACAAGAATATGACATTTTGCAAGAAGGGAATCCAGTTTTGGAATATGACTGCAGTTTGGACGAACAGTATGATGAAGAATACAGTGAGGACTATGATAAAAATCAGACAACTGAGGACAGGGAGGAGTACGAGGCCATGATTGAATACATAGAAGAAACTGAGGAAGTAGATGATGCTGATGAACAAGAGGAGGAAGAAGCGGAAGTTGAGGCAGAGTTGAAGGACATGGTAGAGGAACAGAAGGCAGAAAAGGACAAAGAAATTGTGACTCAGGAAGACGAAAACAAAAATGTCACAGTTACTCCAGCACCAGTGGAAGAACCAGCACCCAAAAAAAGGGCACGGCCAACTTTTAAAGAAGCTGCCTTGAGAGCATACAGGAAGCAAATGGCTGAGCTTGAGCAGCAGATTCTGGCTGGAGGTAAGGCCTTGCTCATTGACCTCCAAATAATTATTTTATACTGATTGAGGAGGCAATTTCAATGACATAATAAGCAATAATGATGACATGGGAAGAATTTTAAAGGCAAAGTCCCTTTTGTTTTCAGATAATTTGGCAGGATATACTTTGTGGTCTGAGTATATGACTGAAACCTCAATGGAAGTTAAAAGCAGAAAGAGGGTCACTGACTGAATCATGTCTGAGTGGTTGTGCTTTAATGCTAGAAACCTCAGATTTTTTGAAGGCTTTGAAGGTAGTCCGGGAAAGGGATAAACATTGATTGCAGGTGTTTGATGTGGAAGATGATATTGGGCCTTTTAAATTTGCTATTGATTTATGTGTGTGTCTGTGTGTGTGTGGTGGTGGTGGTGGTGGAGATAGCAGTACTATAGTGATTCCGGTGATCAGAAATGATGTTGCTGGACACTAGTCTAGCAAACAATGAAACTCCTGTTTACTGCCATGAAAATATGAATATTTATTGTCTTATATACAAGAAAATAATAATATGAATATGTATTTTCTTATATACAGCATTTGGTTCAATAGTGTAATTTTTTTGGAGAGTTTCTCAGTTCACTTCTATGTGAACTGTCTGACTGTAGTGCTGTTTGATAGCAAAGAGAAAATACCTCGGCTGTGAATATATCATGCTGCATGTTTCGGGTTGCAGCAGCTTCCGTAGGTGGTCTAGTTGCTAAACTGAGTCCCGATGTTCAATCTGCACCAAATATAAATAACCATTGGACAGAAAACAGTTTTAAAAAGATCACCCTGAGAGCACAAACCTCTGTTAAGCCCAGAAATCCCCTATATGAATCAAAACCATGTTAAAAATCATCCTTTCTGACATTCTTAAGGAGCCTTTTAAAAAATAACTGAATCTAGAGTTTGATCCGGGTCAGCACAATGGCATAGGGGTTAGTAAGTCCGCCTCACTGCAAGAGGGTCCTGGGTTTGGTTTCTGGACTCATGCATTCCTGTGTGGAGTTTGCATGTTCTCTTTGTGCTTGTGTGGGTTTCTTCTGGGTACTCTGGCTTCTTGCTACAGTCGATAGATGCACATTATTCTAATTGGCTGCTGCAAATTGCCCTTTGGTGTGAGTGTGAATGGTTGTGTTTGTTGATTTGATGAGCTGTTCAGGGTGCACCCTGCCTTCGCCCAGTTTTGACTGAGATAGGCTCCAGCCTTCCCACGAACCTAGTAGGATTAAGCGGCTCAGCAAATGAGTGAGAGAGAATTTGATCCAGATCATTCGCAAAATCTAAATGAGTCTTCATCATTCAAAGCCCTGCCTCTGGTAGAAATTGCCTGAAAATGCACGCAGCTTTTTGCAAATGACAGAAAGTACACAGCACCCCTTCCTGGACTTGCTCTAATGCCATTCAATCATTCATTTTCTAAGCCGCTTAATCCTAATTAGGCAAGGTACACCCTGAACAGCTCGCCAGACCATCTCAGGGCCAACACTCACAACCATTCACACTCACATCTATGGGTGATTTGGAACAGCCAATCATTCTACTGTGCATGTTTTTGGACTGTGGGAGGAAACTGGAGTATCCGGAGGAAACCCACGCAAGCATGGCAAGAACATGCAAACTCCACACGGAAATGCCTGTGAATCTAACCCGAGACCTTCTTGCTGTAAGGCGGACGTGCTAACCACTGTGTCTATGTGCCCCCCTGCTTTAATGTCACACTTAAAAAAAAAAATCATTCTATCTTGCAATGTTAAAGAATTCTTTAAAAAAATTCCTGTATCCAGAATATGTTCCGGATCTAATGGAATCTTCTTTGTCCAAAGCCCCGCCTCTGGTAGAAGCTCCATGTAAATCCATACATAACTTTTTTGTGCAATCCTGCTAATACACGCCAATACAAACCAAGGGTAAAAGATAACCTCCTCTTGCTTTTTTAAAAGAAAAATTAAGGATTTTTTTTTTTAAATGTAGGACCTTTTCCTATTTGTTTAGGTGTGTTTAGCATTATTATAATCCAAGTCAAAGTAAATGGCTTGTGTTGGCCTCTGACAGGCTTATAATTTCTTTTTAAGTGTCTGGCAATATGCTTTTTAGTCAGTTTACCTTAATAACGGTAACTGATATTAATAATTAAATAACTGAAGAAAACGACTGTTTGTACACTCATTATTCTAACTTTCTTTTCCTCCTGTCTCTGACACGGTGCCCCGTTCACTGCATGAAGTCGATTATCGTATCATCACAATGTGAATTGGAGCACTCTGAGAGCGCAAACCTCTGCCAAGCCTAGCAATCCCTTATATGAACCAAAATGTTAAACGTAGTCCTCTCTCACAATGCTAAAGAATCCTTAAAAAACATTCCCAGATTCAGAATTTGGTCCAGAGCATCTCCAAAATGTAATGGACCATTCCTTGTCCAGTCCTCTTCCTCTGGTAGAAATTTCATCACATAACGTCCACACATAACAAGCCTGCTAACAGGCACAAACAAACAAACCAAAAGTAAAATATAATCTTTTTGGCAGAGTTAATGAGTGTCTGGCAACATGGAAGGATCCATTCTGATGATTTTTGTCCCTAGTAAAATTGTGGACCAAAAGATTAGGACCAAGGATAGAACACACCAGCATTTCCCTTTAAATATTGATCTAATCATTTATTGTGCTGTCTGGCTGATTTTGGTGATTACTATCCAGGTTTATTTACCTTTACCTAACTAAACAATAATTGAACGTTTTCAGCCGCGTGTCAGAATTAAGAATAGATTCATACTTGAGGAAGCCCTTTAAATTTATGAAATTGCAGCATGATTGATTTTTTTTTGATTGCGGTATGACTGCTCAGAGTGTGTTTTGTGGATCATCTAGTAGCTCATTTCTCTTGGTGGTTTACTTTCAGTTACAAAATCAGTAGACTAGCGTCTGAATGCCAGTGCTTACTACGTTGTTTGGATATAACGAACCTGACTGTATGTTTTTTGTTTGAGAGAATTTGAGTGGTATGGAGTTTATTACAGTCAATCCAGGCAACAGGGGAATTTCTGCCCTGCCTTACTCACTCTACATTCCGTTAGCTCTTGACCCAGATGTGAGGCATACATTCAGAAGCACAGTGACTTCACCCTGCACACTCTCATTCAGGGTGAGAGTAGTGATGAAGTACTGCTCGGCTTTACAAATCAGATCTTCTCTACTTTCCGTTTTACACTTCGATACATCTATTCCAAGTCTGATATAGTTGGGTAATTTATTTATTCATTTGCCGCACCGCTAATCCTGCTAGGGCCGTGCCGAGGCTGGAGGACAGAACTGCTTTGCCAAGCCCGAGACTCAAACCCCGGATCTCACCACTGCACCACTATACCGCTGTGCCGATCCATCCTAGGTTTTTTATGATTATTAATAATATTATTATTGTGTCTCCTGGTTGGAGCAGTGGCATGGTGCCCCACTATCATCCTAAAGATCGTGAATTAAAGTCCAGAATGTTCCCTGTGACCACTTCCCTGTGACTCAAGTGATCACTGACCCATCAAGTGGCGATATCACTTTTCTCTGAAGTGTGTTTTGCTGTCTGTTATATGCATGTGCGACAGTTTAAAATATGTGGTTGGCTGGTATCACATGACCAAGTGAAAGCATATACTTTGTCTAACCCTCCCTAGTGGTGCTTGCATATGAAAAGGGAAGCATTCTCAAGGTCTGGGAATTGTTGACATTTAAACTGGTGTAAAGAATGGGGAAAAAATCATGCCATTCTTCAAACTGTTTGAGAACTGAAAGCATGTGTGTTGCTGCAGTGAAACCAAGAGAGACTGTAGTCTGTGTTTGTCACGTCAAGCACCCCATCCTTAAAACTTACATGATTTGGTCCATCAGTACAGGGTGTGGACTAAGTGTCGGCAAAAGTGGCTTTTAGACAACAGCGCTAAAAAATCCATGAAATGTTAATGTAGCATTCTGAAAAAATGATAGGCTTCTGGACAAAACCCAAAGGAGTGATTAGGCAAAGTTTGATGGGTATTGGCAAGGCTTTTCTTGAGATATTGCCTGAAAATTGTTCAGTGTGGACCAATAAAATAAGAAAAAAGCAGCATCACAGCCTGAGGTGAATAATTGAACATAATCAAGGGAAGAATTGCGTTATTGTAAGCATTCATTTAGCATGAATGGATGTTTGCTGATGAAAAGGTGCGGTGCTGTGGCTTACCGACTGGTACAAGAAAAGGACACACATCTGTAAAGGTGGCTGTTGAGGTTCTTCCTTGGACAGCAAGTTTTTGGTGGGAACTCTCAAACCCCATCCAGGCATCCTACGTAAATCAAGATTCATTCGTTTTAATCACTTGTTTATAGAAGGGAATAAAAATAAAGGAACCATTTAGAAACCATAGCTTTAGAGAACATTTCAATCACACAACAATATCATTAGTTGTTTATTTGTGAACTGCTTACTCTGTAAAATGTATGATTTACTGACAGAATCAAAGACAATTATCTACAAAATATGTAAGAAATCATTTATCCTAGTAAGAGTGAGAGCGAGTATCCATAAGATGAAAAAACCCAATGCGAGAGCCGCTATCACTACAGGGTAGCAAGGTGCCAGTCAACCGGCTAGGTTCACTTCAGTAAGCACGTTGTTTCCCTTTTTACGGTATTTTTAATTCCTCAATCTGATTGGGTTAAAAGCCTTTCTATTCACTGCACTGCACGGCAGTAATTGTTCAGTTGGCCAGCTAAAAAAAAACGAACTGCATATGGCAAATAAAATTCTGCTTACATTATTAAAAAGTGTATTGTATTTTATTGCTTGAAACAAGTAACAATTCAAAGGGGAAGATCGTGTAGAAGAAGTTACCATCACTCAGACATTTATTCCTATAACGTCAGTTATATACCGGCATGAGAAATATCCTCACAGGGTTTCCATGTGTACGGGGAGGACGAACAGTATAGCAGTGTTTTTCAACCTTTTTTGAGCCACGGCACATATTTTACATTGAACAAATCTTGCGACACACCACAAACCAAAAATGTTACAAAACGACACTCTGTAGTTTAATACAGTATGTGTGTAATCACAATATAAATTAAACTCAGTCAGGGTGAAACCTGGGCCTGTTTAGATGAAACACACGAAGCTCTTCCTCAGCGAGCATCTCGTGTACAGTGGCTTTGCAGG
>JAQMYF010000004.1:13580287-13597930 GCA_030014195.1 Neosilurus mollespiculum
ACAGCACAGACACTCGACAATGGCCAACGGTAATTGGATAATTTCCCACGGCACACCTGACGATCTCTCACGGCACAGTGGTTGAAAATCACTGCAGTATAGGTTATTCTTGACATTCTGTGAGAGTGTAAGTGTAAATGGTTGTGTGTGTTGGCCCAATGATGAACTGATGCATTGTTGAGGGTGTGCCCCGCCTTTGCCAAGAGTTGGCTGAGATAGGCTCCAGGCTCCTTGCAACCCTAAAATGACTAAACAGTTTGGCAAATGATTGAATGAGTACTTCTACCAAAAGGTGTTTTGCTAAGGTCTCACCTAGCCAGTTGATACGTCAGAACCGTGGCTGGTACTACCGTGGCTATTCCATGATAATTTGGGGGATGAGGGGCCCTGTCTCCAAAATATGGGTGGAGGAAACTTGCCTGAGAAACTTAAGCATTTATAAGTCTCAGCCATATCATACTGCCAAGTATGCAACTACTGGCAGAAACTGTGATGCATACTTGGCAGTCACTGTTTCATGGACATTTTTACCAGCACGAAAAGCTACAGTACCATCTGGTGGGTCATGTACAGTTCATAGATGTCTTTATGGCTGTACTGCGTAGCCCGACCCTCCCAGTTTTCAAGGTAGATCCCTGTAGTTCGATAGTTCTACATGAAACAAGGCTGGTGAACTCTGGGAAGAGAAAAACATTACCTACCCATGTTTACCATGAAGTAATTTCAGCTACATGAGACCGAGGATATCTGATAAACCACCTTTGCTCCAGGTATTTATTTTATAAAGATCAGGTAACAGAGCTAGCACCTTCAAGCACCTTTTGTGTTTCCTTATTTACTATCAGCTGCATTCTAATGATTTTAACGAGACCCTCTGACTTATCTTGATGCCAAACATGGCCCAGGAACTCCAGATAAGATTAGTACTAATCCCTGAAGTTGGAGAAGCACTGATTTATTCACTGGCAACAAGCTCAACCGCCAGCACTGGAAATCTCTGAGCTCTGCATCTGCCAGTGGCTGTCATATCACAGCAATGCTTTTACCTCTTCATGTGGCAGCTGATTACAGCAGGAAATACAGTAGCTCTGGTATCTGATAGAGAAACAGAAAAGAGGAAAGGTGTAAAATCAGGATATGGGAATGTCTAAGTGATAGCGATGAAGCGCTAGTAGATGCTTGAAAAGCATTTTTTACAGCAAAGATCTTGAAGGACTGTTTATTACTGTAGCTGCGGCAGTATTCAGATGCTGATCCACTCTCCTCAGGAAATTCTCTAACCAGGTTAGATGTGCTCATAAAATACAGTCCCTTCCGAAAGTATTGGAACAGCAAGGAAATTTCCCTTGATTTGCTTCACTCTGAAGACAGTTTGAGATTGACAGATGAATATGTAGGTTTCCCCCCCTATGTAACATATTCAAAAAGGCAATCTCTTTTCTCAAAGATTGGTAATCATCACCTTTTTCCGCTTGGTCCAGGGTCAGGTTGCGGGGGCAGCAGCCTAAGCAGTGAGGTCCAGACATACCTCTACCCAGCCCCTTCTTCCAGCAATTCTGGAGGGACACTGAAGTGTTCCCAGACGAGCCGAGAGACATAGTCCCTCCAGCGTGTTCTGGGTGAACCCCGGGGTCTCTTCCCGTTGGACATGCCCGAAACACCTCATCAGCGGTGTCTTTTAGGAGGCATTCTAATCAGATGCTCCGAGCCACCTTAACTATTCCAAGCTCTTCCCGGATGGCCGAGCTTCTCACGCAATCTCTGAGGGAGAGCCCCGCCACAATGTCAAAGCTCATTTCAACCGCTTTTATCCGCGATCTTGTTCTTTTAGCCACTACCCAAAGCTCATGACCATAGGTGAGGCTAGGAACGTAGATCGACTGGTAAATTGAGAGCTAATGCTAATGGTGTGTTTTGTTTTATCACAAGCTACAGTGCTTTACGCCCAAGTGTTTGGAAACACAGTGTAGTCTATATATGGAGGAATATATGTATATGACTATAGACTGTATATGCATTGTGCAGCTCTGCCTGCCTTTTGGTCCTTATTGGTCTGTTTTCTGGCAAATACTAGTCTCATTTCATTTTGTAATAATCTGTGGTATAAGTATTATTAGTAATAAATTCTGCGGTATGGTGGCACAGTGGTTAGCACATCTGCCTCACAGCAAAAAGGTCCTGGGTTCAATTCCTGGGCTCAGGCGTTTCTATGTGAACTTTGTATGTTCTCCCTATGCTTGCATGGGTTTCCTCTGGGTACTCTGGTTTCCTCCCACAGCCCAAAACCAAGCACAGAAGGCTAACTGGCTGTTCCAAATCGGCCCTAGGTGTGAGTGTGAATGCTTGTGTGAAGCCTGTGGAGGTTTCCTCCAGTCAACCCCTCCCCATTTTGATGAATGTGAGCGGGAATGATTGTTGGTGCCCATGTTAGTCCTGTGATAGACTGATGACCTGCTGGATAAGCAGTGTATATAATAAATGGTTGGATGAATGGATTTTTAAATCCACCACCTTACATATTCAGAAACTCATGACTGACTAGTGCCACTGTGAGTGACAGGAAAGACAGCATGCAATCCCTCCCTCTCTGGAAGCTCAGTTCTTCCAAAAAAGCCACTTTCAAAAATGTCCAGTTAAAGTAATTTTACTCATTCATGCTCTGATAACCCAGAGGGGAAGGAATACTTAAAACACCAAGATTCAGTTAATGGATGGATGGCTGGATGGATAGATGAATGGATAAATAGAATAATTTGTCCATGACTCTCAGATATTAGAAATGACGGTCATGTTGACGTGAAAGATTTGACCAGGTGCAGCATTTTTCTTTTTACCTTTTAATAGTTGAAGCTTTTATCTTTATTTTTATCTTTTTTGTTGTATTAGTCAGATGCTGCAGCAGACCTTCAAAGGCTTAAGAGCTTCATTCATGAGTACATCAACAAGGGGTCAACCCTCTGACCTCTGACCTCTGACAGCAGCGTCTTTTCTGCTGTAAAGATGAGGGTTTTTTTTTTTTTTTATAAAAAACTAAAAAAAGGTTTTTATGTTTCATAAAGTAGAAAAACAAAATCATGGCTTTTAGAATGTTGCACATTTAAAAGTAAAAAAAGCTTTTAATCCAAAATCCACTCTGTCATTAAATATATCAGATGTTTGGTTAAAAAAAAAAAAAGAAAAGAAAAAATACAGAGCAAGTTCTATCTGTAGCGAGTGTGTGAATGTGTGTTAAATATATGGAATGGTCTTATAATTAGAATTTATACAGGACAAACAAGACACAACAAGGTCCATCCACCCATCCATCTATTCATTCATCGATTCATCCATCTATCAATCCATCCATCCATCTATTCATCCATTTAGTCATCCATCCATCTATTCATCAATCTACTCATCCATCCATCCATTTATCCATCCATTCCTTCATCTATCTATTTATCCATCCATCCATCCATTATCTGAACATCTTCAGGGTTGTGGGTGAAGCTGGATCCAATCCCAGTTCAGATGAGAGGAGGGGTTACACAATGAACACCTATGGAGGATTTAGAGACACCAGTCAACCTAATGCCTACATGTCTTTGGAAACCCGTGCAAGCACTAGGAGTACATTCAAACTCCCTAGTTGGCCAAATCAGGATACTTTTTGGTGTGAGGTGAAAGTCCTACCCACTGTGTGAGCACACAGCAAAGTCGCACGTCTTCTTTTTATTTTTACCTTTGTAGCTTCCTTCCTGTTTGAAGTGTTTAATAGCGGAGGTTCTGAGCGGAGGATGCATTTAAGGGGCATGGAATATATAATATATGATCCCCTTAGGTTGTCTCATGTCTGTACCTCAGTTGATGTTTGCGCAGAATAAAAATACACAATCTAACTTGGGTAGGCAGACAAACTTTAGTCAAGCAAAATGACACCAAACATTAACGGGAACACGGAACATGAACACGTTAAATGGATAATTTTACTAACAAGGCAGGTGACACTCAGTGTTAACTTTTCCTTTTTTCAACCCAGACAGTAGTCTTGATACACAGGAGAGATTTCTTTTTTTTAATTTCCTCCAGGATTGAAGTTGATTCAGCCCTTATGGCAGCGCTACTCTTATAACACCAACCTCAGACACCTATCAGTAGAAATATTTTGATGATGATGATAGGAGCTCTGTCTTGAAAGAAGAAGTGCATAAATCTATACGTTAGTATTTCTGGAATACATACAACAACAGTAATAAGAAGGCCAAACTTGCTGGCAATGGAGGATGGACACCTTGTACAGCTTTAACTAGGATGAAGAATATAAGGCTGCACTTTGAATTTTTTTACCATATTTATGGTACCCAGAGGAAACCCAGGCAAGCACAGTGAGAACATGCAAACGTCCGAGCCCGGGAATTGAATCCGGGACCTTGTTGCTGTGAGACAGACGTGCTAATCACTGTGCCACCGTGCCCCTCATATAAATATATATACACCATAAAAAAAAACTCTCATGTTTGTGGTATGTATATGTTGTGGTTTGTATGTATTTTTACATGTATACTGGTATGTATATTTTATGATGTTGCATAACTTTGCTGAAACAATGTCATGGCAATTACACATTATAATTAAGGCTGAAGGCTGTTCAACAAAATAATAGAATGTGGGACTTTTTTTTTTTTTTTTGCCAGGGTAGTGTATGTGTGGTGGATGTTGCTGAATAACCCTTTAGATGCAACCCTGAGGGAACTATTCAGTTATAGCTACTGAGCCTGAGGTGAATAATAGTTTTAGTATATATTACACAGGACATAAGACATAAGAAAAAGCAAAATAAAATAATATTTTATGGTTTAATTTTACATTTTTAAAGCATAACAACAGTCACATGCTCCATTATGGACATACACACACACACACACACACACACACATTGATTTTTTTCTGTGTATTAAAACACAACATACAGAATGGATGAAGAGTATGATTTGTGTGTGTGCGTGTGTGTGTGTGTGCGTGTGTGCGTGTGTGCGTGCGTGCGTGCGTGCGTGTGTGCGTGTGTGCGTGTGTGTGTGTGTGTGTGTTGTATGATTCACTCCGCTGGCTCACTCTGTTTGGCCCTTTCCCGTCAGCCATGAATCATTATAACAGTGTGTAATTTGTGTAATTTAAAGATCAGCGCCTCTGGACGTCTCACTACTCCACTTAATTTTCTAAATCCTGTCTTTTTTTCTCTCCTTCTTTCATGTTTTCCTGCTGCAGACAGTGCTGCTTTGGACACAAAGGTTTACACATTTTTAATATTCTATTATGTGTGTGTGTGTGTGTGTGTGTGTGTGTGTGTGTGTGTGTATTTTCTGTACTTTAGTAGTGTACTGGAGTAGTGTACTGTAGTACTGTGTACTGTATTGGTGTACTGTAGTGTAGTATTGTAGTACTGTATTGTGTACTGTAGTAGTGTAGTGTAGAAGAGTACTGTAGTACTGTATTGTGTATTGTAGTAGTGTACTGTAGTACTGTAAAAGTGTACTGTAATAGTGTACTGTTGCACTGTATTGTGTACTGTCGTAGAGTACTGTAGTAGTGTATTGTGTACTGTAGTAGTGTAATGTAGTGGTGTACTGCATTACTGTACTGTGCACTGTAGTGGTGTACTGTAGTAGAGTACTGTAGTAGACTACTGTGGTACTGTAGTAGTGTACTGTATTATTGTACTGTGTACTGTAGAAGTGTACGGTAGTGGTGTACTGTAGTAGTGTAGTGTACTGTAGTACTGTATTGTGTATTGTAGTAGTGTACTGTATTACTGTAGTAGTGTACTGTAGTACTGTATTGTGTACTGTAGTAGTGTACTGTAGTACTGTAGAAGTGTACTGCATAAGTGTACTGTACTGTGTACTGTTGTACTGTATTGTGTACTCTAGTAGAGTAGTGTAGTACACTACTACACTACCACAGTACACTGCTACAGTACACAGTACAGTACTACAGTACACACTACTATGGTACCCCACTACAGTACACAATAATGTGTACAGTATTATTGTGTACTATAGTACAGTAATACAATACACTACTACAGTACACAATACAGTACTACAGTACTGTACTTTAGTACACAATACAGTACTACAGTACACACTACTGTACTACAGTACACACTACTGTAGTACTGTAGTAGTGTATTGTAGTGTATTGTGTACTGTAGAAGTGTACTGTAGTAGTATACTGTAGTAGAGTATTCTAGTATTGTACTGTGTACTCTAGTAGTGTACTGTAGTGCTGTATTGTGTACTGTAGTACTGTATTCTGTACTGTAGTAGTGTACTGTAGTACTGTATTGTGTACTGCCATAGAGTACTGTAATAGTGTACTGTTTCACTGTACTGTGTACTGCAGGAGTGTACTGTAGTAGAGTACTGTAGTACGGTACTGTGTACTGTAGTAATGCACTGTAGTAGCATGCTGTATTACTGTAGTAGTGTACTGTATTGGTGTACCATAGTTGTGTACTGTATTACTGTACTGTGTACTGTAGTAGTGTACTGTAGTACTGTACTGTGTACTGTAGTACTGTACTGTGGTAGTGTACTGTAGTACAGTATTCTGTATTGTAGTAGAGTACTGTAGTACTGTAGTTCTATAGGGATTAGAGTGCTGATATGCAGTCAGGTTTTGGCTGATGCTTCTTTAATAAAAACTGATTTGTGATGTGTTTCTCACTCTCAGATACCCAGTGCATATTTTTCACTTACATCTTCTTTAATTATTAAACTTATTTTGTGTGTGTGTGTGTGTGTGTGTTTGTGTGTAGGGCTTGGATCCAGCTAAGCTTGGCCTAAGCACAGGAGGGTGAGTAAAGCTTTAAATAATTGAAAGAGCTGATTTGCAGTGTGTTGTAACATTATTCTGCCCATCTATGTCAAATTTTATGACCCTTAAATCTTTACGCTGTTTTATCTCCATGCTGCAGCATGTCGGAGTTGAAAAATAAATACTTTATTACTTTATCCTAGGTTCGAGTCCTGGGGGCTCGGCTAGGGCCCTACTGTGTGGAGTTTGCATGACGTTCTGTGATTATGCTGGTTTTATTTGGATTCTCCAATTTGCCTTCCACAGTCCAAAGACATGCACATTTCCATATTGCCCCTAGGTGTGAGCGTGAGCGTGAATGGTTGTGTGTGTTGCCTTCGCCCATGGTCTGCTGAGATAGGCTACATCCTTCCCGTGACCCTAATGAAGGATAAAGCGGTTCAGAATATCATATGGCTTGACATATAGAGCATCCATTCATCCAGCCATTCATTTATTTGCCAAAACGCTTGATCCTACTAGGCTGGATCCTATTTCAGCTGACTCTGGGCGAGCACAGAGTACACCTTGGACAGCTTGCCAGTCCATCACAGGGCCAACACATGCACAACCATTTACACTCATCCCCACACTCAGTGGCAATTTGGAACAGCCAATAAACCCAGTGTGCATGTCTTTGGACTGTGGGAGGAAACTCCACACAGAAATGCTGTTGCCAAGCCCACAACTCGAACCCAGGATCTTCTTGCTTTGAGGATGATGTGCTATCCGCTACACCCTATGTGACTCATGTACAGTATGAATAATTTAGAGTAAAAATATTAATGTATAGCGGAAAATACACAGTGTTAAAGGTTATAGATTATAATATGCAATATGTTCAGATACTAATAATAAAATTTTTATTTGTCACAAAAACGCATGTCACATAGACTCCGATTTTGACATTGTGACATCACACGCCATACTGACTCACAAGAGTTCCTCCTTGCTGCTGCTGAATACACGTGACTCTACCGCGCTCCATTTATTCCTGGAACTTTCTTATCGCATGTCATAGTTTAGTCCCTGTCCATCTGTCCATCCTTTCACCTCTTTCTTCTTTTTAACACCTCGTTTTTTTCTCTGTCTGTGGTTTGCCAGTGTAGTAAATTTTAGCACTCTCTTTGGATGTCGTATATATGCCCCTTATTATTATAATATTAACCTGATCAAAACCTGATTCTGTGCTCTTCCCCGGCAGGGTTGGCAGTATTCTTTATGGCATCGACAGTATGCCAGATTTACGGCGTAAGAGGACCTTGCCTATTGTCCGCGACCTGGTGAGTTCTCTGCTCCCACTTGGAGGTGTGTGTGTGTGTGTGTGTGTGTGTGTGTGTGTGTGTGTGTGAAGAGTTTAGACTGTAATAAATATCTGTAAAAATCTTTAACAAAGAAATATGAAAGTAAATTACTTCTTTCTTCCTCCCTGATGATCTGTAAATACATCGACTCTCTCGAGAAATTCTTGAGTTAATGTTCACAGTTTTGTATTAACTATGGATACCTACACCAACTAACCCATGTACGGAACATTCAGGAGCGTGTCGTGCATCATAAAGACTTTAATTAACATTTAAATCAGTTTGTTCAACTTGAGCGATGGTGATGCTTCCTAGACATCAGAATTATTTCTTTCTAGAAAATCTCTCTATAAATTGAGTTCTAAGTGTAGTGAACTGTATTATGATACATGTATTGTATTTTTATTCAAAACTATAAACACAAAGAACAGAGAACACAAACCTCCACCAAGGCAGCTCATCTCCTTATTTTTATTTCTGCTAAATATTTCCTCCCCAAGCCCTACATATTTCAACTTACACATCATCAGATCCAGAATGCTATTTACATCACGACTAAACTTCTGTTAGTGATGGATCTTATATAAATGTTTTAATGCACTTTTTGTTAGTGGTGTAGTTTTACATATAGGGTTAAACGCAACATTGTTAACAATTACTCCGAACATGCAATCGTAAAAAATCTTTAAAAAATTCCTAGATCCGGACGACGATCCAGAATATCATCAAAATCTAATGGAGTGTTTTGGGGCTGTACTCCACCCCTCCAAAAAATAATCAAAATCCATTCATAACTTTTTGCATAAAGTTGGTAACAAACAAACAAACAAACAAACATGCAGACAGAAAGACACATGCAAGAAAAACAAGAAAAAAAATAGACAGACAGATAGGTAGAAAGACAAACAGACAAACAAACAGGCAGAAGGTATACCAATAGACAGCCAAGAAGGAATCCTCCGCCGGTGTCGAGTTGAGATCATTTATTAGCTAGAGTGCTGTAGCTGAAAATGACGAACTGTTAAGTCAGACTTCATGCGTCAGAGGCTCTATTCTGACAGTGCTGATATTTTTTGCCTTCAGATTTAAGCCACGCCCACTTCAGGATTAAATGTGCATAGATATGAATATTGGGCACTAAACAGTAACAGATACAGGTAGAGTCACTCTGCTGTAACAAACAGTGGATAAAAAAAAGTTATAAAGTGAAATACAAACTGCAAACTGTTTTGTTACACAAAGGAGAACATTTTATCCTTTTTTAACAAGGAATGGACTTGGTTTAGTACATGATGGTCACATGATTAACACGTGAATGTTTGTCTTGTCTGTAATATATGTTTATTTTATTTCATTTTAATGATTTTTTTATTCATTGTTAAGTCTTTTCATGTTTGTGTATAACCATTTAGAGCATTGAAACATTTATATTAAAGGATGTTTTTAGTTATTTTAAATCATTTCTTTATAACACAACTTTTTATTCTAAATGTTTATCTCCGTATAAAATTACAATCATTGATTCTGTGTTCATTTATATTTTGCATGTTTAAAAAAAATCAACACTTCCTGGGTAAGTATGGGTCGCTCTTGTGTTGTTTTGGGACTCGTGCGTGTTCTACATGCCATCCCCTCATTGGCCCATATTTATTATGGGGGATATTTTTCCGTGAGTTGTCAGATTTCCATCCAGCTAAAAAAAAAGCTCAGCCTTTTATCTATAAAGAGCTGAAGAAAAGCTGATGAAAAAAAAAAAACACTGAGAAATGTTGACAACTCCACCCAAAAATATATCCGAGGACTTCATTGAACTGTGCGTGTCCTCAAAGCGTGCAGCGGGAGAAAAAAAAAAAAAAAAAAAAAAAAACCCTCTCTAACTGTACCAGATGAAGTCAATGCTATGTAGCGGGTCGTATCTCAGCTATCCCATCATGCCTCTGCCCTCGTCTGTGCACAAAATATTGAGCTTATTAATTTAGAACAATGTGGTCAATGTGGGTGGAGCTTTTATTAAACGTGGCCGGCCAATTACAAAGTTGATCAGTCCATTTTGGAAAAATGCAGTTTTTTTAGGTACTTTAGACAGTTAAGAACACTCTATGACAGTGTTCCTATAAAAACCAGACCAGATGTACTGTGTGGAAGGACAGACCAGATGTACCTAATGTATGCACAGGTTTGATCAAATCAATATTTTACTTGGTCCTTTAAGGCGGTAAAAGTTTAAAAATAGAACAGCAATAAAGCTTTTCTTTCAAGGGTCTTAAGTAGAGTTCTAGTGAACTTGTAAGGGTTCAAACACAAGAACAAACTAAAGAGCTTTTGACTTAAACTCTACATGAAGCCTCAAAAGAAATGCAGTGATGATGTCATCATGCTAAAAAAGGGGTTCTTTAATGGCTTGTTGAGTCTGTGTGACTTATTATATTATGTCTATGTTTGTTCCCACCAAATTTGAGAGACACCGCCCCCCCCCATATTGTCCTAGTACAGGCGGAACCCTATAATAGAGTATCTCCTTTTTTTAAGGTAGAACGTCCATGTTTTAAGGAGAACTCTTGAATTATTCTTTCTGCTGTAGAGTTTTGTAGAAAGAGTCTAAAGTAGGGGTGTCCAATCTGACCCAAAAAAGAACCAATGTCGGTGCAGGTTTTTATTCTAACCAAGTTACAGCCACGCCTTCCACAACTCAGTTGATCTTCTCATTCAGTAAACTCTCAGGTGTGGCTCCTGCATGGTTGGAATAAAAACTGGCACCCACATTAGCCCTTTTTGGAAAAGATTGGGCACCCCTGCTTCAGACGTTCTCTACAGAACCCTACAGGAGAAAGAATAATTCATTTCATAAAGATTAGACACCCCTGGTCTACAGCTACAAACAAAAGAATCCACAATGCCTGAAAGAACAAATGAGGACATGTTTTGTTCTAAGAGTGCCTGTTTTCGGGTTATAGTGAACATTTTAATGCTTCACCCTGATGGACAAACCAAATAACCACTGATCTCATCACTACGTGAATCCTAAACACTCATCAAGTGGCCTTGTTCTTAGAGCTGTTAAATCCAGCTGGTATCAGAATGTACTATGAACTGTTTTGAAGAAGATAAAACAAAGGACTACATTCATTCATTCCTTCATTCAGTCATTCATTTTCTAAGCTGTTTGATCTAAAGTAATTAAGTGAACTGGGAGAATTGAAGAATTATGTGAACATCTAGTGGCAGTGATTGAAGTTAAAGTGAGTTAGGTAATTTAGTAATAACCAATCAGAGCAGGCCAAAGTGTGGGGTATTTTAACTCAGGCACACAGGTACATTTTTCAGGATTTACACTCAAGACTGTTTTTATTGCTTAGGTTTGCCTATGCAATAAAGTTTATTGGTGCTCCTTGATTATCAACAAACCTACGTGAATGAAGTACAAATCTCTCCACGACAAATCACACTAAAATGGGTTCCTCAGGGGGTTTACTGGAAACTATTGCAACTTGTTTTTTTTTTTGTTCGATGGAGAGCCCAGAGCACTTGATACAGGTGCTATTTTAAGAAGTATGCTTCTTCTGGGAAAAGTGCCTAAAAGTTTCTATAAAGAAGCTCATGATGATGTTCCTTTTCAGTAGAAACTCTTTAGGATCCACAATCCAAAGAACCCTTAAGGAAGTCTTTTATTTAAAGAGCTCCTGTCTGTTCTAAAGTGATCTGATGTCATCAAAGACGATTTCCTCAGGGGTTCTTTGATTAGTTATAGGATCTAATCCTACTAAGGAGCTTTGAGTTGAAAACAAAATATATTTCTAGAGCCCTACATAACAGAACAGTTTCTTCTCAGTAGAATGCTATTCTTACCAAACTCTTGAAATAATTTTGTTAATGTTGTGAGGTTCTGCAGAGAACCTTAAATAAGTCCACCAGAGGGGCAAACTAGTGAAGAATTGAGTGTTCAACATTTATCCTTTTTTCCTAAGCATTGCCTCAAGTTTCAGTTCAGCGAAGTGAAAAGAAACGCTTTAGTGATGTCCCCATGCTTAGGGAAAAGGGTCTGTCAAGAGCTCTTTAGATAGTTAAGGTTCTTAACTTCTTAAATATGTTTACAAGAATAAATGGTTCCAGCTTCCAATTAGCTATCTCCTCACTATCACATGAGGGGTCAGGGGTTTGTGCCTCAGTTGAAGTACGTGCAGCCAGGGGCCCATAATAGCTGATTGACCAAGCTCACAGGGAGAGAGGGATGGCATACGATCTCTTCCCTGTCACTTACATGTGACACTAGCCAATCATGGGTGTCTATGAGCTCATTCATACATGAGGTGGATGTTGTAATGCTGTATGAACCCTACAACAATCTTTTTTTTCAAAACCAACTGCTTTAGGGTGCTTGAAGTCCCGACATTCCTGATAACCCATCGAAAGGCTATCTTTAATGTTTTAAGGTTTTACAGAAAGCCTGTAAACATTCTCTGAGGTATAAACAAAAGGTTGTTTCCAGAGAGGCAAGCCAAAAACATTTAAGGGCTTTAGAGCCCCATTTTTCTAAGAGTGCATGTACTACCTTTTAAGCACTATCAGAGAAATGGGTACCTTGTGGCTTTTTAGAACAGGGTTTTCTCCAGCCACGGTCAGGGGTATTAGATGAAGGCTTTATTTGTTACTTTGGTAGAACCATCATTTTTTATCTGCTCATTTTGTGAAGTTCCCCCTCAGAAGGCACTTGAAAGTTAAAGATTTTTTGGAAAATGCAAATTAACAAAATTAAAATTTGTAATATCATAATTAGGGAGAAAAAAGGGTTCTTAACGAATTTATTACATTGTTAAGAGGGTTTTACTTGGGTGGTAGGTGGAGCGTCCAATGAGCACCTAAAGGTTCTTCTGATTAGTCTTATTAATACGCATATCACTTTCAGAAAAAGTTTCCCCAAAAAAGTCGAACCAAAGAACCCTGAGGGGAGGTTAGTTAGATGGAATGGACTTCGAGATCCAGTTTGTTATTGGCTAAAGAAACGTACCATGAGCTCTGCCCCTTTGACCTTTCCCAGGGATGCATGTGATTTGAGTGGATGAGGACAGGTGAGGGAACCAGATGTGCAAAGCAGAGAAGGCCTTTATGTGTTAATTAAGAGAAATTAACAAGCATATCCGACCTTATCCATCCGCGTGCTTCCATTTTACGGCATTGCTGCAGCAAGCCTCAGTCACTCCGCTGCATGCTGATTATTCTACACTTACATAAACACTTAACGGGTTCATGTATAGGTTCGAGTCGCCCCGCTCCCACACCTCCCTTTGCTTTCTGGTGCCTTTCGCTAACCGTAAACCTCATGTCTTTACCACGATTGGCTACTCATGACTCGATAGCTGGTAAAGACAAATCTATATATGATCCTGCATCTCCTGTCTGTGCACTTATCCTTCTTCTGTACTTCTGTCTCTTTCGCTCCCTCTCCCTTTGTATTCTCTTTAGTCTCTCCCTAAATTCCCACATGTAAGTTAGGGGTTGCATGACTACTCACTTTAACTAGTTGAGCAAGACTACTCGCAAAAAAAAATAATAATAATAAAAAAAAAACTTCACAGCCTACATTTTAATGCTAGTTCAGGCTGCACTCCAATGCTAGTTTAGGCTGCATTTCAATGCCCATTTAGGCTGCACTTCAATGATAGTTCAGGCTACACGTCAATGCTATTTCAGGCCATACGTCTATGCTAGTTTCGGCTGCACTCCAATGCTAGTTTAGGCTATAATTCACTGCTAGGTTAGGCTGCACTCCAATGCTAGTTTAGGCTATAATTCACTGCTAGGTTAGGCTGCACTCCAATGCTAGTTTAGGCTATCCGTCACTGCTAGATTAGGCTGTACTCCAATACTAGCTTAGGCTACATTTTAATACTAGTTTAGGCTGCACTTCAATGACTGATGAGGATGCACTTTACTGCATGTTTAGGCTACACTTCAATGCTAGTTTAGGCTACACTTCAGTGTTAGTTTAGGCTGCACTTTAATGCTAGTTTAGGCTACACTTTAATGCTAGTTTAGGCTACACTTTAATGCTAGTTTAGAATGCAATTTAATGCTAGTTTAGGCTACACCTCACTGCTAGTTTAGGCTGCATTTTAATGCTAGTTTAGGCTACACTTTAATGCTAATTTAGGGTGCACTTTAATGCTAGTTTAGAATGCAATTTAATGCTAGTTTAGGCTGCACTTTAATGCTAGTTTAGAATGCAATTTAATGCTAGTTTAGGCTACACCTCACTGCTAGTTTAGGCTGCATCTTAATGCTGCACTTCAGTGTTAGTTTAGGCTGCATTTTAATGCTAGTTTAGGCTAAACTTTAATGCTAATTTAGGCTGCAGTTTAATGCTAGTTTAGAATGCATTTTAATGCTAGTTTAGGCTACACTTTAATGCTAATTTTGTCTGACCTTTAATGCTAGTTTAGAATGCAATTTAATGCTAGTTTAGGCTACACTTCAATGCTAGTTTAGGCTAAACTTCAGTGTTAGTTTAGGTTGCATTTTAATGCTAGTTTAGGCTACACTTTAATGCTAATTTAGGCTGCACTTTAATGCTAGTTTAGAATGCATTTTAATGCTAGTTTAGAATGCAATTTAATGCTAGTTTACGCTACACTTTAATGTTAATTTTGTCTGCACTTTAATGCTAGTTTAGAATGCAATTTAATGCTAGTTTAGGCTACACTTCACTGCTAGTTTAGGCTGCATTTTACTGCTAGTTTAGGCTGCACTTCAACGATAGATGAGGCTGCACTTCAATGTTAGTTTAGGCTACACTTCAATGCTAGTTTAGGCTGCACTTCAATGCTACTTAGGCTGCAACCCCTAATGGAAGTGTGTGGTCGGTGTTTTAAAACTTCACATGGAAAACGTGAAATGCGTGTATAAGATTATATATAGCGCATTATGTGCATTAAGAGGATTTTTAAAAGATGGATGATTATTTATTAAGCTTAAGCATGAGTGAAATTTGATTTGTAATGCATGTTTGGAGGCTACATAAGGACTAGAGTATTTTCAATAATACTTCCTAAACAAAAATCCCTCTGCTTCTGAGAAAGTGAAGCGCGTTCTAAAACTCAGCATGGCAGTCAGTCTATCGCTCCAGATGCACCAGACGCTAAAGGCCTGACAGTTTACAGCTAAGATTAATTCTTCATTTCATTCATTAATAAATCTTTTCTTTTCTTTTCTACTTGCCTCTCATTACTTCCTCGGAACGATGAAGGCCTTGGTGAGTATTTATCTTTTTGTGTCATTTTTAATTGTGTTAATTGTGCTGATTGATAATAACGTATTAATTAGAATCCAGAAGAAGAGGCAGAGAGATTATTTAAAATTGCTTGTGGTGGGTTTTGAAGTGATTGAGTGTATAGTTGTACACTATAACAGAGATCATTGTTACTAAAACATTTCTTTACAGTTCATTAAATCCTTCAATAAAATGTTCCTGGAGTTTTTATCAGCAGTCACAGGATTTTACATTCTGCAAAAGCATTTCTTTTGGATCTGATAATACTTTATTCATTCATTCATTCATTTTCTAAGCCGCTTATTCCTAATTAAGGTCGCAGGGAGGCTTGTGCCCATCTCAGCTGACTCTGGATGAGGGCAAGATACACACAGAACAGCTCGCCAGACCATCGCAAGGCCAACACACACAACCATTCACACTCACTCTCACACCTAGGGACGATTTGGAACAGCCAATTAGCCTACTGTGCATGTTTCTGGACTGCGGGAGGAAACCAGAGTACCCGGAGGAAACCCACCTAAGCATAGGGAGTACATGTAAACTCTACACAGAAAAGTCCAAGCCCAGGAATCGGCCTGAAGACCATTTCAATATTTATTTTTAAAGGTTGTCTTTTGCTCAGAAATATTTTTTTAATGATATTATGTACTGCAGCTGATGACATATTTATTAATTCATTCATTCATCTTCTTCCGCTTTGTCCGGGGTCGGGTCACAAGGGCAGCAGCCTAAGCAGTGAGGTCCAGACATCCCTCTCCCCAGCCACTTACTCCAGCTTTTCCGGGGGGATGCCAAGGCGTTCCCAGACCAGCCGAGAGACATAGTCCCTCCAGCGTGTTCTGGGTTGGCCGCGAGGTCTCTTCCCAGTTGGACATGCCCGAAACACCACACCAGGGAGGCGTTCGGGAGGCATTTTAATCAGATGTCCGAGCCACCTCAGCTGGCTCCTCTCAGTGCGGAAGAGCAGTGGTTCTACTCTGAGCTCCTCCCGGATGACAGAACTTCTCACCCTATCTACGGGAGAGCCCTGCCACCCTGCGAAGGAAGCTCATTTCAGCCGCTTGTATTCACGATCTCATTCTTTTGGCAACTACCCAAAGCTCATGACCATAGGTGAGGGTAGGAACGTAAATCAACTGGTAAATTGAGAGCTTTGCCTTCCGGCTAAACTTTCTCTTCACCACGACGGACCGGTACAAGCTCCACTTTACAGCAGAAGCTGCACCGATCCGCCCGTCAATCTCCTGCTCCATCCTTCCCTCACTCGTGAATAAGATCCTGAGATACTTGAACTTCTCTACTTGCGGCAGGACCTCATTCCAAACTCGGAGGGTGCATTCTACCCTTTTCCAGCTGAGAACCATGGCCTCGGACTTGGAGGTGCTGATTCTCATCCCAGCCGCTTCACACTTAGCTGCAAATCACTAGCAGCAGTTCTACTCTGAGAGACCGATTGACCCATAATAGCAAGGGGTCCGGTATTCCATATTCCCGGAGCACACCCCACGAGATAGCCCGAGGGACACGGTCGAAAAGCCTTTTCCAAGTCCACAAAGCGCATGTGGACAGGTTGGGCAAACTCCCATGTCCCCTCCAGGATCCTGTAGAGTGTGTCGGGCTGGTCAAGAGTGCTGCGGATTTGATGAAAGCCACATTGTTCCTCCTGAATCTGAGGTTCAACCATCGGCCGGATCCTCCTCTCCAGTACTCCTAAAAAGACTTTCCTGGGTAGGCTGAGGAGTGTGATTCCACGATAGATCGCTTCTCGGCCTTTTGGCTAAGATCAATGTCACTCAGGTTCTCTTTGTTCACGTGTGGGTCTTCTTTGAGAAGACTGCCATGGACAGGGGCCTGAGGGGGCTATGGAATGGTATGGTTGCTCGGGTTCCTCATTGTCCATGCGTAAATCCTTTAAGGATTTCCATGAAGAGGAATCTGAGAGGTAGTTGCTACGGATTTGGGAAAAAAAAAAAAAAGGAACACATCCTCTGGTCCCCTATTTAAAAATTGGAACTACCACCCCGGTTTGCCAATCCAGAGGTACGGTCCCCGATGACCACACGATGTTGTAGAGACGTGTCAACCAAGAGAGTCCTACTACATCCAGAGCCTTGAGGTATTCAGGGCAGATCTCGTCCATCCCTGGAGCCCAGCCACCAAGAAGCTTTTTAACTACCTTGGGGCCCTCGGGGGGGGGGGGGGGGGGGGGGGGGGGGGGGGGGGGGGGGGGGGGGGGGG
>JAQMYF010000004.1:13713925-13724296 GCA_030014195.1 Neosilurus mollespiculum
TGTGTGTGTGTGTGTGTGTGTGTGTGTGTGTGTGTGTGTGTGTGTGTGTGCGTGTGTGTGTGTATGTGTGTGTGTGTATGTGTTTGTTGTGATATTAGTACAGAATTTTTGTGTGCATGAGCCAAATCCCTTTTTCCAACCCACACTTTTGCAATCCCACTGCATGCTTAGCATTAAATGGATGAAGAAACAATGCATTTGCAGTTATTCTGCGAGTTCCCCAGTGAAGATGCCACACGTTAAGAGCGAGAGTGAGGGGTGTGAAACAGGTGGTGCTGTTGAGAAAGCTGCAGGCTTTTCAGCCCGATATTTTTCATCAGGTCTGAGATTTCATTAGGCCTTTCTCTTTTTTTCTCATTCCCATTTTCTGACTCTTAGCCCGAATTCTCTCCCTATTCATTCCATCCTCTTTTCTCTCACACACGTTTTCTCTATTTCTCATGCTCTCCAGCACTACTCTACCTTTCCATCACCTTGTTATCGCCTGCTGCTCTGCTGTGTAGCTCAGTAATTGCTGCGTTTCTCTCCAGCTCATCGTGTTACAGTCCTGGCCTGGTGGGACGCTACACGCTCACCTCCTCCTGGTGGTCTGCCAGAATTATATATTTATATATTTATGGAACATTTTCTTCCAGGGTGTGCAACATTCCCTGTATAATTAAACATCTCAGCTTGAACAACTTCCTTCCAGGAAACACGTTTACAAACATTCTCCATGTTGACCTTTTGGGATTTTCTCGAGTTCTTTAAATCTAAACGTATTTTTAATCGAATTGTCAATGAAACCGAGTCGGACTGGAGTGTGTGCGACTGTCATCAGTAATTCATGATGCAGTACAATGTTCAGACTTCAGAAAAAGCAAAGCAAAGACGACCCTCTCTGTGGATTGCTTTTGACAAAGAATCTCTATGCGGGAAGATCATCACCCACCCTGGTCTTAATTTCCATCACGGTTCCTATGGTGACAAGTGCCATCGTGCCTTTGTTTCATTTTGCTTCGTTCTTGACACATTTCCGACCCCCCCCCCCCCCCTTTTGGTGTTCCTGTTAGAAAATTCAACATATTCAGGCACATCAGTCACCAATCTGCTCGCTGCTAATACAGGGAATTGAACGTTACCTCCCGGCAAGTAGCTGTCCGAATACTTCATCCAGAATCGTCTGATAACCTCCTGCATTATTTAACAATCATCAAGTACATTCGCATCATCATCTGCATCATTTTTTTATTTAAATAAAGATGTGCATTACACAAGAATCCAAAACATGGTGACTCATAAAAAGTTTTCGCCTGTTCTTCTGGAGCTCGAGAGATAAAATCCAAATTATGCCGAGTGAGTCCAAGAGGCTTTGCTCCATATGTGGGAGGGGTGTTTTTTCTTTCCTTTTGTCAATCACTGAGACACTAACGACTAATGGGCATGTGTGAGCTCAGGTGTGTGGTAGTGGGTAGATAGGGCCCTCCTCTGATGGTTTCATGCTTCGATGAGGTCGTCTTGCTTCCATCTATCCAACCACTGTCTGTATTACTTACCCATCACCGTCACAGGTGAGCTGGAGCCAATCCCAGCTGATTTTCCAGTTAGAGACAGGGTTACACCCTGAACAGATCAGCAATCTACCTCAGGACAAACACAAACATCCATTCACACTTACATTTGAACCTATGGGTAATATAGAGTTGGACTGTGGGAGGAAACCAGAGTACCCTGAGGAGACCATGCAAGTGTGGGGACAACATGCACTCTTTACACAGAAAACCTAGAACTTTTGACATAACAGTGGCAACTATTGAACCACTGTGACATCCTGGCCAAGACAATATTAGATATACATGGCGAGGGATAACATTTTATTGAACCGCATTTATCCTATTACAGCACATAATAATGTTGCTGAGCCTTGACCTGACCAACTGAAGAAATAATGCAATGGCGATTATGCGCTGTCATCAAGGATAAAGCCATTTTAACAAAATATTACAGTGCACGAACGGTGGTTGGCCGAGCAGTTTAGTTTATCTTAGACGCCCAACACACTGTCCAAGTTTGTGTGTGAGTACTGGTCCGTGTTATCATCCAACTGTTACATGTTTCCTTTCAAACAATCCTCTTAGAAGGTTCACCAGGTGTTCTCACCTTTAAATGAATCATGAATTACTGTTCTGATTCACACTTGTGGAGATGGGGTCATCAGTTACTTGTGGTATCAGGTCATCAGTTACCTTTCTGATCAAATTCACTTATTCACTGTCAAAACCGCTTAATTCTTTTAGGGTCCCGGGGAGGCTGGAGCCTATCATAGCCAACTCTGGACAAAAGCGGTGTACACCCTGAGCTGCTTCACCTGTCCATCGCAGGGCAAACACACACACAAACATTCACACTCACTTTGAGCTTAGGGGCAATTTGGAACAACCAATTAGCCTAATGTGCATGTCTTTGTACTGTGGGAGGAAACCATAGTACCCAGGGGAAACCCACGCAAGCACAGCCTGTGACTCGAACCCAGGACCTTCTTGCTGTGAGGCAGACATGCTAACCAATACGCCGCCTCAACTCAACTATGTGTTGATTTCCAGACAGGCGCCCAAGGGCTTCAACACTGAAACTGCACCTCATTACGGCAGAGTATGAGCTTTCCCAGCTGTTATCTCTCTGACCCGAGGTGTTTTTCAGGTTTATCTCAGCGTTTCCGGGAGCATTGCTCATGTTGCCGTCGCGTGACGTTATGTGATGACTGTCAGGCTGGAGCCCGAGGGATGAAAATCCTCAGGCTACTACAAACTCACCAGATTTTGTATTCTTCACTTCCCAATCAGCCAGGACATCGCTCAGAGACATGCTGCTGGACGTGATGTAACACCTTCCAGGCAGGATACCAAGGAGTGCAATGCTTTGTGCTACAGAAGCTCACTTGAGTGTGATAGAATATGATGCCACGAGAGCTGGATCACTTCCTACCTGTGTATGAGCAATGCTCTCAGGTGGATTTAAAGGTGAAGAGTACATCAGGCCAAACAGAAAAGAAATAATAGGAGTCCTCGACATCATAAACAAAGAATGTGTTTTGATTAGCTCAGAGCGTTTCACTGCTAGATCTCCCACCTGCGAAGTGTCACATTATGTCAATCAGTGTGTGTATGAGAAATATTTCCAGGTGGATACGAAGGAAAGGAATAGATTGCACCAGACAGGTAATGAGACACATGACTTTCAGTGAACTTACTGAAGTGTCACTATGAGGTTTAAGCTTTCAGTGGTTCAGAAGATTTAACCCTTTAAAAAGCTCCTTCCTGGAAATCCACACATTATTTCCAGCAGTGCACACATGAGCAATGTGGATCTGAATGTAACATTCAACCAGGCCTCCACTGGACTTTGGGCACCTGTCTGAAAGTTGTCACATAGTGTCACCCGGTAAGTATGTAGTTAGCGTTCTCTGGCCATTTAATAATGAAAATAACTTTGGGCCAGGGCGTCACGGTGGCACAGTGGTTAGCACGTCCGCCTCACAGCAAGAAGGCCCTGGGTTCAGTTTGCATATTCTCCCCATGCTCGCGTGTGTTTCCTCTGGGTACTCCAGTTTCCTCCCACAGTCCAAAGACATGCACAGTAGGCTAATTGGCTGTTCCAAATCGCCCCTAGGTGTGAGAGTGAGTGTGAATGGTTGTGTGTGTTTGGCCTTGCGAAGGCCTGGCGAGCTGTTCAGTGTGTACCCTGCCCTCACCCAGAGTCGGCTGAGATGGGCTCCAGCCTCCCCGTGACCCTAATTAGGATTAAGCGGCTTAGAAAATGAACGAATTAATGAACTTTGGGCCATTCTGAGAACAATCTGATTCATTTACAGGTTTTTTTAAATTTGGAATAACTTTATGCACCCTGACATGAAAAGACCCTCACACAGTTCAAGCTCTGTCAAAATCAGACAAGTTAGCCATCTTAGCCAAATATGGCAACTGACAAGAAATTAATGTGGCTGAATAATTGTTTGAATGGTTTATTTTAAAAACAGAATCCAAAATAAACACACACTGTAAATTCAGCAGTTAATCCCCAGCCTCGAATTTGGGTATGATCTCATAACCCGGGAGGCCTTAGCTAAGAGGGCTATTAGTCATATCTGTTGAGAGGGAGTGGAATAGCGGTTGTATTTTATGTACTGTATTGAAGGAGTCACATCTTCCCCGACAAGTCCTCTACAGTGAACTTTCAACTGGAAACCTCATCATCGCTACAAGGACCAACAGAAACAGACCTTCAAACACAGTGGGATCAACATCAAGACATGGGAAACAGATACCCATGACCGGCCTAGCTGCTAACAGTGAAGAAAAGCAGAAGAAAAACAACAAAAAAAAAAAATCAGAGAACAGCAACAACCGAGACCTCCATTGACTCTCCAATGTGACCACTGTGGTCGGCTTTTCCATGCAAGAATTGGATTGGATTGGCAAGCCGTTTAAACCACCAATACAAGACAAAGAGAAACCAAAACCAGGGAACCTAATTCTCAGATCCACCAGATACAGCCAACAACAACTGTATTGGAAGAAATACAGCATTTTTATTATTATTTATTCATTTGCTAAGCCAGAGTCTGCTATCCTATCTCAGCCGACTCTGGGAGAAGACGGGGTACAACCTGACCAGGTCGGCAGTCTATCACAGGGCCAACACACACACAACCATTCACACTCACACACTTAGGGGCAATTTGGAACAACCAATTAGCCTACTGTGCATGTCTATGTCAGAGGAAACCAGAATACCCAGAGGAAACCCACACAAGCACAGGGAGGACATGCAGACTCCACACAGATACGACCTGAGCCCGGGAATCGAACCCAGGACCTTCTTGCTGTGAGGCGGATGTGCTAACCACTGCACCACTGTGCCTCCCCGTGCGTATGTATGCAGTAGAAAACATTCAGTGCATATGTGAAGAAGGTAGCACTTTAAACACAAATGGAAATAAATAACAGTATATTACGTCTAGAAAAAAATAATATCATGTTGAAGTGAGTTTCCCGTTGCCCTTAACATCTCAGCCCTGCAGGCTTTCACTTCGAAGTGGTCACATAAGTGCTTTTAAGTCCATTAATTTCATTATAGAGAAAAGAGATTATTATTTTCACGTGGAATGTCTGGCCATGTTGACGCGCCTGTTGAAAACTTCAGCTCAATACACAGCTACGTACTATAAAAAAAAGATTAAAAAAGATTAATCAGATCAGGAAGAGTTTTGGAAACTGGTCAGATCCAACTGGATTATTTTTAGGAGGGTCGACAAATATTTTTATATATAATAAGATTTATGTGGTACGGTGGCGCAGTTGTTTGCACATTCATCTCACAGCAAGAACGTCCTGTGTCTGATTCCCGGACTCAGCAAAAGTGTTTCAGTGTGGAGTTTGCATGCTCTCCCCATGCTTGACTGGGTTTCCTCTGGGTACTCCGGTTTCCTCCCATAGTCCAAAGACATGCACAGTAGGCTAATTGACTGTTCCAAGTCTCCCCTAGGTGTGAGAGTGAGTATGAATGGTTGGCCCTGCAGTGGTCTGACGAGCTGTTTAGGGTGTACCCTGCCTTCACCCAGTCGGCGGAGATAGGCACCAGCCTTCCGCGACACTTATTAGAATTAAGCAGCTTAGAAGAAGAATGAATGAATGAATAAGATTAAGTATCTGCTCTACTGGCTCGGATTTCCCCACATCCATCATGATTATGGTGTCTCGAACCGGAGGTAGCTTTGCTAACATTAGCAACAATCTTTTCTTTGGCTCAACCTTTTATCTGCCACTGAGGGGTCGGTTCATGTCGACTTTCATGCTGGCTTCCCTCAGGGATGGTAGTTTGGGAGGTGTCAGTGTTAGCCTGGTCTTTAGTTGGGTTTTTCTTCCTAATTAGCCAAGCATCTATTTCTTTTGGCTGGTTGCCGAGTCTAATTCTGGTGGATGTGTTGCATATCGAAAGCGGGGAGCATAGCAAAAAAAAACAACGAGCTCCCTCATGTGGCTGATATATGCCACACGAACTGCATGTTTAAATTTTGCTTAAGAGTAAAGCAGTATAAAGAAAAATACTTAATTTGGCGACCCACATAAAATCTCACGCGACCCACATGTGGGTCGGGACACCGTCTGTGGGAAGGAATGTGCTACTCTTTAAAGGCAAGATCTGATTGGTCCACTTTCTCTGGATTGAAAAGGATTACCCCAAGTGGATAATGCGTAAATCAAAAGGACGGACACTCGCAATTTTTCACAATCATTAGAGCAGGTGGTGTCAATATTATCAGGCTTTAAAATTAACCAAAAAATATAATATAATAATAATAATAATAATCTATTATTTTAGTTTGTTTTTTCTTGGCTTTCTGTGTAGTATTTACTACAAATTTTACTGAGTGCACTTGGAGTGGTGCTCATCTAACCTTCCTCTGTAAAGGTTAAAATATGCTAAAATAAACCTTAAAATTGTACTTTTAGTTTGCTTTTCTTGTCTTGTCTGTGTAGAACTGTATATACTACGTACTAAATCTCTTAAAGAGTTAAAGAGACACTGTTACACAGCTCTTAAGTACCTGCTTGTGCGTTCGCTCCGAGCTCATACATCTGTTATGATTTTCATTCATTCATTTATTTGCCAAAATGCTAACTCCTTTTATGGTCGCAAGGAATCAATGTAATTAAATCCAGATGTTTTGTCCAGCGGAAGTGAAAGAAGGTTGATGTGATTAGTGAATGTGTTGAGTGTTTATAGGCGTATATTGTTCATTTACAATTAATTTCCGTCAGACCTGATCCAGCTCGTCGGCATTCCATCCCCACAGACAGAGAGTGAGTTATGGCTTTAGTCAGAGTTCTGATACGGTGACCTTTCACCAGGGAAAAATCGATGGACAACCTTTTCAATATAACTGCTTTATGAGCATCTGTTTACTCAGGGGTTTAATATGTGGCAGATTGCTGGAAAACATGTCTGCTGTGATTGCTATGGAGTGTTATTAGCACCTAGCTAGCTTCCTAGCACCACACGTTTGCCACTGTTGGCTCTGATGATTAAATGAAGCTGAGGTTTCATCAATCGGCTCACTCCAGGAATGAGATTTTACTCTAAAAGTCTGAAATTGAAACTCTGTGATCCAGGCTGAAACGCTCTCGCTCTTTTTTTTTTTTTTTTTTTTTGAGCGGAGGAGAATCCAATACGAGTTTACAGTCACCACTTCAACAAGTTTATTCTCAACTGTGTTGCTCTCTAATGAAGAAGGTGTGGCCTGTGTGCCAGTGCAAATAATGGAGGCGGGGCCTCTTTGGCTCAGTGAAACAAAGAGAAGTTTTTATCAGCCAGTCTCTGTAAAGGAGGCGTGGTCAATGTGTCTGTGAAGGTCAAGGGGTTTTAATCTGTTGTGATGGAGGCATGGCCCCTGTGGCTCAGTGCACGTGCATTTTATCTGTTAGTATCTAAAAGAGGTGTGACCTGTCCGACTTGGTTCCAGTAAATGAGGCGTGGCTTATCCGTATATTGGACAGAGTCTGTGATGGAGGTGTGGCCTCTGTGATGAACAGAGTCTGTGATGGAGGTGTGGGCTATGTATTGGACAGAGTCAGTGATGGAGGTGTGGCCTCTTTATTGGACAGCGTCTGTGATGGGGGTGTGGCCTCTGTATTGGACAGAGTCTGTGATGGAGGTGTGGCCTCTGTATTGGACAGAGTCTGCGATGGAGGTGTGGCCTCTGTATTGGACAGAGTCTGCGATGGAGGTGTGGCCTCTGTATTGGACAGAGTCTGTGATGGAGGTGTGGCCTCTGTGTTGGAGGCCTCTGTGACCTCTCTCCCTTAGTTCCATTGAAGGAGGCGTGGTCTTTGTGGCTCAGCATCAGTGAAGGAGGTGTGGCCTTTGTATCTGTCTCAGTAAAGTCATTTTTTAAAGGGAGATTTTGGGATTTTTGTATATATTTTGTAAATATTTATCATAAAAGCATCTTTAATGTTCAGTCAGTTTGCTTTTCTGTCAGTGTGAGTGGAAGAAGCGCAGTATAAATCTATCCTCTGTATCACTCGTTCCCAGTGGAGTCAGAAAACTTTCACCACTTATTTATTATTATTTTTTTTTAATTATTTGATTTTATTTTTATTTAAATTCACGAGTGCACAGTGATGTGAGAATGTGAAATCAGTGCCTGTGTACAGTCAGTTCGAAGTTGTTGAGACCATTCGGCTGCGCACCTTGTTTCAGTGCCAGAACCCTGCAGGATTTTTCTACATGAATGCTAATGCTTCAGTTGGAAGTGGGTCATCTCTCAGTAATCCGCTGTGCTTTCAGCTCAGCGTATAAAGCCCTGCAGCTGAATAACAAACAGAACACCTGAAGCAAAATAAATCTGATGTATGTACATTCCCAACAGTCTCAAAAGGACCAAAGTGATTAAACCTGCACTGAGTTGGATCTGGTTCTTTTTTATTATCCAGTACTGGGATCAGAAAAGTGCTGAACCTGAATCCTGACAATTCTACAGCTGGTCATGATTCATGTACCGTGAACTGCTGATGTGTGTCTGTGGGAGGAGATTCAAATTCAAAAGATATGCAGCCCAACCAGAAGTGTGGTACTTGATATCTGACCAATTAGAAGCGTTTTACCTAAACTTTGACCAATTGGAAACCCTTTTACTTAGTATCTGACTAATCAGAAGTCTGTTTCTCAGAACTCAGTTTCTGACCAATCTTACTTAATCTCTAACCAATCAGAATCCATCTTACTGAAACTCTGACCAATCAGAAGACTTCTTACTCAACTCTGATGAAGCATAAATGTTTTACTTAATTTCTAATCAATCAGAAGTCTTGTTACTCAATCTCTAACCAATCAGAATGGTCAGATGTAATAGTTGTAATATTTTTTCCTATTCCATGGTGCTCAAATATTTTTTTCAAATTCTCTCTCTTTCTCTCTCTCTCTCTCTCTCTCTCTCTCTCTCTTTCTCTCTCTCTCTTTGTCCCCTAAGGAGCATGTGATACGTGAGGAGGCTCGCAGCCTGACCCCTCGCCAGTGTGCAGCCATGGACCTAGTGCTTCCGACCATCAAGGTAACTCCCCGCCCTTCCTCACCTTCTTTCCTCTTCCACTTCTTTCCATCTGCCTCTTTTCTTTCTTTTATTCTTTCAATAAAGATAGATACCTTTTCAGTCACTTTTCACTCTCTCCCTTCTCTCTTTCCATAAGTCTCTTTACTCTCAATCTGAAAGCCTCACTCTCTCTTTTTTCTCTTTCCATTTGTTTCTCCCTCCATCTCTATATTCGTGTATCTATCCGTCTCTGTCTGTTTTAATCCTGTCTCTCTCTTTTCTCTGTTTTCTCTGTCTTTCTCTGTCCCTCTCTTTCTCTGTTTTTTTCTCTTCCTGTCTTTGTCTCTGTCTTTCATTCTGTATTTCTCCCTCACTTCCTCTCTTCATCCCTCCGTCCATCATCAGGTGTAAATTCTTGCTCTTTACTCCTTTAAACCCAAATGGATTTATTCTCAGAAAACAAATAAATGATTAAACAATTACAGTGTGTATGTCTGAGAGAACCCTCATCGGCTCTATATAGAACCCTAAACAGATGGATCTCTCTTTTACAAATGGTTCCAGGTTCCTGTAGGAAGAGAAGAACCCTAAATTATCTATCCGTCCAAGAGTAGAATCCCTGTCCATCTTTTCTCCCGCTTTCCCCCTGACTATTTTCATCATCGACTATTTTCATCATATGTCTCTGTGAGTGTGTGTGTGTGTGTGTGTGTGTGTGTGTGTGTGTGTGAGCTATTTTGGGAAGCAGATAGAGTTCTGACCTTGGTATACATGGTGAGAACACTCACTGTGAAGGTGTGAGGTGGTAACATGACCTCTTTGTGTCCTGTGGGTCCTGTCGCTCTCTCTCTCTCTCTCTCTCTCTCTCTCTCACACACACACACACACACACACACACACACACACACACACACCACCCTTACCGAATCACTATGCTGTGGCAGCGAATGTGGTTTGATGCGGTACGGCATGCCAGTCACTCGGAAGGACACAGTAGAGTTGACGACATAATGGTCATTCCGTCTCTGTACAAGGAAAATATAATAAATTACATGCAGAAATACAGTATATTCAGAATCAGAATAAGAATCAGAATACTTTACTGATCCTGGAGGAAATTGTGTGCAACAGTTGCTCCATACCAAGTAAAGAATTAGACACGATAAAGATAAAAGTCTCAATATAAGAAAAATTACAAATATGTATATACAAACATGCATACAGAAATTTACATACATACAAACATATATATATATATATATATATGTCATGTCATGTCATTTTCTGAACCGCTTATTCCT
>JAQMYF010000004.1:13749624-13762257 GCA_030014195.1 Neosilurus mollespiculum
CTTTTACATGCCTCTCACCATAGACAGTGAGAGACATGGCCGGCATTTGATAACCCAGTTAGCTGCACTGGGGGAAATATTTAAGTTCATAACCGAATTGATTTACTACATAAATCCGCTTTGCAACTTTTTTCTCTCTAAATCTTCTCTCGCTCACCTACATCATTATTCTCGTCACGTCTCTCCCGAGTTGGAGGCATGTCGGGGCGAGTCACAGATGATCATGCAGGAGGAAGCGCTACACATTTCAGTGTATTGAACTGAATAGTGCCGTGTTCATTTGGATTGCATCAGTTTTCTCTTTTGGTAAACAGACCACCTGAACACCTCGTCGCATTGCTCAGTGCTGCGAGGATTTTTCAGGCAACTGCAGGATGACTTGTTTACAAAGAGAGTTGAACTTGTTTGAACTTTTCATACCTGAAAGAATAACTGCTTAAATCATTACAAACTTATCACTGGAGTTAATGAAGTAGAATATGGGTAGAGGGATTAAAAAACAACCTACTAATTAATCCAGTCACCGTCTGAGACACCAGGTGCTTTCATTAGAAAATAACATTAATTAAACATGAAATTTAGTTTTACAATGAACTGCACTGCACTCCATCGTTTCCATAGTAACATCTAATTTTCAGAGTCTTGTACAGTGGATGCTTTTTAAGTTTAGCTTTAAACATATTTTACTGACATGCTGCTCTGTTTTGCATGTCTTTTGCTTAACAGATTTGTACATTACCCATGATGCAATGCTGATAGTGGCGCAGTAAGATTTAGCTTCTACCACACTTTATCTCTACCTAGAGAGCGACGTGGCGGCGCTTTAGTACTTCACACTCAGCACTGCATCACACTTAGCCACATTCCCACTATGCCCCTTAAAAATTATGCTGATGCACTAAGTACATGGTGTTGACATAGTAACGAGCGTGTTGATATAGTAACGATGGTGTTGACATAGTAACGAGTGTTGACATAGTAACGAGTATGTTGACATAGTCACAAGCTTGTTGACGTAGTATCGATGGTGTTGACATTGTAACAATGGTGTTGACATAGTAACAAGGGTGTTGACATAGTAATGATGGTATTGATGTAGTAACAAGGGTATTGACATAATGATGAGGGTGTTGATATAATAACAACATAACTGACACCTAGTAGGAATGTCATTGGTGTAGTACATGCATGACACTGACTAGTTGAACATGCGTAGATGTGGACACAAGAAAAATTGAAGAAAAAGCAGAAAGAATGAAAAAGTGCAGCATGTGGTGCAGTGAGAACCTGGTATGGACGTAGTAAGGACGTAATATGAAGCATTTTGGCCACGCCCCACACTGCGTTCATCAAAAATTTCAGGACGCAGTGAGGTCTTTATGGGCTTTGAGTGGGATGGGGTCTCAGCCTTTTGCTCAGCTCTTTCAGAAGTTATCACTTATATTAGATATTAAAATGTTGTGCTTGCACTAACGGCGTCTCACTGTGACATCAGTATGGCACACATCATTAATCCAAGGTTGCAAAAACCAACCGATGAACTCGCCCCAGAATCACTAACCACAAATATGCCCTTTACGGTTGCTGGTTACATCATGAGTCTGTCTTTATTTCCGTTCAGCGCGCAGCTTCATATTTTGCTCCATATGTGATTGTCATCTTGATGAATTGGAGCGTCGTGTTCTCCTGCGTTCGTCTGTAATAAGTACAGCTTGTTTGGATGATTACCAACATAAACAAGCTCATCTGTTAGAGGAGAAAGAAACTGGTGCAACATTCCGTGTCTGTTTGCAGTTCTGGTGTCTTCCAGCAGGGTGTTTGGATGCCCATCAGTACGTCCTGTAACCTTTAGGATAAATTAAATAATTAATCAAATTCTACTCATGCTGTATACGATGCACCGAGGCAGAAAAGTTCTGGAACCCTGAACCCTCCAGCGCATGAGGACTTACTCTTACTGTAAGTCATTTGAGAAAGTCAACCCCAGCAGACGCACTTAAAGTCACGTTACGCTGTTCGGCACGAGCTCCTTTATCACCGCTGACAGCTTAGTGTAGTACAGTTGATGAACATCACTCTTCAGTCTCCAGGCCATTCATCAAAATGTCTTCAACAGAATTCGGGTCACGCTCGAACCGCACAAGAGCACGTGCAACCTGATCCTGATTTATCCGGTTTTATTCCAGCCCAGTCGGAGCCATAACCCAGTTCCATTTATTATTCTACTGGTCTCGATCTTTTACTCTGAATTTTCTGGATATTCCTGGAAAGTAGCCACAAAGCTGTTGTATCTCCTGACCAATCAGCTCGCTGGCTGGGGAGCGAGGAAGGAAGTGTCTGTGAATAAATAAGCCTTGCTCATAAAAGCTGAATGAAAAACATTTATTTGCCGAAATTAATAATAACAGACTGTCTATTTATACACTAGTTAATTATATACTAGTTTTTTATTCTAACTACATTTATCAGGGTTTTTTTTTTCTAGTTAGCTACTAGCTATTTTTAGGCTAGCTATTAGCTTTTATTTGGATAGTTACATGATGCTATTTCTATCAGCTATTTGTAGACTAGGTTGTTGCATATTTAGGCTACTCAGTTGTATTCCATCTATTTAAACTGAATACTCTTAAGCACGTTATTTACATACTAGCCGTTTACGCTAGCTATCATTAATGGCATATGAGGTTAATACGAATGCATTATAAAACATTATCTAACCTGACATCACTGACTTGTACCTATGCTTTATAAAGTGTTATGAATGTAACAGGAATTACTGATAAGCATTTATTTAGATTTATAGCAGGTATTGTATGGTAACAACAGTAAGCACAATCTGATTGGTATAAATCATGACTGCATCAGTGCATACTGCTCTGCAATTAGCTCGTCCGCCTCACAGCAAGAAGGTCCTGGGTTTGAGTCCAGGGCTCGGCAAGGGAGTTTCTGTGTTCACGTTCTCCCTGTGCTTGCGTGATTTCCTCCGTGTACTCTGGTTTCCTCCCACAGTTCAAAGACATTCACATTAGGCTAAATAGCTGATCTAAATTGCCCCTAGTTTTGAGTTTGAATGTGAATGGTTGTTTATGTGTTGCCCTGGGATGGTCTGGGTGCGTTTTGCGGGCTTGGGGCATTTTTGTGTGGAGTTTGCATGTTCTCCCCGTTCTTGCATAGGTTTTCTCCTGGTACTCCAGTTTCCTCCCACAGTCCCAAAACATGCACAGTAAGCTGATTGGCTGTTCCAAATCACCCCTAGGTGTGACAGTGAGTGTGAATGGTTGTGCATGTGTGCTGACCCTGTGATGGCCTGGTGAGCTGTTGAGGTGGTACCTCCGCCTTCGCCCAGAGTCGGCTGAGATGGATGCCAGCCTCCCTACGACCCTGATTAGGATTAAGCCTAAGTAAGCTTAAAAAATGAATGAATGGCTGTGTGGGGCGGTGGTGGCCCGGTGGTGGCCCGGTGGTGGCCCGGTGGTGGCCCGGTGGTAGGGTGCTGGATTACTGATCCCAAAGTCGGGGGTTCAAGCCCCACTATCAGTGGTTTGTCACTGCTGTCCCCCCTGTGCGGCTAACTGGGTTATCAAAGGTCCTACCGTGTCTCTCACTGTCTGTGGTGAGAGGAATGTAAAAGAACTGTTGCTGACTTTAGTAAAGAGAAGCTGCATAGCCGTCAGCATATTTCTGCCCTGCGATGGCCTGGTGAGCTGTCAGGGTGTACTCTGCCCTCGCCCAGAGTCGGCTGAGATGGGCGCCAGCCTCCCCGCGACCCTAATTAGGATTAAGCGGCTTAGAAAATGAATGGATGTGTGTATGTGTGTGTGTTTTGAGAGATTCTCTGTACCTGTTAGATTTATTTATCATTTTTACTTCCCTCAGAATAACTAGATGCTTTTTAGATGTGCTGTTTTTAGGAATTGCTTTATATTCACTTCCTGTCCCACTCCGGGTTGGTCCTCAGGGTGTGTTTTATTTGATGAATCAGTGTTGTGTTATTTGGACCTTGGCCCAACTTGCATCTGATCTATAAATGGGTCGTATTGTTCACATCCGTACGATTTTCAGTCCTTGTTTATTTCAAGGATTCAGGCTGCAGTGTGTGTAACTCCATCCTGAGGGAAATCCCACAAAGCCGTTATGAATTCAGAGCACAGGAAGTAAAGTGGTTCCATTCTTTTTTTCCTGAACTCACCGGAGAGGTTTTTTTTTTTTTTTTTTTTTCAGATCGAGCCCAAATTCATGGCAAAGTCATTCATTCAGTTCTGTGGTACTCAGCCAGGTCCCAGAGCGTGGTGCGTCGTGGCGCGGTGCATCAGGAGAGATTTAGCAGTCCTTGTGTGATGTGTTAAGAGTTTTAAAGCAGTTTCAGCACTGGGCTGATGTTGAGTGTAAGGAGGATTTCTTTGTGGTGTGAGATGTATCATCACTTTGTTGTGCAGCTTGTTCTTTGGTACATCAGGGATTTTGTCCAGTCTCATCTCCGTGGAAATCATGGGAAAGCCAAATCCCAAATGCTTTCCGACTCCTGTTGATGTATCCCTACGTAGCCGGTGGGTATTGTGAAGCTTCACCCTGCAGCCTGGGTGGCTCATAAAGCGAGTTTCTGACACTTTGCTGAAGTTCAGGTCTTACTGCATGAACATTTCTCACGGTTGAACTCGGGTTCATGGGTTGGGATATCTGTGTATATGTATGGACTGTGACTGTGACTGTGACTGTGACTGTGTGTGAGCGCTGTAAACATATCTCTCTCAGAAATCTATAACAAGTCACCTGTTTATTCATGAATACATTTAATACAAATTGATTACAAGAGCACTCGGAGAGCGCAAACCACCGCCAAGAATTTCAAACACCGTATTTGAAACAAAAAAATCTAAAACTGTCCAATTTCACAATGTTAAAGAATCCTTTAAGAAATTCCTGGATCCAGAATTTTATCCAGATCATCTCCGAATAGAGTCTTCGCTGTCCAAATCCCCACCTCTGGGAGAAATTATATGAAAACCTGCACCTGATTTTTTTATTTTTTTTGTGTGTGTGTAATCATGCAAACAGGCACACAAACGTGGGTTAAACCACTTTAATCATTCATTAATATTCTAAGCCTCTTAATCATAATTATGGTCGCGGGGATGCTGGCACCCATCTCAGCCAACTCTGGGCGAGGGCGGGGTACACCCTGAACAGTTCGCCAGGCCATCACAGGGAAACACACACAACCATTCACACTCAATTTGGAACAGCCACTTAGCCTACTGTGCATGTTTTTGGACTGTGGAAGGAAACTGGAGTACGCAGAGGAAACCAACGCAACCACAGGGAGAACATGCAAACTCCACACAAAAATGCCCCGAGCCTGGGAATCGAACCCAGGCCTTCCTGCTGTGACGCAACCATGCTAACCACTGCACCATCAGGCCACCCCACTTTAATCATAATAATCGTAATAAAACTTCACATGCAGGTGCTACACATTTTCAATAACAAAGCTATTTATTTATTTGATTTTATAATTTTTTTTATTAATTTTTTTTTTTTTTTATAAAACCTGTTTGAAGAGACACAGCACAACGAACAGAATGGAAGAAAAATAATTTGGGTGTATCACATTCAGGGCCCCTACAATGGTGTAGCGGTTAACACGCCCACCTCACAGCAAGAAGGCCTGGGTCCGAGTCCCGGGATAAACCATTTCTGTGTGGAATTTGCATGTTCTTCCTGTGCTTGCGTGGGTTTCCTCCAGGTACTCTGGTTTCCTCCTACAGTCTAAAGACATGCACATTAGGCTTGTTGGCTGTTACAAATTGCCCCTAGGTGTGACTGTGACTGTGAGTGTGAACCCGGTGGAACCCACGCAAGCACAGGGAGAACATGGAAACCCCACAAGGAAACACCCCACCGAGCACGGGACTTGAACCCAGGACCTTCTTGCTGTGAGGTGGACGTTTTTACCACTACACCACTGCGCTGCCCCCCACACTCGGGATTCCCAGTCCTAATTATTTTAGGAATAAATCATAAATAAAATGCAATATGACCGTCTGTATCTGTGTGAAATTTTAAACACTCGTATCACTACCCATATATGAGCGCGGCCTACACACGAAGCTTATTGGTTTTAAAAAAAACAAATATGGAGCCAATAATTCATCTGATTACCATGTGTGTGTGTGTGTGTGTGTGTGTGTGTGCGATCTCAGGTCAGTCATCATCCAGCTCGTTAGGAGAAGTGGTGCTGCATGTGGATCTCATCTCTCACCCGGGGACCGGAGAGCATAAAGTCAACGTGAAGGGTGAGCTGAAGATGGCTGAGGCCCCAGACACCTGCCCCTGCCACCCACCCCACCCCCCAGACAAAAAAATCAAACCACACACCTGATTTTACACAGTGTATTTATTTCCCCATCTCGACCAGACGCCTTCTCGACACTCCTCAATTTAGTGATAATGAAATTTGATGATGGACAGCACTCAGCATTCAGCACTCAGCACTTGGTTTGCTTTATGAGAGTAATAATGATGCAGCTGGACTTTAACAGCACGTACACACACACACACACACACACACACACACATTTGGTATGCTGGTGTGCATATTGTTATACCTTCTCCATACACTCTATCGGAAAATGACTTGCCTTGCAGCTACTGGAATGAACGAGTCATGCTTCCGCTCCAGAGACCTCATTAGAGGTAGAAATCTTCCAAGCCAGAATGAGAAAATTACACTAATATCACCGGAGAGTTCATTAAGCATTAATAAGCATGAATGAACCTGAATGAACGTCCTGAACTCCCACCCTGTTATTATCACTAACATGGACTGGATGGAACGCTCGAGCTTTTATTATTATTATTATTCACTTTCCTTTTAAGAGGACATCATTTGGGCTGAATGAAACCCTAAAGCTCTTTCTCTGACCTCTTTCTGGAGTTATGTAGTTCGTTCCTGAGGGGCGGGGTTTGCTGGTATCTTGGCAGGGGGTGTTGGTTTGCTTTATTTCGAACTGGTGTCAATTTATTTATTCATTTATTTGTTCATATATTTTTAATGGAATTTTTCCCAATTATTTTTTCCCTAATTTAGTCGTATTCAAGCTTAGCTGTATCCAACACCCATCAAGTGTTACCTCCCCATCACATACGACCACCACCACCCAGGGAGAGATGTAAGCAAGCACACGCCCCCTTTGAGACATGCAGTGCTCCCAACTTCATCTTCATGACCTGCTGCTCATGCACACACTGGGGAAAGCACTTTCCGCCCCTTTTGTACAAATGAGCCCACTGATGCCCATGACTGGCAAGTGATTGCTGGGAGTCACAGGGAGGCGAGCGTATGCCATCTCCCCATCCCTCCCTACCTGTAGGAGCTCAGCCAATCAGCTCCAATGGATTCCAGGTTGATAGTCATGCAACTTGTCGACGTGCCACTCGGGAGCCAAACTGGTGTCAAGTTAAAAAATGAAGCAAAATTAAGGTTGATGCTGCAGCAATGCGCAACTGGGAGTCCATGGAAGCTGAGAGGCCAAGCTCTCACCAGAGGAAGGGATGGCATACGCTCACTTCAGCGTCTCTTAAAGTGATCCTCAGCCAATCATGGGCGTTGGTTGGCAGGTGCATACAAGAGGGAGTTCGGCTGCCCCTAAATATGCATGCACGAGCAGCTCATAAAGATGCAGATGGCAGCGCCATGTGTCACAGAGGGGGCGCATGTTTGCTTACACCTGTTCCTGTGTGGTGGTGATGGCATGACAGAGAGGTAATACTTGATGGGTGGGAAATTGGGGGAGAGCCCAAAAAATATAAGACCATTATTGTTATTATTGTTATTATTATTATTATTATGATTATTATTATTATTGTTATTATGATGATGATGATTATTATTATTATTATTATTATTATTATCTCCCTCTCACTGCACCTCATATCCCTGAATGAGGAGTTAGGGTTAGTGATTATAACGATCACCTTAATCATTTCACGAAACACCTTCCGCACTCATCACCAGCCAACAGGTACTCATGATTATGATATGATTAAGTCACAGTGTATTAAATCCGTTTATTTGTCGAGTTATTAAGACAAACATTTTCATTTTTTCGTAGTGGTGGGAGTAAACAACATCAACTGGCAGACGAACGCCATGTTCCGGCCGTTTGTGGAGATCAATGCCATCGGGCCAAACCTCGCCGACAAGAAACGCAAGTACAGCACCAAGACCAAGAACAACAACTGGTCACCCAAATACAATGAAACATTCCAGTAGTGAGTTCTCCTTCTTCTGGATTGTTCTTTTATCTCCACAGGATATTCGTTTTAGTTTTAAAATCAACTTTCGTTCATTCATTTATTTTCTGAACCGTTTAATCCTAATTAGGGTCGCGGGGAGGCTGAAGCCTGGAGTCTGGGTGAAGGCGGGGTACGCCCTGAAGCAAGCCAGTCCATTGCAGGGCCACACACACACAAAACCACTCACTCTCACACCTAGGAGCAATTTGGAACAGCCAGTTAGAGTAATGTGCATGTCTTTGGACTGTGTGAGGAAACCGGAGTACCCAGAAGAAACCCACGAAAGCACAGTGAGAACACAGAAACTCCTTCGCCAAGCCCGGGACTCGAACTTAGACCCTTCTTGCTGTGAGGCAGATGTGCTAACCACTACCTCCACTGTGGCCCCCCGTGTGATTTAGAGATTTTCAGAAGTTAGTTTCATCAACGATCAGCTGACGTTTTGTTTAGTTTTTCTCGGAACCCTAAACGCTTCAATCCTACAATTTAAACTCTTCATTCTGTGCTGAATCTCTTTGCGGTTAATCCACACCCTGTAATCCATCACTCTTATAGCTCTTATCAGCTACACAACAATATGACAGTTATACGAATGAAGTACTGTAGCGTACTGTAGCGTTTATACAGCAGCAGCTCTCAGCGATCCCAGCGTCCACTCCGGAGTCACTCGTTCCCCTCTCAGTTAAAGCTGAAGAGGCCATTAAACAGAAGAGAATCATTATAACCGCTTTACTAAACTCTTCTGCACTTTCAGCATGAATAAAGATGCTCCACGCCGCCTGAGTCTCTTCAATGCCAGAACAATCTCACACACACACACACACACACACACACACACACACACACACACTCCTTTGGGAAAGAGTCATTAACACTTGTTCTAAAAGATCAGAATATCAGGAATTAAAAAGCTGTTTGCTCGAGTGTTTCTTTTATTAGAACACTGATCTTGAAAGTGGGCGGCACGGTGGCGTAGCGGTTAGCACGTCTGCCTCACAGCAATACTCGGCGAGGGGCGTTACTGTGTGAAGTTTGCATGTTCTCCTCATGCTTGTGTGGGTTTCATCTGGGTACTATGGTTTCCTCACAAAGACACCCACATTAGGCTAATTGGCTGTTCCAAATTGCCCCAGGTGCCTGTGTGTGTGCCTGTGTGTGTGTGTGTCTGTGTGTGTGTGTGTCTGTGTGTTGGCCCCGTGATGGACTGGCGAGCTGTTCAGGGTGTACGCCCCTTTCCCTAGAATGCCCTGTGATAGGCTCCTGTAGTCCACAGCAGTGTGACTCTAGTAGGATTAAGCGTTTTGGCAACCTAATGTGCATGTCTTTGGACTGGGGGAGGAAACCGGAGTACCCCGAGGAAACCCATACAGAAACCCAGGACCTTCTTGCTGTGAGACATACATGTGAACCACTACACCACCGTGCTGCCGTGTGTGTGTGTGTGTGTGTGTGTGTTGGCCCTGTGATGGACTGGTGAGCTGTTCAGGATGTTCCCCGCCATCACTCTGAGTTGGCTGAGATAGGCTCCACCCTCCCTGCAACCCTAATTAGGATTAAGTTCAGTGAATGAATGGACGATGAATAATTAAAGTAGGTATAAATACTTTCAATATATTTTAGGTGGAATTTATATAATAATAAGTTGATGTTTATATAATGTGTATAAATTTGTGAAATCATGACCGATTTGATAGAATTAAATTTTTGATTTTAGAGTTTAACAGTAACTTTCTGATGGCTGTGCACATGTCCCGTTTGTACAGTACCATCTAAATTCATGGCACTACATACATCTTACCGACGCTAACTACTGTGGAAACGCCTTCTTCTGTTGAATTTTAATGAGTTTCAGGTGCATTAGTGCCACCTTCTGGTGGTCATAACACATTACTTACTACCAAGAACCGGTTAAAACCGGAAAAACTACAGGGTCACTCATAGTGTAAGGTAGCTCCGCCCCTCAGTATGGTTAATGTGGTAAATATTCTTTATGTAGGTTGTGGTTTTAATTATTCACCCACCCTTGTTTAGTTACCCTACATGTTCTGTAGAACGTGGATGTGACCAGATTAGCCAAAAAGCACTCGTTTGTTTGAAGGATTTATGAGATGGTTGTGGCTTGACTTTTCAAGGTCACTCAAGTTCAACGGCATTTCTGTCAGCACTCGTTTTTTAAAGTTATCAGGGCTCTATCTCCAATGATTTGTGACCTTGCTCTGACCTTCACCTTTGACCTTGACGTTCCAAAATTAAATCATCTCTTGGACTCTGGTAGGGTAGTGTCCCCACCAAGTTTGGTGGAAATCCGTGCATAGGTGTGGTCATTTTTAAGAAAAAACAATTAATGCTATAATCTTTTATATTTATTTATTTATATATATAATTTAATGACTGTTTAAAAAGTAAAAAAGTTCAAAAGTAGTTAAAATTCCCCCTATTCTGAATTTATTCCCTAAATAAAGGATTTTGTTCTATAATATTTACATTCTGCAATCTAATTGGAAAGCTGTGTAATTTATAATGGAATAAATTCATTCATTTATTTTCTAAGCCGCTTAATCCTAATTATGGTCACGGGGAGGCTGGCGCCCATCTCGGCCGCCTCTGGACAGCTTGCCAGGCCTCCGCAGGGCAAAACACACACACACACAAGTGTTCATACTCACTCGTAGGGGTGATTTGGAACAGCTAAATAGCTTACTGTACATGTTTTTGGACTGTGGGAGGACACTGGAGTACCCAGAGGAAACCCACACAAGTACTGGGAGAACATGCAAACTCCACACAGAAACGAACTGAGCCTGGGAATCGAACCCAGGACCTTCTCGCTATGAGAAGGACGTGCTAACCACTGCACCACCGTGCCGCCATGGGATGCCATCTGCAGCCATCTGCAGCCAGGACTACACAGGAGCTAACTGGCTCAGTTACAGCGATCACCAGTCAATCATGGGCGTTTGTGAGCTCATTCATACAAAAGGCGCGGAAAGTACATTCCCTTCGAGTGTGTTAGGCAGCCCCTGAATGCGCATGCACAGCGGTTCGTAAAGATTCGGATGGCAGCATGGATGGGATTGTGGTTGATGTGTGTGATGGGGGTTAGTACTTGACGGGTGGGAAATGGCTACGTCTCAATTAGCTGAAGAAAAAACAGGGATATATACAGTACTTATAACACTCATGTAATCTGCTTTTAACGCTTTGCTTTCTTTCCTGCTCAGTATCCTGAGTAGCGAGCACGGCCCCGAGGCGTATGAGCTGCACGTGTCACTGAAGGACTACTGCTTTGCTCGCGAGGACCGCGTCATCGGCATCACCGTGCTGCAGCTCCGAGAACTGACCGATAAAGTCAGCTTGAACACCGCATGTCCGCTCATCCGCAGCGTCAGCATGGACGAAACGGGCCTCACCATCGTGAGGATCCTCTCGCAAAGGACCAACGACGAGGTAGCCAAGGAGTTCGTACGACTCAAATCAGAGACTCGCTCGGCGGAGGAAGCGTCCTGAAGACACGACCGTGGACTCTAGTGGAAAAGAAAAAGCTAAAAATTGGAGAAGGAATGAGAGGAGAGAAAGAAGAGGAGGCGGGGTGTGGCCACAGCGCAAGAGAGGAGTGTTGTTCGTTTCTGTGCATGTGTGTTAAACATCTGTTGGAATGTTCATCTGAAAAACTACAAGCGTATGTACTACAAGTGTTTACCTGCTGTATGCTCACTATCAAATGATATATTCTACGTTAACGAGACATTGAATACGGTTTTGTATCACGACTAGTCTTTTATGAACAGATATTTGTTCAGATAAAGTGCCAAACCTGAAAAAAAAATCTTAATGGTTATTGGTAAAGTTGGTGACGTTCTAAATTTGCTTGATAATTGTGTGTGTGTGTGTGTGTGTGTGTGTGTGTGTGTGTACCATTTTGTCTTTTTTTCCCATCCGTCGTTCACCTCCGCATGTTTTTTTAATCCCTCGACCTGTCCGACTCTTTTTTAAACAGCGTTTTTTTACACGCGGCGGCGGCGAGGACTGCTGTCGAATTCTTCGTAGGCGTTTGTAATTTTATAGCCACTGACAACAGCGAGAGCCACCTTCAGTGCTGAGCAGAACAGGCCGCGGGGCTTTCGTGCTGTTTCCTTGTTTGACGTTCATTCCTGTCCTTTCTTTCTTTTCAGGCTTTTCGACTGTTTCGTTTCGTTTCTTTTGGCTTCCAGCCTTTCAGAATAATCACTGTGAAAACACGCGCTTCGAAAGGCAACCTCCAGCATTTACATCACCGGTACTCTCTCTCTCTCTCACTCTCTCTCTCTCTCTCTCTCTCTCTCTCTCTCTCTCTCTCTC
>JAQMYF010000004.1:13790867-13799318 GCA_030014195.1 Neosilurus mollespiculum
AGAAATGCTCTCGCAACTCGAACCCAGGACCTTCTTGCCACATCCTCCGAATTCAGAGATACACGTTCCCAAGGCAATGACATCAAAAAACAACAACCCCCTCTGTGCTCCAACCAATCAGCAACAGGGTACAGTTGTGTTTGCACAAGGACAAATTACTCTTTTTGCTGATTGGCTGGAATAGTGTTGTATAGCTCACACTGAGCCACTGTGTTCCCAGGGCTGTGTATTTTTTGTTTGTTTGTTTGTTTGTTTGTTTTGGGATCTACATCTGGCCCTGACCATGCACCATTGACCAATGAGATTGTTTTTAAAAGGGGGGGGGGAGAACGAAAGACACGATAACTCTTATTGCACGATTCGAGTGAAACTCGTCACTTTGCAGGAAGACTTTTATAAAATAACGTCTTGAAGTCAAGTGAGTTACAGGTACAGAACCCCGGGCTCTCCATACTGCATCCACTCTTTCTTTAACTTCCCTAGGATGGCAGGATTAAACAGTTGCTCTTTTCTCAGAAGGAAAGAAAGGAAGAGGAGTTGAACTTCATCATCACTATCAGAAGCATCAGCAGGAGCCGTATAGAGTGAAAGAAAGAGAACCAGAGTTGGTACTCCAGCTGTTCATCATTAAGGCTGTTATAGTATTCAGTTCTGTCGATACGTATCCCACAGTCCTCTCTGATTGTCCCTTGATCTCTTTACTAAATCCTCTACATGCAGCTATTCCCACTTTCTCAGGGTCAGTATCGACCCCGTCCCCTGTTGCTATTACCCCGGAGATGAGTGGTTCATCAACACCGAAACATTTGCTCTGGAGCATCAGCACAGATGTAGGAGTCTTTGTGGAAGTGTTTGACACTGAAATGGTTTGCGTACTGAGCAGCACTCTGTAGTTCAGTCCACCCACACTCAGCTGATGAACCATTTCTTTTCTTTAAGCATTTTCTCTTCGCACAGTTACCGCAAACATTATTTCTTCATCACGAGTTGTTTTCTTCTAATTGCTGGTGTTTTCTTTACAGTACATGGATGCAAAACAAAAATATTATTTATGTAGCCATGATAACGGTCATTCTATTTCATATTTGATATTTCATGAAGATTCATGTTTATTCATGATCTTGTTTGTTTCAAATTGTAAAATTTTCATAAAAGTTCTCATAAATTCTAACTTTTCTTTTATACATTAACTATATAAATGTAAAAACTACTCTGTTGTTGTTGTTGAACGGACTACACGAAGCCTGGACAGCCATAAACACATGAAGATCTCTCCAAGAACATTGCCGCACGACCTAAGACTCTACACAGCACGAATTGTCTCCAAACTTCACCTCTCATCATCTACCCTCAGAAACAATTATTCCTTTATTTCATTTTATTATTAATTGCTACATTTCCTGGCTTGTTTATAATAAATTGCTAAATCAACTTCCTTTGCCTGACCTGGTTTGTTCTGAAGACTTCCGGAACTCGCGTCAGTCCGTCACAAACAAACTCCGAGTGAAGGTTTTAAGGCATCGGCCAAAAAATTACATTTTCATAATCAAGATATCAAAGGTACTTGTTAAACATTTAATCAATTATTGAATACAAGAAAACTTTCAACTATATTTAATATTAATGGACAGAAATAACTGACAATGAACTTATTGCTAACAAATTCTATAAATACTTTTGATCATTGGTTAAAGAATTCAAGACTCAGATTTTCCGACTGCTGACTCCAGTTTCATCGAATACTTGAGAAATGAACCATCTTCTGTAATCAGTTTTGCCACGGTTACCTCGGCAGTAGTGAAAAACATTATCATAAACTTAAATTCATTTTCACTCTGTAGAGATAACATTCGCAACTCAGTGGTGAAACTCCGAAATTCCATTTTCTTTCATTATTAATTTATTGATTAGCTTCAGAGAAGCTTCAGCTAGTTTTATAGCTGCTATGTAAGTTTATATAAATGGAGAAGAAACTCTTCAGTCAATCTATCAGCCAACTTCTGTCCTACCGTGTTTCTTGAATTCTTGATGTTAGATTTCATGGGGAACAACAATATACTATTTAAAGACCGATTCGGACTTAGAGCCAAGCATTCAACCTTACATGCCGCATTTTCTCCACATGAAATTTTAATTAATTTAAAAGAATCTTGGTTACATTTATAAATTTATCAAAAGCTTTTAAAACAGTTATCCATTACATTTTATTCTAGATTCTATTCTAGATTAGCCATTGTGGCTTTAAAGGAATAGCAAACAAATGTTTCTTGAATGGCAGATCAAAAAATATTTTCTTTAATGGCTCAATTTGTGGATGATATGTCCATTTCCTCTGGTGTGCCCCAGGGCTGTATACTTGGACCAATATTATTATACATTTATATAAATTATATAGGTAATGTTAATAGCCTACTGAATATAACATCATTTGGAGGTTATACAAATATGGTGGAATATTTAAAATGTCTCTGAGCTCTGTTTTATTACAGGTGATGTTTATACAGAGGACATGCTGTCCACCAAAAACACCCTGAGGTAAACAAACCGATATCACAGTTATATATCTTATAAATGAGTGTGGCCCATTGATCCTGTTACTTTGCTATATCAAGCTTCTGGATAAATCTATAGCTGTCCAGCTATAAATGACAGTTCCAAATCCCCCTAGGTGTTAGAGTGAGTGTGAATGGTTGCACGAGTGTTGGCCCTGCAATGGTCTGTCGAGCTGCTGTTCGGGGTGTACAGCTCAGTGGATGTGAGAGGTATTGCTGCCACAAGTCATATATATTTGTCTGTCCGTCCGTCCATCCATCCATCCATCTGCCCATCTGTCCACAGCTGCATTCCACACACAAACTCAAAAACGGCATCGCCGATCATCACTATTTTTGGTGTCCAGAATGCCCAAGCTTGGAAGGCGAGTAACAAAATGAACAGCATTTAGTGCTCCAACCAGCCAAAATCGCTGAAGCTCAACCTCTTCAAGTGTACCATCAAGCCTATTCTAATGGATGGCTCAGGGACTTGGACCCTCACAGCACACCTTCAAAAACACTACTTCATAGAGGTCAGGGTCTGTCCTGGAGATCCCACCCAACCCCAGACCTGATCTTTGGCATTCTGCCAAGACTAAGCATCCGTCTGAACCAGCGCTGCGCACAGATCACAGAACACTGCTACCATGTCAAGGACGAACTACTTTCAAGACTCAAACAAAGCAGTCAAACAAAGGTCAACTAACTTATCCCCAAGTCATCTTGTGGGATTCCGGGACAAAAGTAACGGAGGAATGGGCGTACCTTTTTTGTAATGTGGCACATGGGCTGAGGAGTATTACCTATTTTTAACAGTGTAGAGTCATTTCATGGTTTCCAGTGCTGTATCTAACACTATTATTGCCACGACGAATCATTGTTCTTCATCCTCACGTGTGTTTAACGATCACTGATTGGCGTGAACATCGATCAATACTCACCTCAGCGTACTAGATGAGAAACAGCAAGCGCTGATGAATGAGCACGCTAAAAACCCAGACAGTCTTAATGAGTTCAGCATCCAAACCGCCTGCTGCTTTATTCAGCACACAATAACATAGCCTCAAACACACATGATTCACCATCGCTCTTCAAGGTGAACATCATCACACACACACGCCATCTTTAACGCAATCTTATTATCAAAGTTACTCAATGAGACGATAGAGCCGGGGCTTAGTTGAAAAAACTTCTTCTCTTTATATATGTGTTATTATTTATAAAATTTAAATCATTCCTTCATTCATCTATTTATTTGCTGAACCACTTAATTCTATTGGGATCACAGTGAGGCTGGAGCCTATCTCAGCCAACTCTGGGCAAAGGCGGGGTACACCTTGAACACCCCATGAGTCCATCGCAGGGCTAACACACACATAACCATTCAAACTCACAACTAAGAGCAATTTAGAACAGCCAAGTAGCCTGATATGTATGTCTTTGGACCATGGGAGGAAACCAGAGTTTCCAGAGGGAACCCACGAAAGCATGGGGAGAACATGCAAACCACACACAGAAACGCCCTCACCGAGCTTTGGACTTGAACCCAGAACATTCTTGCTATGAGGCGGACGTGCGAACCACTACAACACCATGCCACCCTGATTTAGATCATAGTCATAAAAACAACCTGTGTATAATAAATCCCGGAGATTGAGGCTGGCTCCATGTGGCATTATTGATGTCACAGACTGAATTCACAAAACACCTGATGCCAAAGTTCTGGAATTTTGGGGGTAATTTTTTGGAATCTTTAAAATACATTTCGATTAAAGAGTGCAAGCTCTGCTGTGATGCTTGTCTAAAAGCCACCAATGTGAGGGCGGTATAGAATGACGGCAGGCTCACAGATCAGCCACGTGTACAATTGTACTGACAGTGAAAGGAATCATCATATCTAAAAGAAGAGCAGAGTGTTTATTTAACGTCTCAGCGCATCTCAGACAAAGACATGGGACAGAAAAGTAATATCAGACGAACTCCAGCTCCCTGGATCTGTATTACATAAACACACTTCAAAATGTCCTTTTTCTTCCCTCCATGAACGCCTCGGAGCTCCGCTTCACTGATTGTAAAGCATGAAGCATCTTTTCTCCAGGATGTCGTGGAGATGTTATAAAATCCCTCTCAGACACTGCTCCCGAATCAAAAGAGTTTTATTACAAAATACAAACCAGAGCAACAAGGTCGACTTTGGAGAGATCTCTACCCTTCCTCTCTCCGCCTGGCCTTTTGTAACACATAAACACAGGCCACAATCTCACTGTAACAGCAATACATACACAATATGCAAGGTGAAGTAAGGAGCCGTATATCTTAGGGATTAGTCGAGGCTGCAGCCCTTTATTTTCCACTTAGTAGTCATAACTTATCCTGAGGTTGTTTACCCGCCTTTATCAGTTCCATTTTACTCGTTACGCACACACTCAAGTTAAACAGAAGAACATGGTCAAAGAAAACACAGTATACGAAGTACATGATGTGCAGCCTGGGACTTCACAGTGGTCAGTGTCTGAGCGAATATGTAAATGTTTCATATGGTTATAATGGGATAAATTTCTCCCACTGGGTACAGCACTGTTTTTATGTGAGCGCAGTTTCTACACAAGCTTAATTCAGGATCTTCATCATCAACATCAACATCATCATCATTATCGTCACCATCATCACCACTACCACCATCATCACCATCATCATCATCACCACCACCATCATGACATCATCATTATTATCATTATCATGATCATCATCATCATCATTGTCATCATCATCATCATCACCATCATCATCATCATCGTCACCATCATCACCATCATCATCATCACCACCACCATCAAGACATCATTATTATCATCATCATCATCATCATCATCACCATTATCACCACCACCATCATCATCACCATCATCATTACCATCATCATCATCACCATCACCATCATCATCATCACCATCATCATCATCATCATCATCATCATTATTATCATCATCATCATCTTCACCATCATCATCATCATCAGAGTTTGGTTGAATCTGTAGAAGTGATTAAATGAAGAATGAGGGTGTCGTTGCTCCTGCAGTGTAATTAAAACTGGGTCGAGACTTTTTTCTTCTGCAACGTGGCTCTGATCCCAGATTTACACACAAAGTTTTCTGATCATCTGCATTTCATTCATCTTCCTTTACTTCATCCTCAGTTCATATCCAACAACGCAGCGTTTCAAAGAACCTTCATAAAGATTCAGCGGATTAACACAACTAGCACGAGTTACGAGCAGCAGTCCATCAGCACATCTTTATTCTTCTTAAACATCATGATTATAAAATAATCATTTTCCTTTTGACTCCTTTTACTGCAGAGGTAAATTAAGAATAACAATACACTCGCCTAAAGAAGTGAGAAATCATTCGCTAGTGATGATATCATGTGATCATGGGGCATAAAATATGGTAACCGAAACACTCGATTTTCAAAACCAGCCTTACGGTCCATAGAATATAACTTTAATAATTCATTTAACACACGTTCCACTGCAGGTTATCATATACCCAGATGGGGGAGATCAAGTGCACATGAAACTGCACACACAAAGTAAACAATCCATCCATTCATTCACTCATTCACTCATTCATCCATTCATCAATCCACCCATCCATTCATCCATTCATCCATTATCTATCCATTCATCTATTCATTCTTTTTTTTGAAGTGTTTTATCCATTACTAGGGTCGTGAGGAGGGTGGAGCCAACTCTGGGTGAAGGCAAAGTACACCCTGAACAGCTTTCCAGTACATTGCAGGGCAACACACACACACACACACACACACACACACACACACACACACACACTCCCACGAGGGTCCAATTTGAAACAGCTTATAACTGTTCTTGTGTGTGTATCATAAGATTTCAGCAGCTGTGTGGTTTTCTTTATTCAGTACTCAGAAGCTTCATCTTTAATTCCTATTCTGTGTGTAAGAGCAGAAACCTCACAGCGCACCGCGATTTCATTTCATTTCATTTAACTCTAAACGCTACTGTAACAGTGACACGAGGAAAGTTCCCGGTGTTCAGAGTCGGGTTACGCAGCTGCTCCTCTGGCTCTGCTTTCCATCCACACAAACGTCCAGATCAGAACACGTCCCATTGTATAGAAACTCCGCCCCACATGTGTAACTCTCACGTGGCTTCTGAACAACACTGTAGATATGCCTGAGTTCTGGATACTGATGTGTGTAACCTCGGTGTTAAATCCCGACGGGACGCGAATCTGCAACATTCACACTAATCAAACAAAAGAGTCTAAAGACTTCAAGCTTAAAAACTTCCCCTGAAATTGATCGGCGTCTCATCATGCACCAGTGGTGTGTTCGACTGTAGCAGCTGTGTTCTATTCATCTACTCATCTCTTCTCTCTTTCTTTTCTTCCCATCAGAGAGACACTCTATCCTGTTTCACTCCTCTCCACTCCTGTTGCTATTGTGATGTAAATGTTCTGAAAATGTCCTTGGAGACATGAAGAGAAATCTGGGATCAAAGCCATGCAGGAGAAGAAAAGGGTCTCGACCCAGTTTTAATTAAACCGCAGTGTTTTCTCTTTCTTCCTCCCATCAGAACTCATTTCAATATCCACCACTTTTCCTTTCACACACTTCCATCTGAGAAACCTTTCTCTCCCAGATGATGGAGAAACTCCATCAGTTCTCCAGCTTGAGACACGTATGATCACGTCTCCACTGACGGAAAGGCTACGGTCATGTTAGTGTGTTTAGCCAATCAGAGCTCAGCGATTTTTATAAATTGTTTTATTTTGTGTAATTAAACCCTTAGTAGGGCGGTATGGTGGTGTAGCAGGTCTGCCTCACAGCAAAATGGTCGTGGGTTTGAGTCCCGGGCTCAGCGAGGGCGTTTCTGTGTGACGTTTGCGTGTTCTTCCAGGTTAATTGGTTTTTCCAAATTGTCCGTAGGTGTAAGTGGGAATGTGAATGGGTGTGTGTGTGTTGTCCCTGTGATGAACTGCCAAGGTGTTCAGGGTGTACTATACCTTCGCCCAGAGTCTGCAGAGATAGGCACCAGCCTGCCTGCAACCCTAGTAGGATTAAGCTGTTTGTCAAATGAATGAATGGGTGACACAAATTCGATGTTCGTAGTATTTAAATCAGACTCCCGATTCTCACACCGAGGGCGCGTAATTTATTTATGTGACACACTTTCCGGTCACCCTGAGTTTACACTGGGGCAGGATCTACGCCATCTCTGTGATTCAAAACAATGTGATGCTCCACAAGTTTTGAGCACACCTGGAGCACGACTGGGGTATAAAAAGAAGGCAGTTCCAAGAGGGGATCCAAGAGATGTAACTTGAAGGAATCGTGTTGCTAAGTTCATCAAGATCCCCTACAATGGTGCATCATGGTCTTTTACGCTCTGTTAAGGTCTGTTAAGCTCTGTGCTTCCCATGTTCTATCATAATTGGTGTCAAATTGTAATCCATCGTTGACAGTCAAAACTTTTGCCACAGTCAGTGTGATCACGAATCTACCAAGTTCCCTCAAGATCATCATGATTCAATCCCACAACCCCCCACACTCATCATATTCTCTCAAATCGTGGAAATCGTGCCCCAGTGTAAACACAGGGTCACACAGACCACGCCCATAACAGCAGCTTCAACGCTTGGTACATGCCAGCTGCATGTAAGCAATTCATTATTTTAATCATGTTTATGTTATAAGTTTATTTATTTATTATATTTTATTGTTTGTCATTTAATTTGGTGAGTGGTTTTACAGACGCTCGTTCCATTAACAACCTGAACTTGGAGCGAGTCCTCATCATGAATACCACTGCCAGCACTTAATCATCTCACACACACACACACACACACACACACACACACACACACACACTCACACA
>JAQMYF010000004.1:13816243-13830306 GCA_030014195.1 Neosilurus mollespiculum
CTCACACTCACACACACACACACTCTGTCTCTTTTTCGGTGTGTGTGTGTGTGTGTGTGAGTGTGTGTGTGTGTGTGTGTCTCTGTCTCTCTCTCCCTCTCGCTCTGTCCTTATTTTCATCACCCTATCTGTCTTGTCTCTCTTTCTGTCTCACATAATTTAAGATGTAATTCTTCACATTTCACCCTTCCACAAAAACATATTTGTGAGCTCAAGGTATGTAATTTTTCTCCCTCATCTGCAGTTTACAAGTGTGTGTGTGTGTGTGTGTGTGTGTGTGTGTGTGCGTGTGCATTCTCCTGAGACTCACAAAAACTGAGCAATTAGTAAAGTAATGAAAAAAAATCTTTTATTTCATGGAAAAGGACAAAAACTTATGGCTTTATTAATGAACACAAGCATCTCTCTCTCTCTCTCTCTCACACACAAACACACACACACACACACACAAACCCAGGGATTTTCTTCTAGCAGATATACCCTGGTTGGTTAATCTGACTAACGATATGAAGCCGATCAGTACTTTATAACTTTGTGCCCCTTTATTAAAATATTGGCGCTTGCCGTGCCGTCTGATTGTTAAAATGGTTTCGGTGATGTAACACAGTGATGCAGGACCGACTGTGCTTCCTCCATTAGATCCAGAAGACAGATGAGATCTGACTCATATTTAACTGCATGAGACTATGATTAAAACAACCATTACTTTCGTGTGCGCTATGCGGAAGGTACTGTGATGCGCCGGTTTTCGTTCTGCAGGAAATGAATGAGTGTGTTTGTCTGTCTGCAGTCCACGAGTGTGCGCCCGGTCCTAGTAAGTTATTACCTTTGGCATGAGTGATATATTGTTGATGTTATTAGTACTAGACATTTGAGAGCCTACGGAAATTAGCATTACGATAGTCGTTACATTTACATAGATAGGAACTTTCCAGTAGGTCTAACGCTGGGATCTAATAACATCATTACAAGTTCAACTTCGTCTTCAGGTTAGACAGAGCATGCGTGTCTGAAGACGCGGAAGAGGTACGTTTTTAAATTCGAATTTCTCCACTAATGTTATAGTAACTAACGTCATGATAGTATTAATGCTATTGTTAGTATTAGCGTAAACACGTCATTCAGGTAACGTTATTTAACCTAACATTAGGCCCCCTATATAAAAACAAGGATCTGACATTATATATACCAGTTGGTGCCACGTGAAAGGTCAGTAAACGTGTGTTCGCTCCACTTTTTTCTGGCTCTGGAACTCGGAAACAGCCCACAGCATCATTCGGAAACACAGCAGCACTCCTTACCTTTATAACGTTATAGTTACAGTGTAGATACAGTACAAGTGAGACTCCTGACCATGAAAAGTCAATGAACACCAACGGAATGACCGATGAGAGGCGAAATTTTCTGAAGCAACGCAAAGTGGGCGGGGTTGGACTTCAACTGAACTCAAAAGTACAGCATGTCCTTTGTGTAGTGTGTGAGAACAACATTTCAAAATCTCGAAATCCTGCCTCGTATGATTACGGTGCAGGAGCAGCAAAATTACAGCGGTAGTGAAACTTAATTTATCTGGTTTATAACAAGCTTTAACGAGGCGGCGGCAGCTGGTTCGCCTCGCCATGGCGATGTTTTTGTTAGAGCTGCTCACGCATTTCAGATGATGCGGCTATAAAATAAAACCTGAAGGACGTACAGTATTTTCTCAAAGCTGATGTTTTATATCCTGAAAAAAAAAATTCTCTGACACTAAAATGACTTTTTCAACTTATTTTCAAACTTCTTAAAGCTCAAGAAAAACCTCGATCCCTGTTACCATCAAACTAAATAAACTACATCCGTAACAGGGTGGCACGGCGGCGTAGTGGTTAGTACGTACACGTTACAGCATGAAGGTCCTGGGTTCGAGTCCTGGGCTCGGCGAGGGCGTTTCTGCGTGGAGTGTCTGAGTGCATGATTCCTCCGGGTACTCTGGTTTCCTCCCACAGTCCAAAACATGCACAGTAGGACAACTGGCTGTTCCAAATCGCCCCTAGGTGCGAGTGTGAGTGTGAATGGTGCGTGTGTTGCCCTTTGATGGTCTGGTTATCTGTTCAGGGTGTACCCCGCCTTCACCCAGAATTGGCTGAGATAGGCTTCATCCTCCCCGCAGCCGTAGTAGGATTGAGCAGTTTGGCACCCATACTTCAGGCCCACTCCTCGCTCACTTACTCATTTGCTGAACCATTTAATCCTACTAGGGTTGCGGGGAGGTTGGAGCCTATCTCAACCGACTCCGGACGAAGGCAAGGTACATCCTGAACAGCTTGCCAGACCATCGCAGGGCAACACAAACACAACCATTAACATTCGCTTTCACACCCCGAGGCGATTTGGAACAGCCAGTTAACCTAATGTGCATGCTTTTGGACTGTGGGAGGAAACCGGAGTACCTGGAGGAAACTCATACAAGCATGAGGAGAACACGCAAACTCCACACAGGAACGCCTGAGCCCGGGAATGGAACCCAAAACCTTCTTGCTGTGAGGCTTACCACTGCTCTACTGTGCCTCCGTCCACTTTTAAGTTTAAATTGAATTTTATTTGATTACGATAATTGATAATTGATTAATAATTCTTCATTAAGATACTATAATTGTCGTTCTTCTTCTTCTTCTTCCTCTTATTATTATTATTATTATTATTATTAGTTGTTGTTGCTGTTGTATTAAGCTTATTAATTAGAAATTACATTTTTAATACATTGATAAAATAAACACTGGGCTCCCGCGTGGTGCATCAACAAGGTGTGTGACTATCAACCTGGAGATCGCAAGTGGGCAATCCAGGTTGATGACGCAGCCATCTGCGACCGGCAGTCCATGGGAGCTAATTGGCCGAGCACTCACTTATATGCTCCCCTGTCACTCACAGCGATCACCAGCCAATCCATGCGCGTCTGTGTGCTCATTCGTACAAAAGGGGTGGATAGCGCTTTTCCTGGGAGTGTGTTAGGCCGCTTCTAAATGCGCAGCAGTTCGTAAAGAGGCGGGTGGCAGCATTGCATGTCACAGAGGGGACATGCGCATGCTTACGCCCCTCCCTGGTTGGTGATGGTCGTATGTGAGAGGGAGGAGACACTTGACGGGTGGGAATTGGATATGACAGTAAATCCAAAAAATAGTACACACAGCACTTACTTTGTGTGTGTTACTTATTCCCTACTGACTATAAAGTTAATGATTCAAAAAGGTTCATACATTCAACACACACACACACGCACACACACACACACTAAACTTTCTACACAAAATGTAAGCAATTCTGTATAATAGGCACTGAATCAAACACGCAGACATGAAAGCAGCTGGTGTAATAATGAACATTTCTGTACGGAGTGTGTTGTGGAAGGAAGAACCGTATAGGAACCAGCCACCATTAAAACGCCGCAGCGCACAAATCACTGTCTCTAAACTGCCTTACAGCATCGCAGCAGGTTATTATATCAGCTGTAATTTTTCTCTATAGGTGACGAACGTTAGCAGACGAACTGTCGAGGGAAATTTTGGTAAAAATTTTTTTTGATGCGTAATGTTTTAGTTCTGCTCATTACTGCGCTCTCATTAGCAGTATCGGTCCCGATCCAGCTCAGGAGAAAGCCTCGGGCTCTGTCAGACGCTTCAACTTATTTACAAACTTATAAACAAATATTTTGAAGTGTATTTTCTATTTGTCGGAACCCGAACAGCAGCATTACTAGCGATCGTACATAATAAGAGGGTTGTTTCTGAGGTGACTCAACTGTGATGGAACACATCAAAGCTGGTGTTTATGTATTTGTTTTATTAAAGAAGTCATTAAAATTTCTCAAAATACCATCTAGTGCTTAAATATCCTCCTGAACCGTCCCAGGCCCATACCGACGGAGAGACAACTGTTTGGTACTTCTCTACATCACGATGTTAATAAACACCTTTCATAATAAACTCCTTCGACCCAGACATGAACAGCCTTTACTCGCTACCCACCTCTCTGCCCCCGCCCCTCAGCCTCTTACCCACTTGTTAGCATTCTTCTAAATTTTGCTGAGGGTGGAGTTAGGCTCAGGGATAGAGGTGGAGTTACAGCCATGAACACAAACAAAATCCAACTGCAGTTCAGAGCACGCGCTTCTGAGAAACGGAAACCAGCTGTACACACTCGCTGTCCTGTAGAGCGACTCAGAGAGAACGCTGAGGGTCGTGAAGCTCTCAGGAGAAAAGAGAAGAAACGGCGTCCTGGCGTTGGCTGCAGTTCTCGACGTGGGAATTGATAAACTTTTGAGAAGTAGAGTCTGAGAGCTGGAGATAAGCTGGGGAGAAAGTACCAGCAACCCGTGCAAGAGTCGCATGTTGCGATCATTAATCCTGCCTTCTTTTTGATTTTGATTGGTCAGAAAGAGAGAGGTGACATTCATGAGCTTAGCAGTGGTGCAAATGTACAGCTAGTTTTGAAATGAAAGCGTCCTGAATACCGCAGGTGCAAAGTGGGACGCTGGGGATGAGGACGTACAGACGCACCCACTCCAGGTTGAGATCCAAGCACAGATAAGCAGGCCTCACATGGGGGCGGTTCTGATGGCGGTTTAGTGCGATTCCAAGCCTTGTTGGACTGCAGTGACATCATCTTGACTTTGTGATGATGTTCGCCGTCGACCAACACTGATTGCTTTAAACCGTAATATTTTCAAAATGCTTGAAATGTCACGGCGGTTCTTAAAACCATGTATCAGCGTCTCGCTGCCTCGTACCTGTCGTGTTGTCACCTTTCGCAACCTTTCTGAGCCGCCCTCAGTACGACCTCATTACCACCTGTTCACACTGTGGTTTCACCTATTGATCACTAGCGTTTTGCCGCACTGCCGCCATTTTACACAACCTTTTCACAGTATTTTTGGTGATTGGTTGGATACATGCTGAACTGCTGTCAGAACCGCCCCATGTGACACATGCTTTAAAGAGCGAGCAGTAAAAAGATACCGATTCAGATCCGCACCGTGGTATTCCTCAGGTTATTCACACGACTCATCGACTGACGCAGTGAGGTCCCTGTACATCAGGTTGATGTCACGACTCTTCAACCTTCCACCTGTGTGTGTTATAAGTCGTTCTGGATGAGAGTAAACGATGGTATGCAAATGACTCGTCTGAATATTCAATGTCTCATCTGAAATTCATATTCCTAATTCAATCATTCAAACGTTTACATCATTACCTTAAACAGCATCCGGGATTTCAGCATGCCGCTCACTCCCGCTTCCTGTAACCTGTGTGTGTGTGTGTGTGTGTGTGTGTGTGTGTGTGTGTGTGTGTGTGTTCAGTGCCACTGTGAGCTTATTATCATTTAGTGCCATGTTGGCTGTATGCTAATGAGCTCCATATTATTCTGTTTAAATTGCATCGGAGAGCAGGTGAGTTCCACTGGAAACATCTAACAGATGGAACCAGGGTCAAACACACACACACACACACACACACACACACTTTCATCATGCATACATACTACTCTCTACTTCTCTTGCATACCCTTGCAGCAAATACTTAACTTACATCACTTCACATGCTTCCTCTTTTTTCATCCCTCTGTCTGTCTCACTCCACCCTCTCTGTCTCTGTCTCTCTCTCTCTCTGTCTTTATCTCTCTCTACCCCCCCTCTCTCTCTCACACACACACACACACACACACACACTCTCGCTCTCTCTCTCTCTCTCTCTCTCTCTCTCTCGCTCTCTCTCTCTCCCCCTCTCTCTCTCTCTCTCTCTCTCTCTCTTTCTCTCTCTCTTCTTACATTTTGTGAAAGAGTTGCAGTGGTTGTTGGGTTATTCTGAGTGTGTATACATACGGAGAAGGATTTGATGATATTAACACACACACACTAGTGTATTTTTGTAGAGCACTGTATGATTAGCAGATAAAAACGTTTACCGTAACTCCTGTACTATGAAACATAAAATCTCGTTAAAATGTAGAAACCCTGCCCCTTAATGGGCGTGTCTATCCTGCCACAGTTTGTTAGCAGTGAACATGGTTCATGTTTTCAGTGTGTTCACGTTCATGTATTTACTAGAAAGGTCGCGGTGAAAGAGAGGAAATGATGCAGAAACATCCCGGTATCTGAACATGACACACACTCCACCCCACATCGTGCTGTTCTTCACCTTCACCGCATCCTCTGTTTTCTGATATCCTTGCTTTTTCTCTTTATTTATCCTGTAGCGTATCATACAGATCTCCAGAAGTCCCAGGACTTGATCTCACAACCTTCTTGTCAGAAACGACACCTAATGAGAGTTTTATTTAGTTAATGATTCGTTCAGATTCATTTACTGATTCAGATGAACAGCTTGTTTATTGCAGCTTGTGCTATTTTATCATTTGTTTGTATGTCTGTTTTTATAAGATTTATTTCAGTCTCTCTCTCAGACGAGATTATTTCTCTCTCATTTCAGTTCATCTACATATGACTGGTGCATGCACAGAAACACCGGGTATCACCATCTTACCATCTCAATCAATTATGATTCACTGATTCAAACACTGCATAGGGTTAATGATAGAGGAATGAATCTTGGTCTGAATGAAAAGGATTCACTGACTCAAACGTTTATGAAATGAATAGTGGTGGAGTGAATCTTGGTCTTAATTGATTCACCGAATCAAACACTGAAAAAGAGAGTAGTGAATCTCGCTGTACATGAAAGGGAGAAATCTCGATCTTGTGGATTCCTTCTGAGACATGACATTAAAGATTTACTGACTTAACGAGGATTGAACCTCAACTGTGACCAGAAGTATTTAATCGATTCAATAGATTCAGAGAATCAGTAGGATTGACTCTCAGTTATGACGGAGAGACTGAGAGAATTGTGTTGTGAATATGGTGTGATTCAATTGTGACCAAAATAATTGATTGACTCACTGGATCAGAAAGGATTGAACCTCATTTTTGACCAGAATGATTCACTTACTGGAAGGATTTTGTTGAACAAGAGAGGAAAAAATCTGTCAAGATCATAATGTTACATGATTCAGTTCATCAGAAAGGATTAAATTTCTGACACTGATTTGCTGAAAGAGAGAGGACTGAATCTGAGCTGATCTGTGATATGTGAAATGATTCACTGAATTCTTTAAATGACACAGGAACGATTCTTGGTAACGACCAAAACGAGTCACTGATTAGATTTTATTTTGTGATGTCACAAGCCTGTGTGCAAAAATATGCTAATTACCAGGTGATAACTGGAATTATTTAGGACTGGCACAAGCTAGATAAATAGCAATGGAGAAATGGTGGTTGTCATGGTAACATTATGAGAATAATGACAGTGAGATCCTGAAAGTGTATTCATTTGCACTGCTTTGAATAAATTCATTTTTATTCTTATCTTGTTTTAATATTTGGTTGTTTCACTGTACGCACCACACTACTGCATCACTTCTTCTAAAACTCCAACCAACGATCCAGCACCTCCAAGATGTACCGAGTACACAACGTTTACCTTCGCTCTCTCTCTCTCTCTCTCTCTCTCTCTCTGTCTCTCTCCCAGCAATAGCTTTAGAAAACGATCCTCTCGCTTTTCGGAAATATCTTGGTTGGATGAAATCACGTGGTTCTTCTCATTGGGGAGAGAAAGGCGTCTGTTGGGTGATTAATAAGGGCTGGGCAGGTTGCCAGATCACAAAAATCCCTCCCTTCGGAACTCATTGTAGTTTCATTTATTAGTGGACCTGAGTCATCCTTTAAATATTTCAGTGATGTGTGTGTGTGCATGTGTGCACACGTATGTGTGTGTGTGTGTGTGTGTGACATGAGGTTTCTCAGTAACATGGCAAATTTGTTTTTATTTTAATAACTTGAAGTGAGAAAATAAAGAGGTGAATAAAGAACAGAGACATAAAATGCAAATATAAATGAATAAAAAGTTCAATGTGTTGCTCATTAATAAATAATTTTGAATAGTTGTTGAGTAGTTTTTGTGTAAGAGGAATAAAACGCTTGGGGATGTGCTGTTAGAGGAAAATAATCACCTTCAGGGTGGAAGAGTAACAAACCTAAAGAGAGGAGCGTTGTTTTACTAATCCTCTTACCCATAATCCTGTTCAGATAATCTCACACAGAGTGGCTATGACACACACACACACACACACACACACACACACACACACTGTTTAACTTGTTAATGAGTTTCCTTCAATAAATCAAAGACAAACAAGATAAAACATTTTTTTCCTGTTTATACTTAATGAGCGTTTAATACTGCTAGCTGTTAGCATACTAGCATGAATTATTCAAAGAAAAAAATCCTATCCTTCCTCCCTTAGGAGGATATCATTCTGCTGTCTGACCTCTCTAACCTACGACCTTAGACCCTTAAGAAGAGTCATCTTCCATGACCACGCCTCTCGACTGTGATTTACTAAACGAATTAGTGTGACCGATTGTCCAATGTTTAGTTTCCATGGAGCCGTGCGTGTGGCATGGCTGTGTTTGGTAACCATGGTTCCCCGTCGTCATCGCAACCTGATGAACATGTTGTAAATATGGAACATTTAATGTCTCTGATAAAGTTAGCTTTTTTGTTATCTTGGTATTAAATTAAAAAAAACAAACAAAAGAAGCTAGTTAGCATAATGGTGGTCGCGGAGTCGTAGCTGAATGTGCTAATTTCTGGGATTAGCTTGTTAGCTAGCAGCCTTCATTCTAGCTCATTATTAAACACATTTTTTTAGTGACTTGTATTTGTGTAAATTGGTATAGCGGCAGATCTTGTAGCATCCATATATTATTGCGTGAAGGCAGATGTGTGTGTGTGTGTGTGTGTGTGTGTGTGTGTGTTAGCGCTGAGTCATTGCTGCTCAACTCCCAGGTTTTATCTTCTCGGGTTTCTGATGGACGTTTTATCCTCTGCTCTTCATCTGTGAGATGATCCGAGAGAGTGAGGATGAGGATGATGAAGATGACAGAATGATTTATTTAGAAATCGTGATAATTAACACTGGGTTCAGTATTTAAATTAGTTTAGTGGTTATTGTGAATATTGTGATTTTGGTGCATTTTGATTCTATTACTCCCTTTCAGTATTTTAAACATTTTCATAAAGGATTCTTCATCCAGTCTTTTCCTCCTCCCTTTTTATTTATTTCTCCAGCTGTCTCCTTCCGTTCGCTTTCCTCTGTCTCCCTCTCTTCCATCCGTCTGTCTCTCTCCTCCCTCTCTCTGTCCTCTGTCTGTGCCCTCCATTTTTCTTCCCCATCTTTCTTTACTCTGTCTCTCTCCTCTGTCTCTTTCCTCCCTCTATTTCTCTTCTCTGTCTCTCTCCCTCATCTTTTTCTCCTCCTTCTCTCTCCCTCTCCTCTCTCTCTTTTCTGTCTCTCTCTCCTGTCTCTCCCATCTGTCTCTCTCCTCTGTCTCTCTCTCCCCCCTCTCCTGTTGCTGTTTCCTGTCTCTCTCTCTCTCTCTCTCTCTCTCTCTCTCTCTCTCTTCCAGTCCTGTGTGTGAGAAACTTGATTAAGTCCCAGACGGTTCTGGGTTTAAGACACTGATTCGATTCGATCAGTTCCATTTTCTCCTCCGAGCGGCGTTTTAGCGACGTCTCGATAAACTCAGACGTCGCTGTTACTCCATTACACCGCCGCGGAGGAGAACATTAGAGTCCTGGATGGAGAATGACATCATAAAAAAATGAATCTGTGCATGCAGAGTGTAGCTCTACTCAAAAAAACGATGGCTGGTTAGCCAGAGATTCAGATTAGTTCTGAGCCAGGATTCAGAGGGTCAGAATTTCTTTAGTCCTTGTTTAGTTTTTGAGAGATAGACAGGCATATAAAATTCACTTTGTGTAAATCTTAATAAAAAAAGCATGAAGGTAAAGGAGACAGAAGCCACGCCCACTGGGACAGCACACTATTTTAATATTCATTATACTTACTAAATTATTTTTAATTACATTATGCACGGAAAAAGGTTAATCCTGCTGTTGTTGTTGATGTTGTTGATGATGTAGTTGTTGATGTCGTTGATGTTGTTCATGTTGATGATGATGTTGATGATGTTGTTCATGTCAATGTTGTTGATGTTAATGATGTTGTAGTTGTTGATGTTGTTGATATTGATGTTGTAGTTGTTGATGATGTAGTTGTTGATGTTGTTGATGTTGATGATGTAGTTGTTGATAATGTAGTTGTTGATGTTGATGATGTAGTTGTTGTGGATGTTGATGATGTTGTTGTTGATGTTGATTTTGATGATGTTGATGTCGATGTTGTTGATGTTGTTGTAGTTGTTGATATCGTTGATGTTGTAGTTTTTGTTGATGTTGTTGATGATGTTGTAGTTGTTGTTGTCGTTGACGTTGTTGATGTTGATGATGTAGTTGTTGTTGATGTCGATGTTCATGTTGATGATGTTGATGTTGATGATGTAGTTGTTGATGTTGATGTTGTTGATGTTGATGATGTTGTTGTAGTTGTTGATGTTGATGATGTAGTTGTTGTTGATGTCGATGTTCATGTTGATGATGTTGATGATGTAGTTGTTGATGTTGTTGATGTTGATGATGTTGTTGTAGTTGTTGATGTAGTTGTTGATATCGTTGATGTTGTAGTTGTTGTTGATGTTGTTAATGATGTTGTAGTTGTTGTTGTTGATATCGTTGATGTTGATGATGTTGATGTTGTTGATGTTGATAATGTTGTTGATGTTGATGTTGTAGTTGTTGTTGATGTCGTTGATGTTGATGTCGATGTTGATGTTGTAGTTGATGTCGTTGATGCTGTAGTTGTTGTTGATGTCGATGTTGATGATGTAGTTGTTGATGTTGTTTATGTTAATGTTGTAGTTATTGATGTTGATGTCGTTGTTGATGTTGATGATGTAGTTGTTGATGTCGTTGATGTTGATGATGTTGATGTTTATGATGTTGATGTAGTTGTTGATGTTGTTGATGTTGATGTAGTTAATGTCGTTGATGTAGTTGTTGATGATGATGTTGTTGTAGTTGATGTTGATGATGTTGTAGTTGTTGATGTTGTTGATGTTTATGATGATGATGTAGTTGTTGATGATGTTGTAGTTGTTGATGTTGTTGATGTTGATGATGATGTAGTTGATGTTGATGTTGATGATGTTGTAGTTGATGTTGATGATGTTGTAGTTGATGTTGATGTCGTTGATGTTGATGATGTTGATGTTGTAGTTGATGTTGATGTAGTTGATGTTGTTGATGTTGATGATGTTGATGTTGTTGTTGATGATGTTGTAGTTGTTAATGTCATTGATGTTGTTGATGCTGATGTTGTAGTTGTTGATGTTGATGATGTTGATGTAGTTGTTAATGTTGTTGTAGTTGTTGATGATGTTGTAGTTGTTGATGTTGATGATGTTGATGTTGTAATTGTTGTTGATGTTGTAGTTGATGTTGATGATGTAGTTGTTGATGTTGATGTAGTTGTTTTGATGTTTTTGTAGTTGATGTTGATGTCGTTGATGTTGATGATGTTGATGTTGTAGTTAATGTTGATGTTGATGATGTAGTTGTTGATGTTGTTGATGTTGATCATGTAGTTGTTGATGTTGTTGTTGATGATGTTGATGTTGTTGTTGATGATGATGTAGTTGTTAATGTCATTGATGTTGTTGATGCTGATGTTTATGATGTTGATGTAGTTGTTGATGTTGTTGATGTTGATGTAGTTAATGTCGTTGATGTAGTTGTTGATGATGATGTTGTTGTAGTTGATGTTGATGATGTTGTAGTTGTTGATGTTGTTGATGTTTATGATGATGATGTAGTTGTTGATGATGTTGTAGTTGTTGATGTTGTTGATGTTGATGATGATGTAGTTGATGTTGATGTTGATGATGTTGTAGTTGATGTTGATGATGTTGTAGTTGATGTTGATGTCGTTGATGTTGATGATGTTGATGTTGTAGTTGATGTTGATGTAGTTGATGTTGTTGATGTTGATGATGTTGATGTTGTTGTTGATGATGTTGTAGTTGTTAATGTCATTGATGTTGTTGATGCTGATGTTGTAGTTGTTGATGTTGATGATGTTGATGTAGTTGTTAATGTTGTTGTAGTTGTTGATGATGTTGTAGTTGTTGATGTTGATGATGTTGATGTTGTAATTGTTGTTGATGTTGTAGTTGATGTTGATGATGTAGTTGTTGATGTTGATGTAGTTGTTTTGATGTTTTTGTAGTTGATGTTGATGTCGTTGATGTTGATGATGTTGATGTTGTAGTTAATGTTGATGTTGATGATGTAGTTGTTGATGTTGTTGATGTTGATCATGTAGTTGTTGATGTTGTAGTTGTTGATGATGTTGTAGTTGTTGATGTTGATGATGTAGTTGTTGTTGATGTTGTTGATGTTGATGATGTAGTTGATGTTGAAGTTGTTGATGTTGATGATGTTGTAGTTGATGTTGATGATGTCTATTAGTCAGAAACATTTTAAACATGAAGAGAGAGAAAACAGAGAGACACAAACACTGGAATTATCTGTTTTACTCTCATCGACTGGAGCACACCAAGGCCACAGTGCCGTTTCACACACACACACACACACACACACACACACACACACACACACACTAGCTCAGAGGCTATGTAAAGGAAGCCTGTGAAGTGTGTTTCAGTGTGTGAATGTGTGTGTGTCAGTGTGTGAATGTGTGTTTGTGTGTCTGTGTGAATATGAATGTGTGTGTCAGTGTGAATGTGTGTGTGAATGTGTGTGTGTGTGTGTGTGTGTGTCAGTGTGTAAATGTGTGTGTGTGTGTGTGAATGTGTGTTTGTGTGTCAATGTGTTTGTGTGTGTCAGTGTGTAAATGTGTGTGTGTGAATGTGTGTTTGTGTGTCAGTGTGTGTGTCGGTGTGTGTTTGTGTGTCAGTGTGTGTGTGTGAATGTGTGTGTCGGTGTGTGAATGTGTGTTCGTGTGTCAGTGTGTGAATGTGTTTGTGTGTCAGTGTGTGAATGTGTGTGTGTCAGGGTGTGGATGTGTGTTTGTGTGTCAGTGTGTGAATGTGTGTGTGTCAGTGTGTGAATGTGTGTGTGGATGTGTTTGTGTGTCAGTGTGTGAATGTGTGTGTATATATGTGTGCGTGTTTATGTGTGTGTGTATGTGTGTGTGTCAGTGTTTCAATGTGTTTTTGTGTGTGTGTGTGTGTGTCAGTGTGTGACTGTGTGTGTGTGTCAGTGTGTGAATGTGTGTATGTGTAAGTGTTTGAATGTGTTTGTGTGTGTGTCAGTGTGTGAATGTGTGTGTGTGTGTGTGTGTGTGTGTGTGTCAGTGAGTGTATGTGTGTTTGTGTGTGTCAGTGTGTGACTGTGTGTGTGTGTCAGTGTGTGAATGTGTGTGTGTGTCAGTGTGTGTGTGTGTGTGTAAGTGTTTGAATGTGTGTTTGTGTGTGTGTGTCAGTGTGTGACTGTGTGTGTGTCAGTGTTTGTATGTGTGTTTGTGTGTGTGAGGTTGGGGGTGCTTTGAATTATTAAAAGAGGTTTGCAGACGTTGGGTGTTTTACAGCCATTGACCTTCGCCTCAGTATCACAGAAAAGAGGGGATTTATGGCTCAGAGTAACAAATTCACAACTCAGCTGATCACACAGGAGTGAGAAAAACAACATTAGTGTGTGATGAGAGAGAGAGTGTGAGAGAGAGACAAAAAGAGAAAGTGAGAGAGAATGAAAGGGCAATAACAAACCAAAATGCATGAGGAGCAGAATGAAGCAGAACAAAAAAATCCATTAAACCAAAAGGCTAAATAACACACACACATACACACACAGAACAGATCACCAGATCAATGTATGTAAAATATTAAACCTTCTATCTCACACACACACAAACACACCCACACACACACACACACACACACACACACAGTGAGATCTGAATGGTGTTTTTCTGATAAACAGTGTGTGTTTTGTTAGCTGCACTGGCTGAGATCCAACCTTCAGATGGCAGCACAGTGTGTGTGTGTGTGTGTGTGTGTGTGTGTGTGTGTGTGTGAGAGAGAGAGAGAGAGAGAGAGAGAGAGAGAG